>OZ038385.1:47279062-47330067 GCA_964036045.1 Eutreptiella sp. 'Long Island Sound 2002'
GGGGGGTCCCATGCGTGCTCAGTTTGGTGTCCCCTGGGTACGGGTGGCCAGGGGTCCGGTGTCTCGGCTCACTGAGCTGTGGCTGTGTATGAGTGGGACCTGTTCGCGTTCACTTGGTGCGGTCCGCAGCGCCGGTGAATGCGGCAGCGCAGCCGTTGGGCGCAGGAAGGATCTCGGTGTGCCAGAGGACCGTGGCTGGAAGGGGGCGCGCAGCCTATGCCCAGCCACTGTCCCCCTGACGCCAAGTGCCAGCCTCAATGGCACTTGTAACCGACAGTAACCGCCCCCAACCGCCTTGGCAACCTCCTCCAACCGCCTGTCTAACGGCCTCTGGGGCCGCCTCCGAGGTCTTTTCCCTTCCAATGCATCCCTGGCCGCCCCCATGCTCCTCCGCGATACACGTGGCTCCCCGGTGCCTTCCTCCTTGTCCAGGGCGGGCACTGCCCCACTTCTGGGCCAGCGTCGACTGGTACCTGCAGTATGCCATTGTGGACCCCAACACATACTTGCGCACTAGGCCCTGCCGGGACCCCGGCGCCGGCAACAAATGGATGGTGATCCTGCAAGGCCAAGCATGGCCGGGGGCCGAGGAGGGAGGGGCGTGGCAGGCCCCGGGGGCGGGGGAGGGGGGGTCCGTGGAAGGGGGTGCGGTGGGGCAGGGCCCCGCGGCGGACACTTCGTGGGAGGGCCCGGAGGATGACCGGGGGTGCGGTGTGTGGGAGGGTCCTGCGGCGGGAGCGGTCTGGGGGTGCGCTGATGCGGTGAAGCCCGAAGAGGAGATGGCGTAGCAGGGCCCTTGCCGACGGCGTGCTGGGGGAGGTGTGTTCTGGCCAGGGATGCGTTGGAAGGGGTGGAGGCCCCCCCCCCCCCCCCCACCCGTCCAGCCTATGCCCAGCCACTGTCTCCCCGCCGAGGCCCCTTCCCTTCTAATGCACCCCTGGTTCTGGCGCTCTGGACTACGGGTTCAGGATGGGATCATTGTCCGCAATCCACGCTTGGGGGTTGCGTCGGTAGCCAATACGAGACGAAGGCATTCCCAGTCGGGGTCCCGGAAGGTGTCGCTCCGGGGGTTGCAGCACTGCAACGCAGTGTCAAGGATTGCCAACCTTCGCCTGTGCACACGCGTACGCACATGCGGTCGGACACCAAGGAGCGCCGTGGGATGCACTCGCATTCGTTGTTACTTCTGCGTCAGCCCCCGGCCCCCCAACGACAACAAAAGCAAGAGCCGAAGAGCGGCAGCAACACCCGGAAGAGGAAGGGGCCGGTGCCTCTTGTTCACAAGGGGAGACCACCTCAAGACCGGGCCAAAGGGCAGTGTTGAACACCCCCCCCACCCCAAGCGGTCGCTCGTCCTTTTCCAGTGGCACGAGGCGACCGCCCTGTGAGCAGCACCACAGGAAGCACCCAAACCTTCAGCAGGTGAACGCAGCCAGGCATGCCCCATGGGCAATCGGGTATTTGGAGCGGGAACTCGGGGGCATAGTGGTCTTTGGATGTGGAACATTGAAATGCATCAAAACGGGGTCGGGGGGTGTGGGACTTATACGCCCCCCCCCCCCCCGCAAGCCCCCTTTCTTTTGCCCAGATGTCCCGCATCATTTTGGGGGTCTGACGCGGTTTTGGGGGGCAAACCGAACGCCGAAGCCACCGAAACATGCGCTGCGCTGCGCTGCCCCAAGAACACGGGAGGGGCCCCGCAGCGGAGGTGTGGCCAACGAGGGCCCATAGATGCGGTGCCTTTTTCTTTTGTGTGAGGTCTGCCCGTGTGGCCCCCCCGGGGGACCCGGGGGCACCGCGTGGCCCTCCCGTTTGGAGTCCCGGAGAGGCCAGGCCCTTCCGGTGTTGATACCCGACGCCCAAGCGCCTGACACCCGACGCTTGGGGCACACGGGTCAGGGGCCCAGTCACGTTGCGGTACTCGTCGGGGGTGCGCTGCGGCTGCTGTGCTACAGTTCTGCTGAGCGCCTCAGCATCTCCCGGGGGGCGGGGGGGGGGGGGGATGCATCAGAAGGGAAGGGACCTCAGAGGCGGCCCCAGCAGCGGTTAGGCAGGCGGTTGGAGGAGGTTGCCGAAGCGGTTGGGGGCGGTTACTGTCGGTTACGAATGCCATTGAGGCTGGCACTTGCTGCCAGGGCCCCAAACAACCCCCCCCCCTTCCCGGGGGAGTGCCCTTCAGCAATAGCCTGATCGGTGCACAGTCACGGCCCCATCGCCTCCTTCACTTCCACACCCCCCCTGGCCCCCGCCCCCGTCGCTGTGTGCCGCACCCCGGGTCCCCTCCCCTCCCCCCCCCCCCCCATTCTGCAGGGCACGCGCTCCCCCATTTCTGGGACAGCGTCGACTGGTACCTGCAGTACACCGTCGTGGACCCCAACGACTACCCCCGCACCCGCCCGTCCCGGGGCTTCGGCATCGGCAACGAGTGGATGGTGATCCTGCGGGGGACCAAGTGGCAGGAGGGCCCCGGGGACGGGGGGGACTGGGGGGGGCGGGCCACGGAGCGGGCCCCGCCGGAGGCCGGCGACCCGGGGGCACAGGCCCCGGGCCGTGCGGCGGGCGGTCCGCGGGGGAGCTCCGCGGAGGTGATTGCGTGGCAAACCTTTGGGGAGATGACCGCCTGGCGCTCCTCCGACGAGGGGGACGCCGGCAGCGACGCGGGCCCGGCGGAGCCTGAGGGGGCGGGGGCCGGGGCTGTGGGGGAGGGCCTCGGGCGTGAGGCGGTCGGCCGGGGCTCCGAGGCGGAGTCGGGGGGTCCGCGCGGCGGAACGGCCGTGGGGGCGCCGCGCGCTCCCTCCGACGCTGGGCCGTGAATCGCGTCTTTGTGCCCGTCCGACGGCATCGGCCGCGCGTGCGCAGCCCTCGCCGCATGCGCGCCATCGACGACCCCCGGCGCAAGTGCTCGTGCCCACGGACGGATCCGGAAGCGCCGGAAGGCGAGCGGGGCTGACCCGTGCAACTCGGTCACGGCGTGCGGAGGCGCTCGGCGTTCGGGGGGACAGGGCCGTCCGTGCCACGTCGCAGTGTTGGGGGCAGACCGCAACGAGGGCCGTGGCGTGGGCCGTCCTCCGGTGCACGCGCGCCCCCTCTCGCGGAGGGCCGTGGGCAGCCGCTCCTTCATACCGCATTCCGGGCGGAGGCGACGCCCCGGGCAAGGGAAGTATGAGAATGGCCGTGCACTGCAGGAGCGGGGGGGGGGGACCCCTCTGGACCCCCCCTCCCCCAAGACCAAAGTGACCATCGTGCAAAAACTTTGCAGCAAGGAAATTCTTGTTGGGCCATTTTTGGTGCACAAAATTTTGGGTCCCAGACGCCCTCCCCCTCCCCCCCCCTATCTAATATTTTCCTGCCCCCGGGGGCCTTCAACAGGGGGGGGGATGGGGCAGGGATGCATTAGAAAGGGGGAAGGTACCCCCCCCCCGTCCAGCGCGCCCAGCCTGTGCCCAGCCACTGTCCCCCTAACCGACAATAACCGCCCCCAACCGCTTTGGAAACCTCCTCCAACCGCCTGCCTAACCGCTTCTGGGGCCGCCTCGGATGTCCCTGCCCTTCTAATGCATCCCTGGGAGGGGGCTGTCCCATCGGGAGGATGGCTGGGGGGCGCTCTCGGCGCATTGGATCCCGGGAAAGGGGTGGGGGGTGGGGGCTGACGCTGCTGACGGTGTTTGGTGGTCCACACATCGCAACGCCTTTGAAGGCGCGCCGCATCCCACGGCCCAACACGGGCCTGAAGGCCCTGGCACTCTGCTCTACCCTGACCCATCATTGTGCTGCCGTCTGCCAAAACATCCATCGAAGCCCACGGCGGGGCCTCCTGCGCGGACCTTGGTCCAGTCGCAGCCATGAAGATCCCCCACGGGGCTCCTTGTAACCCCCACCACCATGTCGACGGACCTCCCCATGTCAAGGGAACCCGCCCTTCGTAAGTACAAGGGGGGGGGGTTTCGTGGCACTTTAATCTCGCGTGGGAAAGTACGCATTCAAAAATGGACCGCGAAGTTTCCCACGCAAAATTCCGGGTCCTCCGCGCATTCCTCGCACACCAGCGGTACACACTGCGGAATCTGGCGAGGGGTGATGCACTCAACCGTGGGGCTCCGCGAAATTTCTCACAGCACAATTTCCCACCGTGAATTTGACTTGGCGCGAAAATTTCCGCCCCTCCACTCAGGGTTAGTCTCCCAAAGAGTCCACCTACGCCTTGGCTTAGCCCACCTTAGCCCCCCCCCCCCCCCCCACAGGAATTTGTCCCCCCCACCCCCAGGATTCAGTCTCCCCCTTCCCCAAGGGGTAGGTCACACACCAAGGGAACCCTGATGCAGATGTGAGCCTTCGAACAAAGAAATCCCACCACTACTAGGCCAACAGAGTATCCGTTTCACTATTTCCCCCGGACTTCGTGGTAGATGACGCCCGGCCACACCAGGGGTGGGGGGTCCCTGGGACGTGGCTGGGACAGGGTTTTGGAGTGTATTGAACCAGGTCTGCGACAGGGTTGTCTCTGCCCCCGCCACAGTTGCTGTGGTCGCTGTACCCCTTTTTCAGATTGCACTGATCCACCCAAAGCCAGGCCACAACCTGCACCACAAGTCCCCCACGGGGGCTGCTGCCTGCCCGGACCTGACCCGCAGGAGGAGGAGGAGGAGGAGGAGGAGGACCTGTGACCCAGCCTTTGCCGGCCACTCAGTCTAGACCACGGGGATACCGCCAATCTAGACTGGACCTCGTGAGCTCCGCCCCAGCTACAAGTTCTACGGGACTGTTGCGGTAAAAGGACCAGTGTCCTGGGTCTTGGGACGCGACTGGCCCCCCGCTCACCCACCCACGGGGGTTTGAGAGAAAAGCCTGACAGGTA
The DNA here is from genome assembly GCA_964036045.1 of Eutreptiella sp. 'Long Island Sound 2002'. Taxonomy (NCBI): domain Eukaryota; phylum Euglenozoa; class Euglenophyceae; order Eutreptiales; family Eutreptiaceae; genus Eutreptiella; species Eutreptiella sp. 'Long Island Sound 2002'. Next base: position 47,283,918 of record OZ038385.1, read on the forward strand.
GGGAGTAGGGGGGCCCTTCCACTCTGGAAAACGCAGTCGGGCCATATCCTACTGGAGCCACCCTACAATCTTCTCTGTCACACATTCCGTGAGCTGCGAAACTGTGTTAAAACTACTGCTTTGGACTGTTTGTGCACTTGTGCTTCGATGTCGAAGTGATGCTAGATAGATAGTCTCCTACCAAGCATAGTGAAGAGATGAAGGCTCGAACCCACACTTGTGGCCCATGTACTCCACTCGTGCGGGATTCGATCCTTTCTCCCACGGCCAGTGGCCTAGAGAATACCGTTCACCCGGTATGACGATGCTACTTGAGATGGATATCAATTTGTGTAGATGCTGTATGCTGTGTATAGGACTAGAAACGGGAATTGATCCCCCGACCTGCGGCGTGGTGTCCTCGTGCATTACCATTACACCAAGACACGCATACGTTCTCATGACGGCATTGTATGCATGACAAGGCAATAGGCTGAGGATGCAAAATCTTTCAAATGCAAACGATCACCAGGGAGTTTCCACCCATTGTATTGGATTAGTATTCATCGTTATTCCCGAAAGTATCGATAGTCCAGCATGGTTCACTGTGATTGCTGCACAATTGAACAAATGTGCCACAACAGGGGATTTTGGAATTGAAATGCAAGCAACGTTTTCGCGTGCAGGTGACCATATCAGAGATGTCTAGTTGTGAGTTGAACTACCAGAAGTAAAGTGTAAACCAGGGTTTCAGGCACGATGGACACAAAATATTGGCCATAGGTTGATAGAGAAGGCATATTTGCATTTCAATGATTTGATGGTGAACAAATTGACGTCATACCACATGGACTTTTTGGCTGCTTTCATGACACCAGCTGGTAACGTAAACGGATATGAAAACATGATCGGGAATATACCCAAACTGGTAAATCCGTATTATGAATATAATGAAGCAGGTGCACTGGTTGCACCCAACCCTGGTGATCTAACCGTTGGCCAATCACTAGTATTTTTGAGGACAGGCCTCAATAATCCTCTCTCTTTCTATTTCACAAACGAACCATCAATCATTCAAGCAACATGTCTTTTCAATGATGTTGGGTTAACAATAAAGTTCAGACAATGGGGGGATTTGCTCATAATTGACAAAGTAAAGAACACACGAGCCACTGGCCAGCCTGCGGGCGCTAAACTATACCGAAATACATATCCATACATGCATACCAACTACAACAAAGATGACATCAAGCCAGTGGAAGTAGAGCATACAAGTGAAGTTGAAGAAGTGTCATATTAGCAAGAGGTCAAATACAATAAGGATGAGAATGCCATTGCTGAGGTGTAAAAGGGTGTACTTTGTGTTGGACTACCATCCGATGTTCTATCATACAATCTTTTGTTGTGAATCAATGCAATCTGTCCACTAGAGCACATCGGGGATATTGATTGCGTGGGTGATCTGGCCAATATCGGACACCTCAACTAAGGGTGAGTGATTTCCGACAACGTATAGGTGCAATGGTGGGTTCATTATATCAAACGAAGGTGAATCTCGTGTTTTGTATCTAAGATGGGTTGTACCAAGTAGATACGGAAACAATTGGACATCACGAGGCACTTTGTATTTTGTCTTTCCAGATGTTGTCACCCATTGACTTCGTGAAGCAATCCGTAACACAGAAAAAATGAATGTGTTATTGATATTTGCAGGGCGGAGATAAGATGTGGGGACACTTGTCATGCAAGAGGTGTGCAAGGAGGGGGTGCTATTACGAGGCCATGCATACGGCGATGAACTGGGATACAAATTGGAATAGTCTGACACAGCCAACCATTTGAGGTTGTTAACTGTCCGAAAACAACAATATTTCATCACAAAAAAGTTTACCTAGTCAATGAGCGCATCGGCGGTCATTTGACGGGTTGTCTTGAGAGTTTTCGAGGTATGCTTTGCTTCGTCGCGCATCCCATAAAGAATGGCATAGAGACAATTTTTCAGTGGGCAGGGGGGGGGGGGGGCTGCTGCCAGAAAAGTTTATAGTGTTTTCAGCACTGTGTTTTGCCTCTCCTGCTGCTTGCTGTTGGTGTAGGGTTTCCTGCTGCTTGTTTTTGGAGATGAAAAGCTTTGGTTTTGATGAAATACAGTCACTCCAAGTCACCCCAGGATAGCCCAAGCCAATAGTATGCAAAGAGAAGAGGATTCAGGATCAAAGCATGAAGGGCTGCAGTGTAAACAGTGAAAGATGATTGGATATTCACAGAAACTGCAACTCAGGTCACAAATGAATGCATATTCACAAAGATAGCTGAAATGTTTTTGGAAAAGAGTTAGAAACTGCCCCATGGTCACTCTCTCTCCATAGTGCCATCTCAGGAGATGTGCACTCTTTGTTTTGGGTCCCATATGTGTTGAGGTGGCATGGTATGTGGCGATGAGGTCACTGCCATGTCACATGGGATCTTCCTACTTAGCTAGGCTGACCAGGAATTGAACCCAGAACCTCTCAAAAAGAGGTGCCCAGCCCCCTAGGGTGCATACCACTAGGATAGCTAAGAATTCATGGAAAAACATAGATAAATTCATAGGCTCTACTTTAGGTATGTCAGTGCTCAGTCAACTCAGGAAAAGATGAATAGCTTCACATTATAAGGGGATTAAGGGGTCCACTCCATATCCTGATTGGGTGTTTGGTTCCATAGGTCAAAATGTGTTATCACCAGTTTTGGTTGGACCAATACTAAGATTAAAATGCATGGATGCTCAGTGCCTCTCTAATACAACTAGAGTATGCCTCAAAGCAATGGAAAAGCACTTTTTCTTACTCCCCCCTTGTGCTGTGGTGGCCACCACTGTCGCATTTTAGGAAAAAGGGAATTTTTCTTGGCCTTTCCTTGGTTTCCACATCTACTTTAAAATACCTACAGTTTCCCTCACACTGAAAAATGGGCGCTCACCATGGCTGGCGCTCTTTTGCTGCTTTGTATGTAACATATCCTACAGAAGACTCAGCGCTCATGGCGCTGCCGGGGCTCATGTGGCTTGGTTGGGTTAGTATGGGAGCATGCCAAACATGTGCATATGCATCCCTCCCTCCAAGACGCAGCGTCGACACAACCCAAACGCAAGACACAATATACACACTCGCATGGGTTCTCGTAAACCTGCTGGCGACCTGTGACCTGTCTTAGGGCGAAGGGAGTCTCGAAAAAATTAAATTTGCCTCTTGGTTCTGCTCAGTCTCTCCAGGCACCTGCGTTTCGGCCCGAACACGGCCTACTCAGCGAGGCTGCGCGTGGGTATCTGCAGAGGCAGGAATGGGAGAAATATGGACGAATCCACGCAAAAACGAAGCGACGACACCAAAATCCGTCAAATGACGGCGTAGAATTTTTCTGAAACGACACACCTGGGCAGAATCCAATTGTGCATCCGAAGCACATTTTTATAGAAATTATAGTCATCTCTGGATTTTTTAAATCCAGAAATTCATACGCATAAAATGGCGGCGCGCAGGAGCGGCTCCTAGCGAAGCGCCGGAAAATGGATAAATAATGGAATTATAAACGTATGTGTCACGTAGTCTTGAAAATGACGAGACACACATTAATAAATAAACATACAGATTCCACCCACACTAATAGAAGCTTCAAAAATTCAAGAATTCAAGAATCAATCGAAAAGACTTCAACGAATCAGGTATAAACTACAGGTATGCTCGTCTCGTATGCCGCATACACATTGCTCGTCTCGTGTCTCCGTGAACGAGCCTTGTAGCAGCGCTAACAACGATAGGACGCGATAGAGGGATTGATTAGAAAGATTGCAAATGATTAGCGGTCAGATCAGGGTGATTAGACATACACACAAGTGCATTGCAACGTTCTTCGCGTGCGCCCCTTTTTTCCTCTCACCTTGCTTCACTTCCCAGCGGTAGGTAAGGTAGGTACGCCCAGGCGGGGCCACCCCCTGGTGGAGTTCGGGATTGACGCGCAGATGGGCAGGTTTGCCCAAGATCACGTGCATACTCGTGCATGCACACACGCATTAAAGGGTAGGCCACACGAAGTGCGCACGGTAAACCTTGTTTAGGCTACCCAGGGGCTCCTCGGTACGTTCTTTAAGAGAACCTGAGGAGTCCCTTAAAGCTTGCTTGCTTGACAAGGGTAGCTGGTCCTCCAGCGTGTTTGCGGACAGTGTATTATAGGTCACACTGAGAATGGTATAATACCTGGAGTGTGGCTTGGTTCCTCCGCCGCAAACGCCCTTTCATTTGCCTTTGTTTTACAGGTGGGCAGGTAGGGTGATTGGTGCAGCAGCCTTTTTTTTTATGCCCTGCTAAACAAGGGCGCAGATCACACAAACAAGTAACTCCGCTCCGCCTGTGGCAGAGCAGGGAGTCCGACTTCATCGACATCTGCGCCTTGCACGCGAGAGCACTCCTTCCCTCCAAGCCCTAGCAGGGGAAACGCGTTGTGGCGTCCCGTGTTAGGCCACAGTTGCTTAGCAGCGCTGTGTTCTCTTGTCATTTCACAGGAGGGTCGCTAGGACCCACGACACCTTTGACTTCGCAACGCCCAGTAGAGTGTGCGTGTAGGAGTGGTAGTCCTGAGTGGGGGCTTGAGCCAGTTGCCCCAGTGCTCGCCCACCAGGATGGTGCCACTGTAGGGTGTGTAGGACCTGTAGTGCGTGTGTCACTGTCCCACCCGTTTCCTGCAATTTTAGCAGGGTTGGTGGGCTGTGGCAGTGCTTAGGTCAGTGTTTTGGCCACTTAGCAAAACGGAGTTTTCATGCCTTCATAGCTTTTGGCCACCCCTCCCTGTAGTAGACAGATAGGTAGGGAAAACAATACCTGGATTAGTACGCTGGGTATTCCCCCAAGGTTTTGCGCCAGCACAGAAATTGGGCGCATAGGGGAGGGGAGACCCGGGGCGTACCCCGTGGCATCAATAAGCCAACCCTCCAGGTTTAGCAAGGGCGCAGACTTGGGTATAATTAGGACACCACTTCTGCGGCTTGCTCTCAGGACCTTAGGACTAGCACACTCACACATACGCTTTGGCAGGTAAGGGTAAGGTTCAGTCCCTAGCTTTAGTCTTGGAGGCAAGCGTCTCAGCGAGCCTCAGCAACTCACCAAGGTTGTTCTGGGACAAGTAGTCAACCAGAACTGAGTTTAGGCGTCCCTCAGGTAGAACACATGCAGAGAAGGGCTCCCAGGTGGCCTCTTCGACTCCAAACCCCTCCCAGAGGGTGAGGAAGCGCCAACCCTGGCGATAGCGGTGGCGTAGGACAGACTTCACTAGGTAGAAGCCCTCCTTAGCCATCTCCTCGGCGTTCATGTCGGGGAGTTCACCTTCAACTTCCATAGGGCTGGCAGCCCCTTGTAGGTCCAGAGCGGCGATTTCCTCGTCGTTCAGCTCCCACTCCTCCCCACAGAGGTCTTCAGGATCATGGTAGCGCTTCAGGTGTTGAGCAGCGCACACCAGGGTCCCCCCTAGACGGGGAGAACACCGCACAGTGATACGGTGTCCATCCACAGATAGGATGTTGTACGGCCCGAAGTATGGGTCATCGCTGGTAGAGTGTGGCCAGGCGGGTAGTCGACTGTGGTGCACCAGCACCCAGTCCCCCTCTTGGTAGGTGGCCGGTACACGGTGCTTGTTCTTCTTGTTCCACTGACGCTCCCTCACTCTCTGGAGCATAGCCTTGGCCTTGTCCACCTTCGCTTGTTGCTCTTGGACCCATTCACCCACAGAAGAATGGGTGTCCTCTGGATAGGGGGCATGTAGGAACCATGCCGGGCGCCCCATGAATAGCTCATGTGGCGAGTAGCCAGTAGCTGAACTCTCTTGGGAGTTCATCATCAAGGATATGACGGGGAGTAGTCTCACCCAGTCTCTGGTGCGTTCAGTTTTGCACCATATCCTGACGTTCTCCTTCAGGACACGAATCTGTCGCTCACATAGGGGGTTGCTCGTGTGAGAGTAGGGAATCCCCGTAGACACCTGGACATTGAGGGATCTCAGGACCCTCTTGTACCAGCCAGTATCTGAGCGTACTCGTACGTCCTCATCGGAGTTGATCTCCTTGGGCGCCCCATAGACACAAAACCACTCCTCCAGGAGTATCTTGATAGTCTCCTCCCCGGTAATGTGCTTGGTACATGGGAACACCCTGGTAAACCTGGTCAACCCACAGGTTACCACGAGGGCGAAGTCATAGCCCCCGAACTTCGGCATCTCCGTGTAGTCCACGTATAGAACACTGTTAGCACAGTGAGGGATGGGCAGGGTCGAGTAGAGACCTCTGTCCCTGATATCCCCTGGTTTACAGGACCTGCACGGGCACTTGTCCACGATAGGCTGGAGCGTCTTCCGCAGTTGCTCGTCAGTCCACGTAGTGTGGAACCACTGCTTGAACAGCCTCAGGGTACGGTCAGCACCCACATGACCACTGGACTCATGGGTCCACTTCAGCAGCGCTGGGACTCGGTCACTAGGCACCACGATGCGGTCCTCGTGCCAGAGGTAGCTCTTGTCCCTCTTCCACTGGTCCTGGTTGACCAGGAGGGGTTCAAGGCGTTTCTCCAGGCGCTTGTAGATATCCCCAAACTCCTTCAGGTACTCCGATTGTTGGAGTCCATCCAGGGGGCGTATCATGGTCATGTTCAGGTCCAGGAGTACGTCCATACGGCTGAACGCCTCCTTAGCCAGCGCTTCAGACCGGGCACCAATCAGGGTGTCGAAGTTGTTGCGGCTGATGTAGTCGGCGCACTCGTTCTTCACTCCCTGGATATGGTGTACCGTCAGCCGTAGTTGACTGAGGTAGGTCCACCAGCGTCGTAGCTTGGCCTTCTCAGGTGGGGGACCCTTCTGGAAACTGCGGACCGGTTCTTGGTCGCATAGCCAGACCACAGGGTTACTCCCCAACAGTCGTGCTTGAGAGGATAGCACCAGCATACCCGCGAGCAATTCCTGCTCATAGGTGGAGTAGTTCCCCCTGGCCTGGTTCCACTTCCAGTTCCAGTGGCCCAGAGGTACTAGGACCCACTCATCGTCAAGGTAGCTGTGCTTGAGGGTTCCATCTCGGTTAAGACCTTCAGTCCCCCATTGGGAAATGGCCGAGTCGAACTCCTCCTTCTCTAGTGCTTGCCATTGGAACAACGTTCCACCACCGCCCACATTGCTGGCGTCGGTCACCAGGATAATCTCCCCTTGTGCCCTAGGCACGCCCAAGCACTTAGCGTTGGCTACCTTGTCTTTGAGCTCGTCAAACGCTTGTTGCTCTTGTGGGCCCCAGCGCCAAGTAGTACTCTTCTTGATCAAGTCCGTCAGAACGGCGCTGGTATAGGTGAAGTTCTTGATGTGGCGGCGATAGAAGTTGCACGCCCCAATGAAACTGCGTACATCATGAAGTCCTTTCTTGGGGTCTTCGTGTCGTACCTTGGCATCCATCAGGGGTTTGGCCTTAGAGGCCGCTTGGGTCCACCACCCATAGCCAACGTCAAACCCCAAGTACTGCATGGTCTCCTGCATGAACTCACACTTCTCTAGCTTGAGTCGAGTGTGGTTCTCCTGGCAGACCGCAAAGAACTCACCCAAGAGGATTAGGTGATCCTCCTGGGTATTGGTTCCGAGGCATACATCGTCGATATGAGCCTCCATCTGGGCACCACGGGATATGAGCTCCTGCACCTTAGGTCTCCTTCGTAGGATGGACAAGATCTTGTTCATCAGCTCCTGGAATAGAGCGGGTGCGTTAGCCACGCCAAACGGCATGACCTTCCACTTAAACACCCTCCCCTGAGGGGTGATGAAGGCCAGTAGTTCCTGTGCGTTGGGCGTCAGGTCCACTTGCCAGAATCCGCTTCGCTTGTCCATCTTGGTCTTGTAGCGGCAGGAGGCTATCTTCTCCAGGGTAGACTCCATATTGGGAATGGACCCTGAGTGGTTCAACGTCTTCTTGTTCAGCTCTCCATAGTCCACTACCAGCCGTTTGGCTGTAGACCCAGGTTTAGCCACCAGGAAACAGGGGCTGCAGTGTAGGGGGTAGTCCCCGTCCTTGTACTCCAGGACTAGGCCAGCGTCGATACACTCTTGTATCTGTCGCTCAATCTCGTCGGCCTGCTCTTTAGGAGCTGGATAGGGTCTCCTCCGGATCTTGTGACCCACGAACTCGGGTTTCAGCTTGAGGTCCATCTGTACCAGCTTGTCACATGAGGCTGGAGGGGGTAGTTCTCCGAACACCTCCAGATAGGTCCTTATAAGCTTCTGTACCCGCGGGTCCAAGACCTTGATCTTGTCCTCCATGTCCTCGTCGGAGTGTAAGTTGCTTGCCCCTTGAATAGACGTCGGAAGGTGGTCCTCCACCGACTCTTCGCCCGCGGTAGTATCCTTCAGCCCTTGGTAGGCATATAGAAGGTCTTGTTCAACCATCTCCGATGGACGATGGCAACATAGGCACGCTCGAGGGGGTTCACATACACATTCCTCCGAGAGGTCGTCCTCCTCTGGGGTCCTCACATGGGCGCCCCACACGCTCTTCATGAGCTTGAGATCTACCTCCCTTTGCCAGGTGGTGATCTTCTGTTCGAGGTCCTCCTTCAGTTGGGATAGGTCTCCCATACGTCCTTGCTTCAGTGGCCATGAGCTGCGGGTAGGCTTCGCGTAGCATAGCTTTTTCGCCACCAACTTCCTCTTGGAATCCACATACTCCCTGAGCCTGGATCGAGGGTCCAGCTCTTCATCCACGGGGTCTTCCACCCTCATGGAGAGTAGGGGTTTCAGTGGGGCGACGTACTCGGCGTTCTCCACTTCCTCCACACAGGTCTGCACGAAGAAGGCGTCGTGCTCAGTTTCGTCTTCTGAGTGGATAGAGCTAGGTAGCTCAGATAGTCCACACTCAGAGACTCCATCAGGTACAGGTACACGGCAGGGAGAGTTGGGGGCGTTGGTGTCAGTCACGACGTACTCATCTCCTCCGGGTGTAGTCTCAACAGCGTCTTGAGGTCGTAGGCGATCCTTCAAGTCACCCAAGGCGAGTCCATCGCTTTCTCGCTGTATAGCCTGGACCAGAGTCGGGTCCAGATCCTCCCAGGGAATGGAGGTAAGACCTCCGTCCACCACGCTTAGCATACTCCCCCATCCGGGCTTCCCAATGGGCGTCTTGCGTCCCAGAGGCACGTAGATGGCCTCATCAGGTAACCGCACAGAGCTGATAGTCAGCTTGTCAAGGAGGGTTCGCCAGTACTCGTTGCCCCCCTGGGCTCCCCAATCGGGGGAACACAGGACCATACGGGAACGTTCCAAGGAAACCTTGGTCAGCACCTTCCCCAGTTCACTGAACCTGGGGTTCCCGTAGGCCATCCCGAAAGAGGGCCAGTAAAATTTGTAACTGCAGTTCTTCCCCTTGCTGCAGTAAAGGCCCAGTACATGTTGCTTGTCGCTGGCGAACAACTCCACACTTAGGTCTTCTCGAGAGTAACCCAACTCCTTCAGACCTTGGTCTAGGACTTCCCCCAATAGTTGATAGTCCTCAGTTTTGGAGGCCGCCATCATGTTAGAGGGCTCCTCCTTCGATAGCCTCAGGTAACTCGAGGTATGTTCCGACTGCTCCAGTGGCACAGACTCTCTGCCACTGCCGTGGTCCACGTAGAGGAGGTAGGGCGCTTGCAGCGTCAGGGATTGTATCTGGGAGTGCTGCACGAAGAAGTCAGTCCCCAGTACGAAGTCGAAGGCCTCAGTGTCCATCACATAGAACCGATGGGCGATTGTCCTGGAGCCCATAGGTACCTCCACTTCACAGTCCCGGCAGCTGTGCACCACATGTCCATCCCCCATGCGTATAGCGGCGGTGGTCATGGTGTTCTTCAGGCTCCCACAAGGTAAAGTTTTCTTGGCCACTATAGATATGGTGGCACCAGTGTCCAATACCCCCAGGTATTCACGTCCCCCTAGTCGGATACGTACCCAAAACACCAGGTCTTGGGTGCCACCAGAGCGTCCCCGTCAGAACTCCGCGGGACAGGTCACCTCGAACCCCTTGTTCCGCAATTTGCGGGCCATCCTCATGAAACGGCTCCTCTTCTTAGCGTTGCCGTCATCACCACCTTCATGCTCACGCTTGGCTCCTTGTTCTTGCTGGGCCTGCGTCTTTGAGCGTGTGGTAGGACCAGACTGCCCTCCAGAGGGCTCGGAGTTCCCCCCTGGATTAGGGTTGGGGTTGCCTCCGTTCTTGTCCTTGTTCTTGTTGTCGGGCTGGCGGTTAGCGCCTCCTCCTCGTCCACCTTGACCCTTGTCTTGACCACCTTGACCACGTCCTTTCGACTTGCCTTTGCCGGAGTCGTTGCCTTTGGCCTTGCCTCCACCTTTGCCTGAGCCTTTGCCAGGATCTTCCCCCTTAAGCTTCGCCGATAGGCGTTGCTTATGGTAGCACTCATCCTCGTAGTGCTTCCGCTTACCGCAAAATGCACACGTGATGGTGCAGCGGTAATGATCCGGCAGCTTCGCTTTGGCGCCGGTGTTCTTCTCCTGCTGCTTCCCCTGGACGACGAAGCAGTCTCGCTGCTCGCAGTCAGAGGCGTGCTGCAGGTGGCCCTGCTCATCTCTGGCATCACACCAGAATAGCTCCTTCACGTTCTCCATGGTACGGGCGTGGGCGTGTTTCGGGGTAGTCCCCTGCCCAGGTCGGGACCCTTGGTACCCTTTGCCTCCAGAACCTCCACCACCAGGACGGTAGTTGTTCAAGTGCTGGTCGCTCTCCTTCTCCAGCGCCATCTCCAGGAGCAGCACGCATAGATCCTCATAGCGGAGGGATCTAGCCTTGCGCTCTGCCGTCAAACGGCACTCGTCCCACAGCTCTCGGGGGAGCTTGGCGCACAACCAGAACAGCAGGTCGTCGCTGCTGTAGGAACCGGGCGTCAGTCGTCCAGCCCAGTGATCCAGGTCAGCCAACAGCTCGGAGACCCTGCCAGGTTTGGGGTTGTTGGGCAGCACGGGCAGGTTCTGGATCTCGGCCCTGATGGAGAGGTCGGTCTCGTAGGTCGGGTACTGCCTCTCCAGGGCAACCAACACATCGGCAAAGGTGGCGGAGTTAGTCACGATCTGCCTGACCTGCTTCTCCAGGTACTTGGTCTTGCAGCACTGCAGGAGCAGATCGCACTTCACTCGCCCACTCGCGTGGGTTTGGCCGGTCAGTCGTAGGAACCGGCCAAAGTTCTCAGCGAACTCTCTGAGGTCCTTGCCTGTGAACTCAGGCAGGTTCACCACTATCTTGGAGGTGGCAAAAGCCTTCGCCTCCTGAGCTCGGCGTCCTTCAGGGCGTCGGGTCTTCTTCTTCTTCTTCTTCTTCTTCTTACCCTTGGGGTCCTCGGGGTCCTCAGGGTCCTCGTCATCTGAGGGCGAAGAAGAATCCATCGACGGCGGCTCGTCATCGGAGGGGTCTCCGCCAAGATCACTAGAGCCATAAGGCTCTACGTCCACCATAGCCCTTAAGGCTGTCAGCCCCAGCTGGTCCAGCTCGGCCCTCGTAGAGTTCGTCACGTGGCTGTAGGGCGGCTGGGCCGTTCTCGGGACGAATGGACTTCTCGGTATTGCTGCAGGAGTCGGCATCGGTCGGCTCCTCAGGCTCCCCAGGGTATTTGTCAACCCTGCCGCCAGGTGGTTAGCCTGTACTCGGTGGGGTGACATTCCCATCGTCGTAGGTGACGCATGGGACGGGATCATCAGGGGCTCCAGTTTCTCCCTGATCTCTTGCTTGAGGTCGCCCACGATATTTGAGGTGGCTCCTCGGAGCACCTCGTTGATCTCCGACCGCGTCAGGGACCTGTTGGAGGATCTTCCCGATCCTCTACTCCTGCCTCCCAGAGACTCTGGTCCTCTCCTCAACCCACTCAAGGGTGCATACCCAGGTGCATACCCAGGAGCATACCCAGGAACATCCATATAGGTTCCAGTGGCGTGGAGTGGATGGGGATAGTCAGCCGCATACCATCGCGGCGCAGAGCTGGAAGCCACCGGCTCACCGGCAGTAGTTGCCTCATGGAGCGCAGTGGTAGGTGGGCCCATACCATAGGCGGGGTAGGGAGGCATGCCAGTAAAGCCTGTGCCCTCTGCCATAGGCGGGTTGGTTGTGGAAGTGGATGTTGCTGCGGCTGGGAGTGTGGTGGTTATGGGAGAGGGTGATGCGTGGAGGCCAGAAGCGCTTGGTGCGCCTTCGAAGGTAGGGTCTTGCGTCGGGTCTTGCCCTTGTTCCTCTCCTTCGTCTGCTCCTTCTCCAGCATCCTTCTCGCTCTCGTTCTCTCTCTTCCTCTTCACAGGCTGAGGCTGAGAGACCACTTCCTCGACCGACAGGGCCCCGAAGGCCGTCTGGAGGCCATCCAAGGAGTCCTCCGCCGTATCCACTGGCCCATGTAAGGGCTCCGCCGAAGGTACAGCGCCAGGCGACGGCCTTGCCGGTGCCTCAGGCGCTGGCGCTGTCTTCACGTCGGCGTCCACTCTTCCTGGGTCCATCTTCTTTCACCCTTCAGCTTATATTTGCCCGTACTCGGCGCACTGGATGTACGGCACGGGGTTGCTGCCGGTGCGCAGAGACAGGCTGCCTCTTGCTACCAGAAAAGTTTATAGTGTTTTCAGCACTGTGTTTTGCCTCTCCTGCTGCTTGCTGTTGGTGTAGGGTTTCCTGCTGCTTGTTTTTGGAGATGAAAAGCTTTGGTTTTGATGAAATACAGTCACTCCAAGTCACCCCAGGATAGCCCAAGCCAATAGTATGCAAAGAGAAGAGGATTCAGGATCAAAGCATGAAGGGCTGCACTGTAAACAGTGAAAGATGATTGGATATTCACAGAAACTGCAACTCAGGTTACAAATGAATGCATATTCACAAAGATAGCTGAAATGTTTTTGGAAAAGAGTTAGAAAACTGCCCCATGGTCACTCTCTCTCCATAGTGCCATCTCAGGAGATGTGCACTCTTTGTTTTGGGTCCCATATGTGCTGAGGTGGCATGGTATGTGGCGATGAGGTCACTGCCATGTCACATGGGATCTTCCTACTTAGCTAGGCTGACCAGGAATTGAACCCAGAACCTCTCAAAAAGAGGTGCCCGGCCCCCTAGGGTGCATACCACTAGGATAGCTAAGAATTCATGGAAAAACATAGATAAATTCATAGGCTCTACTTTAGGTATGTCAGTGCTCAGTCAACTCAGGAAAAGATGAATAGCTTCACATTATAAGGGGATTAAGGGGTCCACTCCATATCCTGATTGGGTGTTTGGTTCCATAGGTCAAAATGTGTTATCACCAGTTTTGGTTGGACCAATACTAAGATTAAAATGCATGGATGCTCAGTGCATCTCTAATACAACTAGAGTATGCCTCAAAGCAATGCAAAAAGCACTTTTTCTTACTCTGCCCAGCCTCGCGCATACAAAGCCTACCAAAGGTGAGGTATTGAAGAAGTACTATTGTTTTGGGGCGGATTCCAAGGTGGTGCACCTTTTCACATGTTGCCATTAATTGCGATGACCGCACAGCTTGTTCTAACAGCTGAACCTTTTCTTCTAAAGCAAAGTAGTTCACAAGCAACCACATGTGATGGACATTAACAAATGAACGTGGATGACTTCCAAGTTTGAACACTAGCCTAGTAAATCAGCATGGTCTCCCGAGCTTAAAGGTGGAGATATTTACAGCGACATAAATGCGCTACAAAAAAATATCACAAAAAGACAAAGTCCAAATTTCCACCGCTTCATGCATGGGGCACCTGGTACGATGGATACCTTACTATTCCAGGAGCATGTGCAATCGGCAAAATAAATTTTGGTTCACATTATTAGAGCTTTTTTTGTAAATCATGCAATAAATCGAAAAGCGGATGTAACTGAACAACTTTTGATCACTTATTGTCGTGAATGCGGGCTAAAAGACTGCGGCATAATGCAATTTAGGTAGGCTTGTGCAATCGCAGTGCAGTGATAGTTGATACGATTACGCGAACCCTTGAGCATGGCAAAATTGTTTAACGTTGCAGAAATGAAGGTTTTGCATTTCCAAGAATGCAATGCTCTGATTTTATTTTACCCCATTGGCCCGATTGGCGCCGGAGACTTGGGGGCATTATAAATTTATATGTCTTGATGCACCGGTTTGGATGGCTAGGGTAGTCTAAACCTTTGGGGACTACGCAAAGTTGCCCGGAACAGGGGACGGCCCAGATGATACAGCCATACATTTGGTAGTTAGTTTCACCAGTGAGTGAGGAAAATTGGTAAATTAGCTACAAAAAACTAGCAAAAGTTGTTTCCGGAACAATCAGCATGACCGGTTACTTCGAAAACCAATTCAAACAAACAAATTAGTGCGCATATGACTCGCTACAAATTTTCTTAGTAATATACGAGGACCTGCGTTTTTGCTAACTTGAAAAACATTTTGTCTTAAAGGTTGCAAATTGCAAGTTTTGTTTACCTTTGCTTTTGCTTCATTGCAATTCATGAATTGTAATTTCTGTGGATTTTAATCAGGTCTGTACTCCGGATTTCATTGTCGGTTTTGTGAGAAACATAAAGCACCATGGTAAATAATCGGGAAACCCGGGTAGTTCACAAATCACCCCCCCCCCCCCAATTGTACACCCCCCACAAAATTTTTTACCCCCCGAAATTTATAAACCGCTAGGCCTAGTGTGTGTTTTGCTAAAATATGAACCCCCCTTCAGCCATGTGCAAGCAGATAGAACAGATTGAAAACCTACAGTTTGAACACCATTGTAAAACTCATTTACTTGAAGAACGAATCGATAGTGGTTTGCTTCTTCACATTTCCAACACTGGCGGAGGCATGGGCCACAGCAGCTGAAGATTCTGAATGATCCATGCAGCCAACACATATGAAAAGATAAAAACTGAATGACAAGCGAAAAACAACATGGAGCCCCCTGGCCCTAATGAGCATCCTATCAAAATATGTACCCCATGGTATACATTTTTGGGGGGGTTTAAGCGGGTAAACCGTTGATTTTACTTTTCAAATAATAGCCCTAAATTAGTTTTTCAACAACTAGAAAGGTTCAAATCTTATGCGGCCACCGCTGAAAAAAGACACAACATGTCTTCACCTGCGAAGAAGTGAGTGCATAGTCTGCAAGAGTTGGAATGAGAGGATCATATCATGTTAGAAAATAAAAATAAAAATAAGCTGAAACGTTTGTATATTTTTCATGTTCAAATTTTTATCCGGCAGCCGATCCTATTGCTTGTTGGGAAAAGCGACATCACGCATGGTCCATGAGTGGGCCATGTCTGTAATAAGGCATGGTCTTGGCGGATCTCAATAAGCATGCACAGTGCAATCAGCCCCATCACACTCTTCGAGGTTGTTATGCACATCATTTTGAGATATGAAAAAACCTCAGCCCAGAACACCCCCATCTTTGAACTTGTTGGAGCTACAACTGCCTAAAAAACACAACACACCAACAAAGAGGCCAAAGTGTCTTTCTGCAAAATTTGTAAATAGTACAAAAGCAAGTGAAATGTCTCAAAAGAAGTGCATAGCTCGAATCCCAACTCCGAGAGATAGCTCACCTGTGCAGGTATCCGCATGGGGTTTTTTTTGTGGCTCCCACCTATCCAGATTGGGCCTCCTGGTCCGCATGGGGATTTTTGCACTGTGCATCAGTCTCCGGGGTGCTAGGGTCCGCATGGGGGTTGGAGATGCATGCCTAAATTCCGTGGATCCCGACCACCGGGAATTCCATTGAATGTAAATGGTTGGATATGCTAAGTCCATGGTAGCCCTTCATAATGCCCCACTTTTGGGCACCCATTGCATGGTTGTGTTCTCCAGTAGTGGACCTTGTGTAGCCATCCTGCAGCCTACTATTTTTTTTTTCGGAAATTGATGCCCATGGATCCATACGATAAATTCCAAAGCCTTTGGTGGCTACAAAATCCTTAGTGATGTATATTCATGCGCACCAAATGACCATGTGCTCAAACTTCGAAGTTGAACTTTGAAGCAAACTTCTTTCGTGCATTGTGTGACATTGGTCCCTACTGCCTGTGGCGCATAAACTTTTCTTTGCATCAGTTCGCTCACATTTTTGCACGAAGGCTTTAATTGTTCGTCTGTTTTTGATGTCCAAGACAAGAACGATGGTAAAAGCACTGAAACGGACAGCAACAACACCGAGTGTTGCTCAGGCAAGGCCGTTGTTCACGTGCACCGCAAGCATGCACTCACATTGACCGTGGCCTTGTGAATGGACTGGTCGTCGATTCCCCAATCTCCAGCTCCAAAGACCAGGAAGAGGTGAAAATGGGTGGCAGGACAGCAATCGGTATCCCTAAAATACAATCCCCAGCCCCGAAGCACAAAAAAAAAATCCGTTTTCATGGTCTTTGGGCAACCTCAAAAAACAACTGCCAAATCCCATGGCCCCACAAGATGCAGCAACAACACTGACTGTTGCTCTGACAAGGGCGGCGTTCTCGCAAAGGGGTGGGGGGTAGAGGCCTCCATACAGCAGCACACGCTCTCAAGAGGCACAGTCTTTTCGAAAACCACCGTCCTTTGCAGCTTCGAATCACAACTCGTCGCAGAAGGTGAGGGGGTGTATGGGTGTGTGTGTGTGGCCTCTCACTGCACCACCATCATCCCCATGCAACCCCCTCCGATGTCCACCTTTTCCTTTGGACGTTGCCCCGTTGTACAGTACCGTCGCATGCCCTGGCGTTCGCTGTGTGTGCCCCCCCCCCCCTTCAATGCCCCCCATGGCCCACCCCTGTCAGCGGGACCAACACCGCTCGGCAGCGCCCTGTCGCCTTTGAGAATGGCGTGTCAAACCAAGGGACATGGGCGTAACAGCCACGCGTACCCAGGTGGAAGGGGTGTACAAACGTTGGAACATACCGATACCGCTGAAACCAGGGTGCAGGTGGGCTTGAGGGCGATAGGACGTCTCATAGGGCGTTCCGCGAGCCGGTCGGGGCTAAACACCGCCAGTGTGAGGGTGAACACCAGGGGAGGGAGCACGGCAAGTGGCAGGTTTAGGGACCTGAGGGTGTGCCTGTTGAGGGTAGGGCAGGGTGTGTGTATTGCCTGTGTGTTTTCTCACAGCGGTCCCGGCGTTACGGTGCCCTCTTCGGGCATTCGGCGAGCCAAGCTGGACTAGCTTCAACACACGGGTCACCAAACACCGCAGTCCCGGCGTTACGGTGTCCATCTTGGGCATTCGGCGAGCCAAGCTGGACGTGCTACACGCCACTGACCACCCATCACAGCAGTCCCGGCGTTACGGTGTCCATCTTGGGCATTCGGCGAGCCAAGCTGGACGTGCTACACGCCACTGACCACCCATCACAGCAGTCCCGGCGTTACGGTGTCCATCTTGGGCATTCGGCGAGCCAAGCTGGACGTGCTACACGCCACTGACCACCCATCACAGCAGTCCCGGCGTTACGGTGTCCATCTTGGGCATTCGGCGAGCCAAGCTGGACGTGCTACACGCCACTGACCACCCATCACAGCAGTCCCGGCGTTACGGTGTCCATCTTGGGCATTCGGCGAGCCAAGCTGGACGTGCTACACGCCACTGACCACCCATCACAGCAGTCCCGGCGTTACGGTGTCCATCTTGGGCATTCGGCGAGCCAAGCTGGACGTGCTACACGCCACTGACCACCCATCACAGCAGTCCCGGCGTTACGGTGTCCATCTTGGGCATTCGGCGAGCCAAGCTGGACGTGCTACACGCCACTGACCACCCATCACAGCAGTCCCGGCGTTACGGTGTCCATCTTGGGCATTCGGCGAGCCAAGCTGGACGTGCTACACGCCACTGACCACCCATCACAGCAGTCCCGGCGTTACGGTGTCCATCTTGGGCATTCGGCGAGCCAAGCTGGACGTGCTACACGCCACTGACCACCCATCACAGCAGTCCCGGCGTTACGGTGTCCTTCCAGGGCATTCGGCGAGCCAAGCAGGATGTGCATCACGCCACGTGACACCTCCAGCGATGAGCTGGCCTATGCTCAATGGAACACTGCCCGCCACATCTCTGTCAACCTTTTGTCTCTCCTCCTGCTCCTGCATGTAGTGCCTGGTGCCACGCTGCCCTGGGTAACGGATCTATCTGTGCGCGTGCCACCTCGAGCACTGCGGCGGGGCGGCCAGTACACGTTGCAAGTGCTGTACTGTGATGTCCTGCGGTGCCAGGCGGCAGAAGCAGGACCGAAGTACAGGAACGCCTGTGTCGTGTGCCCGTGTGAGCGAGGGCACGCTCCGCACTGGGACTTCTATGCCCTGTATGATACAGTGGCTCTTTACGTTTCCCGCGAATTCACTGTACCGGAGTTGCAGCTGTTTTGATGAGTGTAGTATGATGTAGCGTGCTGTGCCTTGGGACAGGTAAGGATCACGGATACGCTGGAGTTCGGAGATCGCCCGAGCACTTTACCTTTACCTTTACCATGGCCCACCCCCTGCCGCCCACACCTCAACTCACTAAACTATTCAGATATACCACTACCACATGGATTTTGGACTTGGTGTGCCTTGACCCCTGAGCTTGAGGCTGTGCTTGCTTCGCTAGGGCCAACGAGGACAAGAGCAAAAGTCAAAATTTTATTTTGAAAAAGTGGCATGCACGTGGTCCACCGGCAAAAAGGTGCGCTCTACGGAAAGGCAAGCTTTGCATGTTGAGGGCGGCAGCAATGTGACAATGGAGCCAATGGCCCCGCAACAACAAAGGAGTGTTGTCTGCGTGGCAAAGCAGGGGAAGGGGGGGATTTCGTGGGGGGAAATTTCTGCACACCTCCAAATTTGGTGCAGGGCCATCGGACGGGGGAAACTTCAACACCCCCAACCCTCGGTTCCTTGTGGACAATCAGTTGTGTAACTTTGGTAGCGCCAAATGTTCAACAACACCAACTCATCAGTAGCAGCTGTAAAGATCTTCCACCACTACCCCACCAGCTGCAAAGGCCAAAGAGCAGGCAAGACCCCAAATTGCGTAAAAACAATTCAGGCGGAAACTTTCGGCACCTAACGACGAAACCGAAAATTTCCCCGCGAAGTTGTCCCCTTACCAAATCCCCCCCCCCCCGTTTAAATGCGCTGATGCCACTCACAGACTACTCACAGACGCAGATTGGCAAGGGCACATCACACGCGACCAGATTAGTTTCAAACATCTGCACTGACGTGCGGGGGCTGCATCAGAGCTCTCTGAAGAGAGAGGAAGGGGGGCGGGGTACAGGAGGGGGGGGGGGGGGGCAGGCAAACAGGACCCATCTCCTCTGCAGGTCCCCAATGTCTTTGTGCTCCTAAAGTCCATCATCAAACCCTCCGAAGTGACCCGGGGAAGGGGGGGGGGGGGCGTGATCAACAGAGTGTTCGGCGTTTCACTGCTGGGCCCCTGTCCAACGGTGTGACCTGCAGAGTGAGGGATATGCCAAAGACAGCGAAACCCGCAGTGCCCCCAGCACCTTGAGCACCACGTTGCGCCTTTGGAGAACGCCCCACCCCAGTCCCCTGATCGAACAACAGGAAGGGGTCCCGGGTGGGGGTCCATTGGGAGGGGGCCTACTCAGGGATGCACTTGACGGGGCTAGAGGCCGGAGGGAGGCATTCAAAAAGCAGTGACTGGCGGTCCGGCGGTTACCAAACGGTTGGAGAACTGTTGAGGGCGGACAATAGCGGCTGCAACGCGGCGGAATGCCACTTCGGGGGGCTGCAGGCCAAGGCATCCCTTTCAATCATGCTTCAAACCGCGAGGCCCCACCCGTCCTGCTGCGCTGCAGAACCATCAGTTCGTAGTCCAAATGCGCCCCGCAGAAGCCGAGGGCACGGCGATTCACGGCTTCCGGACCACAGCGCCCCCGCAGCATGGCACCGCAGCCCGTTCCTCCTCGCGGCAGTGCAGAGGTAACCCCCCCGCCCCCGCCCGTCCCAACACGGATGGGGTGCTCGTTCATGGGGCAAAAGGGTGGACACACGGGGTCACTACATTTGGACAGGCGCGGCACATACCACCGAACACACGTTGCAGACATACCCCAGCCCCACGCCTTCATGACTCCAAAAGGGTGCCCAACACGCCGCCACATGCCGCAGAACACGTGATTACAGCCGCGCCAACACTTTGCCATCCACCTGGACACATCCCCCGGCCCCGCACAAACCACATTCTCGATTGGATGGGAACCGCAAAAACGATGGTTTCAGAACAGACCCGAAACCGCGGAAACACGGGGCCGCCGTATTTGGACAAGCCCATGTCAGGCAGGGGGGGGGGGGGGGGGGGGGTTGCCCTGTGCCTTGCCCCCCCGCCCCCCCTCCGCGTCTGCGTTGCGCTGCGGTCCGAGCCCCATGAGTCGGGGGGAGGGGTCACTAGCGCCCTCCGCAGCTGCGGTATTCTGCGGGCACCCGCCTCCTCCGCGGCCCAGGCCACGCAGCGTCAGCCATGCGGACCTCCGCTCCGCCACTGCGCAAGTCCCTCTTCAGAGGGCCCCGGGCCCCAGAGGCACGAGGTGCACCGCTTCACTCGCCGGATGCGGTGGGCAGTGGTCTCTGCACGTCCGGCCCACACCGCCGCCGATGCGGTGGGGAAGCGTCCCACTCCTGTGCCCCCTCCGTCGCCGGAGCGTGCGCCCTGCTCCTCGCCTCAAGTGCGGGCTTTCAATTGGAGGGGGGAGGGGGGTCCAAACAGCCCCCTGGCTAGACACCCCCCCCCCAAATGGGGCTCAATTGGCGGGCCCCCCAAAATCCTACCGAGACTGACCCCGGGCCCCGGAGGTGACCCAGACCCAAAAATCCGCAAAAAAAAAATGAAAATTGCATTTTTGGAATCAGCGCGTCGAGGGGGTTCAGAAAAGTCATCATTTGCCATGGATTGGGTGGAAACAACTTCACAATTTTCAATGCTAAAAAAAAAATGTCCGCGCCTTCGGCGCCAGAGTTACATAACAACTGATCGATGGCCCTGTCAATTGAGCCCTTTTCCCAAACCCCCCCGTTTGTGGGGGCTCTACTCAGCCCCCCCCCCCCCCACTTCAGCCCTCCCGACTTCGCGGCTGCCAATCACCTTCGGACCCTTTGCCCCAAAACAACCACATGTGATGCAGCTGCAGAAGGGAGGGGGGGGGGGGCACTCACAGCCGTCACTTGGTAGGCTCGGCCTGCAGCCGCCGCCACTCGTCCTTCGTGGCCTGCTTCTGCAGAATCAGACGGTACCCGACGACTCCCAATCCAACCAAAATGCACCTGCGGACAGCAGCGCACGGTCGCAGGCGCGGAGGCGGAGGCGCAGGCAGGCCTTGGGTCGGGGCGCGGCACGGCCCTTGTGGTGACCGGCCCATAGCCCCTTCTGGACGGGCGGCGGCAGTGGCCTGGGCGCGGCCGCGGGGGCCAAGGGCACGGGCGCGGAGGATACTGTAGGCCCCCCCGGTGCATGACCCACCCTTTGGACGGGCCATAGGGCGGGGGTTGGTGCGCGGAGGACTGTGGCCAGGCAAACTTTGGGGCGGGAAAATCCGGTACCCGCTGTTCAATACCATCCGCACCAGCCAACAGGATAACCGCCGGCGGTTGTAGGATGTTGGAGGATAACTGACGGCGGTTGGATGATAACCGGTGGTGGTTGGAGGATAAACGGGGGCGGTTGGAGGATGTTGGAGGATAAATGACGGCAGTTGCAGGATGACCGCCAGCAGTTGGAAGGTTTCCACCGTCGGTTGGGGGATAACTGCCGGCGGTTGGAGGATAACCGACGGCTGTTGAAGGATAACAGACGGCGGTTGGAGGATAAGCGGGGGCAGTTGGAGGATAACTGAGGGTGGTTGGAGGATAACCGACAGCGGTTGGAGGGCAACCGGAAACTGGTCGTCTGAAGCACCCCCACAGCCTCGGTTCCCGGGAATGCCAGCTACGCTTCGGCTTGCAAGTAGGCCCCCTCCGGCTCGTAGGCGGCCGCCAGGTCTGGCCCGGAGCCGCTACGAGTACGGGGGTGCCTACGAGCGCGGCATCCGTGTGCAGCGCCGCCAAGCAAAGCCCCCAGAGGGTTGCACAACAAAAACATGGACCCCGAATGGGTGCTGTTGAGGGAACGGTTGCCCGGCGCACGCCCGGCATCCGGGTGGATGTTCCGGCCTCTCTCTCCCAACGCTCTACCCCTGTCATCCCGGGCTCGGGGTGCTCTTTTCGCAATTGCAAAAGCACAAATCACTTGTGCGCGATTCGAAGAAGTGGTGGCGAGGGAGTGTAATGACACTGTTCAGGGCTCTTGGCATCTTTGCTCGCTCTCTTGCGCACTAAATAAATGCCCCCATGCCATTGTGCCGGGGTAGGCCAGAAAATCTCATACAGACACATGCCCCCAAAACGGGTGAAGGTGGGACGGTGACCGTGGAACCTCCGCCCGGTGCACCTGGCGTGCCAACGTTCCCCCGTTCATTCTTGGACGGTTGCTGACAGTCCCCTCAGGTGATGCCGCTTTCCTTGGGCAAACCATGAGGGAGGGGTGAAGGGGGGGTTTGGCACAAGGCCTTGGTGGTTGGCTCTGTTAGCCTGTGGCGGCGCCTATTGGCCTCTCGCCCTTGAACCTTCTGCCATGACAAGCAGGCATCCGCACTACTGCAGGCATCCGCACTGCCGCGGGCATCCCCCTGCCCCTGGGGGGGGGGGGATCCAGAATGCAACCTCAGCCCATGGCGTCCTCCCCTGACGGCCTGATCAGTGCCTGGGATGCGTGAAGGGGGGGGGAGGTGGATAGCGGGATGGGCCATGTGCCCACACCACCGCGGCCGACCGTGGCTGTGGTAGAGGGATGGCCAGTGCATTTCGCTTCCCGGCAGCTCCTGCAGGTCCATGTCATGGACCTGCGTTGGGGGCAGGGCGCGCAACATGTGCGCCGCGGCGGCCTTTGGTGGCTGCCCACGGGAGCCACTGCCTCGCTTACGGGCAAGAACACGGGGCGGAGGGGGAGGCAGGGATGGCATGGCATTGGGCATTGGCATGCGTACACCCCCCCACCCCCTTTGCACTGCGCACGGTGCATGCGGCAAGACACGGTGGACTACTCTGAACGCCCAGGGGCACAACATGCCACCGAGGCCCTCATGCCCCAATCCGCTGCCTTGGAGGGTGTTGTTGTGCGGTGCGGCCGGATGCTTCTGGAGACTGTCCCCAGTGAAGAGGCCCACGGCAAACCACTTTGGCGGGCGTTGCCAAATGCCTGTGGATGGTCGCCAGAGGCCTTTGGATGATGCCTCGTGTGTATCGCAACGTTGTGCCGCGCGCGCACTGGGCGTGACACCGCACGTCTCTGTCCGGGGGTGTGCACGGGCCGCCCGTCGGGGGGTGTCCTTAGGGCCGGAGGCCTGTATCTGAAACTGGTCCGGCCCTGGTCTGAGATGTGCGATTCACACTAAGAATCCGCCGGCCTGCCAAGGCCTGATCCAAACAAAACCAACGTGCATGCCTCTCACCGGAGGGTATGTGTGTGTCGTGTTGGGGTTGGGGTTAGGGCTAGGCAACACCCTCTTGACACAAAACATGAACAAAGACGAGGTATCAGACCGCACACGCCGCGCACAGCGGTACCACTTGGAAAATGCACCGCCCAAAATCCGCGGTGCGAAACTTGACGGAACCAACGCCGAGTGTTGATTCGACAAAGCGGGGGCGGGGGGGGGGGTCGGCACAATGCCTCGGTGTCTGATTGTCTGCCGTTGGCGGCGCCTATTGGCCTCTCGCCACTGCTCTGACCCTCTGTGGGCCCGAACGTGTTTTGGTTGTGTCAACGGAGCGCCCGGATTACTTGTCCTGTTTGACTACTCCGGGGGTCGGCCGTCCCAGAGACGGGGCTGTTGCCCGTGCCGCTGACCAGGTGCATCCTGATGCACCCTCCGAGTCCGTGCGGGGGTTTGGCTGGTTCCCTGGACTTCGCTCCCTCAAGACACGGGCACAGTATAAGTCGAACAACCATCTGACGGGCGGGAGCGCGCGGCCCCGCCCGCCCTTCGTGCGGAGGTTTGCCGCCTCCAGCACTGACTTGAGCGGACTCGGGGGGGGTATGGGGGTCAACACAGGCGTGGCTATGGGGATGGTCATGGGCAGGGGCTTGGGCATGAACACGGGCATGGCATGGCACGTGGGGTGGGAGGGGGGGTGTCCGGTCCCCGACACGCCAGAGGCACAGCGCACAGACCCGGTGCACTCCGTCGCAGAGAAGGAGCAGCGCGGCAGCAATGGCCAGTCCAGTGAGAAGGCAAAGTACTGCAGCACAAGGGCCACGGACCCGGCGGCGAAGTTGAAGCCCGCAGGACTGAGATTGAGGGTCAGCAGCAGCACGGCGTTGAACAGGATGCTGAGGCCGCAGTGCACGAGCACGGGGCCCGGGAGGGTGCTGCACTGGAGGTGCGGTGCTGCAGAGGCAGAGATACGGCGTGCACTGTGACCCGGGCTGAGCGAAGGGCATGAGGCAACCCGGCGGGTGGAGGATAACCGCCGGCGGTTGTCGGATGTTGGAGGATAACTGACGGCGGTTGGAGGGTAACCAGCGGTGGTTGGAGGATAACCGACGGCGGTTGGAGGATAACCGACGGCGGTTGGAGGATGTTGGAGGATAACTGACGGCAGTTGCAGAATGACCGCCAGCAGTTGGAGGGTAACCGCCGGCGGTTGGGGGATAACCGACGGCTGTTGAAGGATAACAGACGGCGGTTGGAGGATAAGCGGGGGCGGTTGGAGGATAACTGGGGGCGGTTGGAGGATAACCGACAGCGGTTGGAGGGCAACTGACGGTGGTTGGAGGGTAATCGCCGACGTTGGGAGTGCAACCACCGGCGGTTGGAGGGTAACCGAGGGCGGTTGGAGGGTAACCGGCGGCGGTTGGACATGGGGCACCGGAATGGCGGGCCCGACCAGGGGATTTGGGGGGTGCTCATGCACAAACCGCCACCGGGTGCACTGCGAGTGGGTGGGTCTTCAGCTCCGGGGTGAGGGGGTCACCAGAGGCCCCCTAGCCAGCCCCCCTTCCAAAAAAACGGCCGCATTGACACAAGCCCCCCCAAAAAGCAACCTGAGAACCCCCGCAGTCTCAATGACGCGGGTCGTTTGAAAGAGGAGCGAGAAACTTACTTGGCGTTAGGGCAGGGCCGGGCAAAGCCCTCACCCTAGCCCTAACCCCAACCCCAACACGATACACACATACCCTATATGTATATCTCTCTCTCTCTCTCTCTCTCTCTCTCTCTCTCTCTCTCTCGGGGACGTTGAGGAATATGCCAACACGGAGCGTTTTCAGGGGTCGCCGTCATTGTTGCCTCGTTTGTGCCCGCTGAGTGTCCCAAAGGGGTGGGTATGTGGGGTATATTCGGAAAGCCCTTGAAAAGGGCTTTTCGGAGATGTTTGGGTTAGGGGGGGGGTCCGGAACCATATTTTTTCAAAAATTGGCCGTTACCGTTGACAGGTTGGGTTTTTTTTGCCTGTTCTAGTCCAGTTTCAGACAGACTGCACCGCACCCCTACCCCCATTACTCCAACATATGGGCATATGGGGGTCAAGTCATTTGGGTGGATTTGTTGCATTTGATGTGTAGAAGACATGTGCAACATGGGTCCCCTCAAGACCCCAATATGTTGAAGACTTTGACCAATAACTACCGTGGACACCCGGGTGATGCCTGGTGCAACTTGCAGCATCAAGCTCACCAGAGTGCAAGAAATCAAAGATGGCAAAATTTCTCAAACAGGCTGTCAAGTTGGGACATGAGACCACAATATTTGGATTCAGCACGTGAAAATGCATCCATTTACCTCCTTTCACTTTGCTCCAACTCCACAATATGTCGGAGCACCCAGGGGAAAACCTGTGAGTTGGTGTCCCCCACGCGTGAGCGGAGCAGCCTGAGGCCCGAAAACCCTGAAACGCCGAAAAGTTCGGCCTCAGTACTCAAAGATATGGTCACCCCCCCCCCCCCCCAACCCATACATTTCTGAAACGGCCTTTTCTCACAGATTTCGAAAAGCATACACATACCCCCCCCCCCCCCCCTAATGGAACGAAATTTTAGTGCATTGGACCAAAACGTGAGAAAACCCTGAAAAATTGCGAATTTGCTCCGTGTTGGCACGTTCTGAATGTCCCTGAGAGATATGTATACCCTATAATAAGTCCGGGGAACCCACTGGTGGTTCCCGGCCAACCCAGCGGGCCGGTCAAACCCGGCCATATCCCGCCAGCCCCAGCGAGCCATACTGTGATCTACGCCCCAGAGGCTGACTGCGGCTTTTACATTGCGGTGCGCAGGGCCCTCACCGTTCCGTCTACGGGTGTCATCCAGTCACGGGTCGGAAAGCCCGGACCAACGTACCTCCCCTCCGGTGAGAGGCATGCACGTTGGTTTTGTTTGGATCAGACCCTGGCAGGCCGGCGGATTCTTAGTGTGAATCGCACATCTCAGACCAGGGCCGGACCAGTTTCAGATACAGGCCTCCGTCCCTAAGGACACCCCCCGACGGGCGGCCCGTGCGCACCCCCGGACGGAGACGTGCGGTGGGCTGGTCACAGACGGTGAGCACACGTCAGCACAACAAAAGCCTCGTCACTGGTACCACAGGCGCCTTTTGGCTCCGCAGTGACAAGCGGCCGGTTGAACTGGACCTAGTGTCACACCGACACTTTCTTTGTTCGTCATTGGCACCGCAGATACTATGACCCAGACCCTGGAAAACCCACAGCAGTAGTATTTCAGCCGCCAAGGCTGTGTGTATCAATCAAACGACAATGCATGACACTGCCCCCCCTGTGTGACAGTCCGTCGGGTTGCGGTTTCTTTACGGGGCCCTGGACAGTCACCCGTTCTTCCCTCCGCATGTTGTGTCGGGTCGCTGCTTTCTGTCGGCCGCTGCGGCCGGTGCTCCTGCTGGTGTCGGTTCTGCGTTCGCGGAGCCCCGTCGTTGGTGTGTTGGGGCTGTGCTGGATGTGGCGGGATGTGCCGTTTGCACGTCAGCGGCGCCCAGTAGGTGGCGTATTGGGGCTGTGCTGGTTGTTGTGGGGGTCGTTTGACTGTTGTTGCTGCCCCCCCCCCCCCCCAAAGGCATACCGCTGGATCTCAGTACCCCCGTCTCCAGCAGCGAAAGCGGCTCCGAGGTCCCGGCAAGGCACGCCAGGCCCTGCGCGATGTACTCCCGCAGTCGATCGCAGGGGACTGCCCCGAGGCCCGGGAGCAGGACCAACGCAATGGCCGGCACGGAGAAGAGGCACTGGGCCAGGCTGCCGTAGAAGTTCACGCGCGCGAGGGACAGCTCGGGCCGCTCCTCCAGCAACTGAAGGAACGGATGGAAGTCTTTATGTTGTAGATTTGAACGGAGGCATTTCAGACACAACAAAGGCGTGGGCTCTTGCATCGGCATTTATGCCCCTGACAGGCTGCGGGGCGACCTTTAGGCTTTGGATTGACATGGGTGCCCTGCATGGAGTGTTGCCTTGGTGAGCTGGCCGACAGGTGACCCCACCCAGCCTGGCCTACGCTCTGCCTCATCTGATCCTCACCTCCTTCGGGGACCGTCATTTCTGAGACCCACATTAGTGCGGTCTCATGTTCAATTTATTCATCCGGGTGAGAGTTTGTGTGGGATATTCACAAGTTCTAGGCTGTGGAAAATTTCTGTGATGTGGCTGGGCATTCTCCAGTTCTGGACGCGTCTACACGCCCCCCACCCCTTATGGGATACAGATGCGTGTGCACGACCGGTACCGTCAGGCACAGAGCAGTGGTGCAAAGCAAACGTCAAAGAAAAAAGCTCTTCAGTGACATGTCATAGGCGCCTTTCGTTGCAGTAAAGATGATGGCACATGGAGTACTACCGTTCACTGCACCTAAAGTCCTACGAACTCTCAATCGGGTGGACAGAGAGGAGCAAAAATGCCGCCGGTGTCCCCCCTTCCGCCAAGGGAAGTGGCCCCTCCCCTGGACCCCCCCCCCAGTCCACACCAAAGTGACCATCGTCGGAAAAAACGGCATTTGCAATTTCCCTCCCTGACTGACTGACTGACTGCCTGACTGCCTGCCTGGCGGACTGCCTGGTGGAATGACTGACTGACTGGCTGACTGGCTGACTCTAGTGTCCTCGCACTCTCTTGGAGGTGCCTTTTGCTGAAAGCGCCAATTTGGTGAGATCTCCACTGGCACATTCCGGATGCACTCAGAGGATTGAATCAATGGTCCGTGGGCTCCGGGGGCCATTTTCCCTCGGCGCCGTCGAGGACTCAGGGACTTCAGATTCGGGTACCTCCAGAGCCTTGCGCTGAGTAATACTTGCCCCAATCTTGTCCAGAGCTGATCGGGAACCCGCCGCAGTCAAGGCATTGCCAGGCACCGCCCACCCCCCGTCGGATAGCGTCTGGCGTGACGCTGGGTTGTCCCTGGGTCGGTGGGTGGGTCGGTGGGGGGCACCCGACCCTGCCCACGCTCAAGGCTCTTGCCCAACAGCCCCACAGCCCCCCTCCACAGGCCCTGCGGGACCAAGGCAGTGCAGGAAGGTCAAGGCACACCCGCAGTGGGCCGGCGGTGAGTGGCAGGCGGACGCAGGCGCAGGCGGAACCGGGGCAAGTGGAGCGGCCATTCCCCCACGGTCCCCCCTGTGGGGGGGAGGGGACGGTCACCAAACGACGGTGCCCCCCAACCCCAGTTCCAGTTTAATCCAAAGAAAATTTTTCTTCGGCGCCTTTGGCGCCTGGTGTTTCCTATACTTTTTGGGCCAAGTGACGGTCCCCCACAGGGGGGGGGGGGGATTGCAAGGGGGCCATGAGCAACGGATACTGAGCTCGCATACACCCCCGTGACACAGGCACATGGTCATCGCCACCATTCTCAGTTCATTGTTTTGCCTTTGCTGCACTGCAGCGCAAACCAGATCAGTGCCGAATGCTGCCTTGAGTTCGTCGCACAAGACGGCTATCGAATGTCTCATGGGCCGTCTGGGTAAGCAAGAGGGGGGGGGGGGGTTGGCACAAGGCCTTGGTGGTTGGCTCTGTTAGCCTGTGGCGGCGCCTATTGGCCTCTCGCCTTTGAACCTTCTGCTATGACAAGCAGACATCCGTACTACTGCGGGCATCCGCACTGCCGCGGGCATCCCCCTGCCCCTGGGGGGGAATCCAGAATGCAACCTCAGCCCATGGCGTCCTCCCCTGACGGCCTGATCAGTGCCTGGGATGCAGTCATCACGAAGACCCCAGGCGGGGAGGTGCTCACCACAACCAGCAACGTGAATGCAAAGGCGGGGGGGGGTACTCCCCAAAACCTCTCAAATGCCCCCACTTCCAAAAACTAGCGTTCAACGAGGCCCACTACCACATGCAGACTTTGCCCAGGCGGGGGCCTAGGCCACCACAAAATGACTGAAGGAATGACGGGAGCCTCAGCAGCAGCCCATACCACAAGCGTCGGCAGCAGCCCGTGACATCGCAGTCCCCTCAGCCCCAAACACACCCTTCGCCCCAGAGCTCCAAGGAATGACCTGCTGTTTGCTGCCAAGCGAAATGGCACTGGGAACGAGCGCCAGTACTGCAAGTTGGGCGTTGAGCACCTGCACGCCGTCCATGGCCGACAGGCGCATGCTCACGCACAGCCCCAGCACAATGCCCGCGCCGCACAGCCACTGCCACCGGCTCTGCGGCACGCGCCCCACGCAGCAGGAGGCGAGCATTGTCAAGGGCACCACGCCCTGCCCCAAGATCACCACCTGCGGCCCGGACAAATGCGTGGCACTGATAATGCCGAGTGCGGAGCTGACTGCATCACAGAACCCCATCAAGATGATGCGGGACTTGGGGATACTGCCTGCACGAGAGGACGTGGTGGAGGCGTGGGGGGGCGGCATTACGAGGGGGTGCAGGTGCCATGAGAAGGCCAAACTAAAGACGTGCCGTGACACGTCACATGGGGCCCGTTGGTAGTGGGGCCAAAAGAGTGGGGGGTGAGTCTGAGACCCACGTGGGCTGGGCTAGAGGGTGCCTCAACGCACTGCACGCGCCGCGCCGTGTAGTAGACGTGTCACCTACCGATGTACAACACAACTTTTTTAGATAGGGACGCGGTGGCCCAAGGGGTGTTGTGAAATGATAAGTGAATTGAAATGACAACTTGAAAATGTTTGGTGCCATCCCGCAGCGCAACGTTGAGGCTCTCAATCTCAGGACAATCCTGAACATTGCCAGCAACTGCTCTGGACCCGACAGCAGTGGCAGGCGGTGGGGACGGACAATGTTCAGAAGCGGGGGACTCCGCGCACACAATGGGGAAGGTGAGCCGTTCCACGGGGCAATCAGAGTAAAGCTGTGTATGGCTTGAGCGCTTGCAGCTGATGGCGACACACTCCGGGAAGGATAAGAGGCCCACAACAGTGGCAGCACACGTTCCCCTGTCGTGCCTCTGAGGTAAAAGACATTACTGCCCGGCACCAAAAGGTCAACATTCATTGCCATGTGTCGTGTGGAAAGCAAAGGAGGCAAAACATCGTCACACCAATATTTTCGAATGCACAAGGTGCCCTGCTGCCCACTGTTAAACTTGCATCAGGGCTCCAAGTGGTGGCCAAGTGGTGGCCAGGTGGTGGGGGGGTTGGACTCACCGCCCACCCTCCTCCAGCCACCACCACCACCAGCCACCACCACCACCAGCCACCACCACCACCAGCCACCACCACCACCAGCCACCACCTCCACCCCTACCACACCACCTGCTACGACCACCACCACCCACCACCAGGGCTCCTTTTAAGAGGAGGGTCCGCCCCCCCCCCCCCCAAAGGTGCTGAGTTTTGTAGGGACCAAAGGCGCTGAAAAAAATTTTCGCGCGCAGTGCAACTTTAGCCCGGTTGGCGTGGAATGGTGGTACCATGGAATGCTGCCCAAAAGCGGTCGTAGGAGTCTTTTTTGGCGCCAATTTGCGCCAAAGGCACAAAAGAGATTTTTGATTGGCCGAAGGCCCAAAAGAAAATTTGGCCCACTCTTTTTAGGGGGGATGGGTGGGTGGGTCCAGCGGAGGGGGGGTAGGTGGTGCCCCCCCCCCCCCCCTCCTCCCAGCACCACGCTCCCCTGAGTGGTGCGGAGTTGCTGAAAGGAGCCCTGCCCACTACCACCACACCAACCAACCTCACCACCAGCACCACCACCACAACCACCACCACCTGCCTCAACCTCCACCAACGGTGGAGTTGCCACACAGGCTTAGTGGCGGTGTGGTGGTTGGTACGGACGGGGGTACACCAGTCTTTGGCTTCTCTTGTGTCCAAGCAACAGTAAATGGCCAGAAAATGCCGGAACCAACGGCTAACAGCTGCTGCTTGGTACACGGGTGCTGCATGCTGCCACACTGTGCGTGGTCCACGTCTAGTGGATGGTACACTGGGGGGCGTGCACTGGGGGCCAAAAGTGACACACACGTCGTGGAGGCCCAAAATGCTGCCATGACACATAACAGAGACATCATGCGGGACTCAATGCCACAGCATTGCTGAGGTCTCTGGTGCGAAAATGGGTGGATGTCGTCATCACCCAAGGCACCGGCAGGGGGAGCCCCCAACGGGTTAGGGTGGCCTATGCACTAACCGTTTGGATGCGTGCACTGCTTGCATCAGGGGCTGTCTGGGGGGGGGGGGTCCGCAAGTCAACTTTGACTGCAGGAGCCACTGTCTCCTGTTGAGGCTTTGGAGTAAAGGAGGAGGAAGGGGGGGTGGGGGGGGGGGTCATCGCTGAGGCGAGATGGCCTGCAAGCGGAATTATTCGAAGTCCGTTCCTGTGGTAAGACTTTTGGATGTGATGGAGGTGTTCCCGCGGGAGGGCGGAGGGGCGGACTTGGGGACAGTGCCCTTCTGGAAATGCCTGCCGACGTTTGTGGGGGCGGAAGGGACAAAGGACAGGAGGGCATTAACATCACAACCGGTGTAACATCCCCATGATCATTGCACGGCTCGTGGACGCAGGGCCCACTGAATCAACAGGGCCTTATGCCCGGCAGATGGGGGCCCATTTGCTGTTTGCGAGGACAGAGTGGGAGAGGCTGCTGGACCAGGTCATGGCAGCAGCATGGACTTGCAAACGGCCTACACCTACACATACCACTGCCGTATGCGCAGGTGTTGATCACCACAACCACAACCATAACCATAACCATAACTACAATCACGACCACAACTGCAAGCACAACCGCAACCACAATCACAATCACAACCACAATCACAATCACAACCACAATCACAATCACAACCACAATCACAACCACAATCACAATCACAACCACAATCACAACCACAATCACAATCACAACCACAATCACAACCACAACCACAATCACAACCACAACCACAATCACAACCACAATCACAATCACAATCACAATCACAACCACAATCACAATCACAACCACAACCACAATCACAATCACAACCACAATCACAATGACAACGACAACGACAACCACAGCTGCGACAACAACAATGGCACATGAATGTGGAGGGCATAAAGAAATGCTCACAGTCGTTACCCCCCCCCTCTGCCATGGGAGACAGATGCGTGTGCATGACTCTGAAAGAAGGATGTCGCACAACAAATGCAAACAAGAGATCTTCATTGACATGCCACAGGGTCCTTTCACTGCAGTAAACCAGACAGCAGGTGGGCGATACTTGTCCACTACACCTACGGTCCTGTGTACTATGTGCTGGCGGGCGCAAGGCAGCAGGACATGCCGCCAGGCAACTGAGCAAGACTTAATGACATCACACAGCACTAGCCCTCCGCCCTGGGTGGCCTCCCCAGTGCACCCGCGCTCAAATGAAAGAACAGAAAACAGGCCCTGAAGGGCAAGGCGGTCGCAGGACCAGTCGGCACACAACTCAGGGCAAGGCCCCGTGTGCGCGATGTGCCATGAAGCGTCAAAAGGCCCCCGCTCCACAGCCGAACGGCTGAGCCAGCCCAACAAGTCAGAGACGGTGTCGGGAAGCGACTGTGGTGGGCGGGACGAAACAAAAAGGACTCATCGCACCAGCAATGGGGGCCATCCCACTGTGTTTTGGCCAGCGCACAATGCACACTGTGGGTATCCTGACAGCATTGCTCGTTGCATCCAGGGCAGTGCAGGTACCCCCTCCCCCCTGCGGAAACAACATTAAACCCCCAAAATTTGACGGAAACAACTCTTACTCCTCTTTCTTCGGATCAGGATGTTGTCCTTCCAAAGAGGGGGGGAGGCGGGTAATGTGTGGGACTCACACATGCCCACATTTCTCGTCTTTGGGACGCAAAGGACTCACACAAAATAAAGACGGTGACGCGCACTGACCCAAGGTCTACGCTGCACACCGCCATCTTGGACTTGCCCAAGCACAACACGGGCAGGGCTCCTTTGGAGGGGTGAGGTGATGGGTGGGGGTCAAGGGGGGGGAGGGTGGGTGCCCCCCCCCCCCCCCTGGTTCCAAGTGGTGCTGAGTTTTTAGTTTTAGAGGCGCCGAAGAATTTTTGACCTAAACTGACTGGCGCCAGAGAAATTTTTTCATTGGCCGAAGGCCCAGAGAAATACTTGGCCCAATCACTTAAGGGGCGGATGTTCCGGGGGCAGGGGGACCCCCCTCCCCTTAAGTGGTGCTGAGTTGTTAAAAAGAGCCCTGAACACGGGACTAAAGACAGTTTGCTGGTGTTGGGTATTCGGTCTCTACCCCCCTCTTGTTCAAGCAGCGGCCACGCACACCTTCGGTGGCGAGGCCAGTCCCACAGCATCGGCGCAGAAGCAAGGCGCCGCCGTGCAGTGCAACGTTCGCAAGTGACACGCAGTTTGCGATCAGAACGCCGAACGGGTCCACAGGCACCAGCATCACGCGGTAGGCCACGCGGCTTGTCACAGAGAGCACCACCCGCAGCACGACCAGCAGCACCACCACCGCCTGCCAGCACCCAATCCCTGCCTTTTTGGTGGCGGGCGCATCCACCCTCCACACCTCTTTGGAGTCCATGTGCATGGCAAACAAAGATCTGCAGCGGGAGCACGGGGCAGCCGTGCAGGGCCTGTCTGGACCGGTTTCACTGCAGCGGTCGAAACGAAGGGGAGGGCCCCCCTCCCCCCAAGCGGTGCTGCGTTTTTAGAGGCGCTGAAGAAAATTTTTGGCCCCAACTGTTTGGCGCCAAAGAGTTGATTGGCCGAAGGCACGGAGAAAAATTTCGGCCCCAATCACTGAAGGGGGGGATGAAGCGCCAGATACGTAGCGTCCGTATACCCCCGGGACACAGGTATACGATCCTCAGCCCCTCAGAGCAGTACGGAACGTTGCCTTGAGTTCACTGCCTCGGCAGTTATGCAATGTTTCATGGGCTGTTTGGTCAGCTCTACCCCTCGGGCGCCGGTTAGCAACAGACGACAACCGCTTGGCCGCTTAACAG
The DNA here is from genome assembly GCA_964036045.1 of Eutreptiella sp. 'Long Island Sound 2002'. NCBI lineage: Eukaryota > Euglenozoa > Euglenophyceae > Eutreptiales > Eutreptiaceae > Eutreptiella > Eutreptiella sp. 'Long Island Sound 2002'. The sequence goes on from OZ038385.1 coordinate 47,318,342, forward strand.
AGGTATCAAAATCACTCTCATCATCAAGCACCTGGTCCTCGGAAATCCTGGACCCCCAAAACACATCAGAGTCCGAGTACTCATCAGGCATCTCCTCCGACCCCAAGTTAGCCCAAATATCCGTGATTGTCTTGTGCACAGTCACTTGCTGCAGTGAAGTTCTTGCCCCCTTTGCCGCCTGCTGGTCTGCCTGCTCCTTGCCCACCACCCGAACATGTGAGGGCACCCAGTGGATGCTCACACTAACAGCAGCCCCTGATCCCACAATTCACTCTGCAGATCAACATGCGACAGCAGTCTCTTGGGTCCCACCCACTCATGCTGCTTACATTTTTCAGATTTTACTTTTAACCCAAGGTACACCAGTTCAGAATCGGTAAAACTGTGCAAAGGCACACCCGGGCGCTTTTTCAGCAGCGCCCCCAGAGCTCCCCTGAGCTCAGCACGAGTAATGGATTGCGTCTCTCCTGCTGGCACTGGCAGGCTTTCATTTGTCTCATCATTCCCATCAAACCACACCCCATACCCTGCATCATCAAACCCATGACATCGACTTTGTAATTAATCCGCATGACCTCATGCCAAACGCAATCCGTTCTACTTCAACTAGTACCGAATATTGCCTTGAGTTCGCCACTCATTTGTGGCTATCAAATGTTGCTTGGTCGGGCTGAGGTCAGCTCAAGGATAGGGCACACCCTAAATCAGCAGGCCCAACCTCCGCTTGAAAGCCCCCAAAAGATGTGGTGAGAGTGCCACAGAATTCAACTATGGTTGAAAAAGATGGAAGCTATCCCCCCCGCCGCCGCCCAATACCTCCCCCTTGCAACCAATTTGGTCCTGTCCAATTTGGTCCGGGCCCCGCCACAAGAGAAACCCTTGCACTATTGCATATTCGTGAGTAAAAAATCCAACCCTCTAATCTTCTAACCCAGCAGGAACAAGCCACCTTGGATCACAGGGCCCTGGCAACCATTGTCACTCCGGTCGCTGCTTGAGCTGTTGAGTGACGCCAACTACCAACCCCCCCCCCTCCCTTGGCCAACCCGCCCTGCGGGCCCTCTAGGCCCTAAGATAGTGTGGTAGGGTCGGGAATAGACTTGTGCACACTGAATTCCCATGACATGTTACCGAGAAATAACTGCCGTTGAATTTCCACAATGGAATCCCCCATGTCAATGCATGGGAATAGAAACACTCTATTGTCTACCACATGATTGAGTGCAGGTTTCACTACAAATTCAAGTGGCAAGCAATGCTTACTAATGACCATATTGGTGAATCATGTTTGTATGTGTTTGTCAATGCATGCAATTCATACATGAGTAAGCAATGCATCAAACAAACCAAATGATAAATAGCTAGTTTAACTTGCTGTGATATTGGCTCAAACACTGGCAATATCATACACAGGTGCATTGAGCAATTTTGAAAAGGACCATTGAAGCCGGGGGTTTTGCAATAATGGGTCAAATCCACAGTGACTTACCTAACGATACTCATATGGGGTTGAAATAGACCTGGGATGGCGAAGCGACAAGACCTGTTTTTGCCATCATGCACGCAGGTCACGAGGCACAATACTGTCTCCTGGGCGCACGAGCAACTAGGCACGTGGACAAAAGCCTCATTGAGTGACAGCATGAAGGCACCACCCTTGAAATGTGCAGTAGGGGGTCCGAGATCCCCGACATCCCAGTCGCCCTGCAGTCGTTCAAACCGGGATTCGAACCAGGGGTCCCAAGTACAGGCATCGGTGGCGTGACGCCTGAAGTACACGACCTCGTCACCCACGAGCAGAGTGCGCCGCCCCTGAACAGGGGTTCGATATTGTCATCACAGTACCCTCCCCCCCCCTTGTCCTTCCCCACCCCAGGGAAGACGGTCCCCCACCACCCCCTGGGGGACGGTCACCAAGTGACAGTCCCCCACCACCCCCCGGGGGACTGTAGTGCCGCCGTACACGCACACTGTGGGGCACAGAAATTGCGGCAGAAGACGAAATAACACAGCATAAAAAATGTTGGTATGCAGAGCTTGTCACAGTGACAAATGAAAGCAAGTAATGCAACAATATGAAAATCATGCGTGCACTCAATGGGCTGCCAATGTAATGAAATTTACTCCTGGACTCGCTAGGTGTAGAATTTCCTTGTCCTTCTCCATTTGACCTTGAATTCTTGAACATGCTCACCACTTTCCACAGGAATGCTTTGGACAGCACCCTTGGGCGTTGGCTTGGCCCTTTTTGGGGTTCACCAAGTGACGGTCCCCCACCCCCCCCTGGGGAAGGACAAGAGGCGGGGAAGGACATGGGGGGGGGGAGGGTACACCGCCATGTTTTTAATTACTCATGTCAGGAGACCGGGAACTGTTATACCTTGTATTTGAGAACTTGTGCTGTAGATGCGTGTTGCTGTGCCGTAGATTGTCGGTAACAGTTCCCAGATGGACCCATCGCCGGAACACGTTCTGTTTGAGAACAGGTGAACGACCCCCTCACGTAGGTCTTGCAGTTCTCCCTGCCTTATGTTTCCACGGGAGCGGCTCACAAAATGCAAAGATGATTCTTTTTCGAACTGGAATACATTTGGATGGAATCGGTGCACCGCACTCATCCCCTACAGAGCGCGTAGCAGCATGTTGCTCCCGCACCTAAACGGCAATCTACCGGCAAAACAATGCGACAAATCAGGCAGAAGGGGGCAAGTCCGCGTCGCACGCACATTCGTTGCTGGAACGCATGCGCATGACGAGGGAGACCATGGCAATGACCATGACCTCCCGAGGGCATATGAAACTGCACCAACACACAACTCATCGTTGTCAGGGTCGTTATCCGGAGGCATCCTCGTCTGCTCATGCCCCATGCCACTCGCTCATCCGCAGAGCAAAGTCAGGCATGGGTCATGGGGCATGGGGTCTCTGGTGGCAGATCCCCCAGGGGCACAACAGTAGGCCCTCTTGGGGGGGGAGGGGGGCTTGGCACAAGGCCTCGGTATCGGATTGTTTGCCTTTGGCGACGCCTATTGGCCTCTCGCCGCTGCTCATTCTGACCCTCTGTGGGCCCGAACGTGTTTTGGTTGTGTCTTGGGGGGGGGGGGCGGCGGCCAGCCCACACACCACAACTCCATGCGGCATCGCCTGATGAGCAGGTGGCGCATAACATTCCGTGGGCCAGTCAGCCTCCAGAGCACTGACAAACAACAACACCCTGAACCCGAAAAAGAAACGCCCAATCACGCCCCCCCCCCCCCAAAGGGGGTGAACTGCAGGGGCCCGGGGATTTGAAGGGGAGGGGGGGAGGGGGTTCAAGGCGGGCATTTGTCGCGTGTGCCGCTTGCGACCCGCAAACAGTCACGTGATGTGTCTTGAGCCAGCACACGCTCCAGGGGATATTCAATGAGGGTACCGCGGGGTGTACATGCCTTTCCCCCTCGTTCTTTCGCAGGCAGGGCCGACGTCTCGGGAACAGGGGGGCACACGGGGGTTGCTTGCGTAGAGAAGGCCACGGTTCTGTGTGCCCCAGAGGCAAGCAGCGTTTTGGGGGGTGTGGGCCCCATGACAGCGAACGATCGCCGCAAATCGCACCAACGCAGACGCGGGCTGCAGCCTCGCGCAGAAACGGTTGCGTTGTTATGAGCGACGCTGTTCTACGACCCACAGCCTCTCCACCGGCGTGACCTACCCCCCGGTGCCCGAGGGGGGGGGGGCGACAGTTGTTCGCCTTCGACGGCCAGCGGCACACGGCACTTCCATGGGACCGCAGGAGGAGGCCGACCAGTGAGCCGCACGGTGCCCGCACGCGGTGTGCAGTGCCCCTGGGGGGGCGACTACAACCGGTCCTGATGCGACACCCCCCCCAGCTATCTGTCAAAACTTGCCAGGGGGGGGGGGGGGGGTCGGCGGGAGGGTGGGGGGGGGGGGGTTGGCAGCTCGGCCGGGGGTGGGGGGCTGCGCGCGACCCACTACTACCACACGCATACCTCAAGGGGGTGTGTGTGTCTAGGGGCATGGGGGTATAGAGGTATGTATGCGATAATAGCAATTTCTCGTCTTTGCCAGGAAGAAAGTCCTAAGGGTCTTAAGGACCAAAGGCATAGTACCCCCTTCCACTAAACATGGGACAAAAAATTTGGTGCCGTTGGTGCCATGGCCCCCGCACCGCTATCTTTCAAAACTCAGGGGGGGTGGGGGGGCTGGGGGGTGTCGCATACAAGAACTGGGCCCCGCCGGCCCCCTGGGGCAGTGCCCTCCCGAGTGGTACTGGCAGCCTTCGCTCTCAGATGGCGGTCCGTCCCCCATCCCCCCCGCAGGTCAATGGCCCTGGCCATCATTCTTGACCTCGCACCAACCGTCCGTTGGCACGCGACAACAGCGAAGACACTCCAGAGGAGGTGCGCGGCGGGGGTGCGCACAGGCCGTGTGCAGGGGAGGAATGCATCGCAAGGCGCATGGCCCTTGGGCTGTGGGACGGTGCCCTCCCCCTCTCGAGCAAATGGTGTGAGGGAGGACGCCCTCCTCGCCGATAGAACAAGAGCCCCCCCCGAAGGGTGACGTGTGTTGTGTTGTTTGAGGCGACGTCAGCACAACAGGCAGCACATGCAGTCCACAAGAATGAGAGAAAAGCTTGTCAAGAGCCTGAAAACGGCCCTGGGCGCCTTCCGCAAAAGGTCTGGAAGAGGAATTTGTGCCCCTCCCCCCTCCCCATTCCAGCGACCGGAATTGCTTGGACGTGGGCCACGCAGCCCGCCACCTGAGTCCCCAATGACCTCGGGCTGAGCTTCTGAGACTGGACAGTGTCATAGACCCCGCCTACACCAGTGCCACTTGTGACGTGGTTGAAGGTGGAGCGTTCCCCATCCCCCCCCCACTTTCTGAGCTTCGCTTGCCGTGGGGGCTTGGGGGGGGGTGAGGGGGGCTGATTGCCATTGGGCCAGGGACGCAAGGCCTTTGCCAGGCATTTGCCTTGGCACCAGCACCGCCAGACCCATGGTCACGGAAGCGCGGTCCGGCACAAGGTCCATCGTGAGTTCTGCATGTTTGTCTGGATCTATGGGCCAGCCAAACGCCATTTTGGCGCCGTTATTGTCCGTTACGGGGTCAGGGACCTCTATGTCCACAGCGCGTAAGACGGACGCGGCCTGGTGGTTAGGTGTCCGACCTAGCTGCCCTCCCATGCCCTCCCATGCCCTCCCATGCCCTCCCATGCCCTCTCATGCCCTCCCATGCCCTCCCATGCCCTCCCATGCCCTCCCATGCCCTCCCATGCCCTCCCATGCCCTCCCATGCCCTCCCATGCCCTCCCATGCCCTCCCATGCCCTCCCATGCCCTCCCATGCCCTCCCATGCCCTCCCATGCCCTCCCATGCCCTCCCATGCCCTCCCATGCCCTCCCATGCCCTCCCATGCCCTCCCATGCCCTCCCATGCCCTCCCATGCCCTCCCATGCCCTCCCATGCCCTCCCATGCCCTCCCATGCCCTCCCATGCCCTCCCATGCCCTCCCATGCCCTCCCATGCCCTCCCATGCCCTCCCATGCCCTCCCATGCCCTCCCATGCCCTCCCATGCCCTCCCATGCCCTCCCATGCCCTCCCATGCCCTCCCATGCCCTCCCATGCCCTCCCATGCCCTCCCATGCCCTCCCATGCCCTCCCATGCCCTCCCATGCCCTCCCATGCCCTCCCATGCCCTCCCATGCCCTCCCATGCCCTCCCATGACCCCCCATGCCCTCCCATGCCCTCCCATGCCCTCCCATGCCCTCCCATGCCCTCCCATGCCCTCCCATGCCCTCCCATGCCCTCCCATGCCCTCCCATGCCCTCCCATGCCCTCCCATGCCCTCCCATGCCCTCCCATGCCCTCCCATGCCCTCCCATGCCCTCCCATGCCCTCCCATGCCCTCCCATGCCCTCCCATGCCCTCCCATGACCCCCCATGCCCTCCCATGCCCTCCCATGCCCTCCCATGCCCTCCCATGCCCTCCCATGCCCTCTCATGCCCTCCCATGCCCTCCCATGCCCTCCCATGCCCTCCCATGCCCTCCCATGCCCTCCCAGGAACAAATTTGGGGATTTGGGTTGCGTAAAAATGGGGGGGAAAGCCGGTTGGGATGAAAAGTATGGGTCAAGTTGGGGTGTTCCCCGCGATACACCCGCAGAAGTGATTTGTTCTCAGTGAAAACGGAACCATTTCTGTGCGTGCGCGTTGCCAAAATCAGGTCCGGCCACTTGGCCAGCCAAGGGCCATGTTGGCACGTGGGTGTATCGCGAGTGCCGTTGCAGGTGCGCGGAGCGTGCGCTATCAAATCGACGTGGGTGGGCTGGCGAAATAGAGGAATCATTGAGCAGCGGGGGGGGGGGGGGGGGGATTCTTTGGCATCTCCTACAGACAGTAGTTCAAGGAAAATTGATCTCCACTGCATGTTGCGCGATGATGATGGGGATCCTGGTTTGGTGTGTGTACTACAACCGTGCGGTTGTACGCTTTGGAGTCAAACAAGGAAGGAATGCATTTCGATGAGCACAGCTCTTGAGCTGCTGGATGCTCAAACCGGAGCGAATGCCTTGAGAAAGGACACCCTCCTCGCTAACAGAACAAGAGGCTACTCCGCCGTGGGATACAGATGTTGATGCTCACCCTTACCCCTCAAGGCACAGGCTGCAAATCAACAAAATCAGAACAAACAGCCCTCTGGCGACATTGTCATCGGCGCCTTTCGCAAAAACAAAAAAAAACAGACTCTCAGAAAGAGCCCCCTTCACCCCTTCACCCCTGCACTGCCCCCCTCAGGCTGCACAGCCGTGGCCGCCTGGTCCTGCTTCCTCCCCTCATGCTGTGCATGTGGCCCTGCCCTCACACCCTGTCCCTGTCCGCTCTCAAAGACTAAGCGGGTGGTAAAGACTGCCGGAGGTGAGCCACGGCCTTATGACAAACGCGCTGGGGGCACCCCCCGTGCGGTGCCCGGGTGTCCCCTGGGGGCGACCGTGTGCCCCCCACCCGAGTCTGCCGTGGGACACGCCCGGCGGATGGCCGGAGGGTCGGGGGGAGGGGGGGCGGTGAGGGACTGAGGACAGTACCAGTCCGGGGGGGGGGGGGCTCGGACATTGGGCACGGTGCACGTCCACAGAACCGCAATACACTGGCATCCAAAAACATTGGGAGCAGCCTGCGCCAAGAGTTGCCCTGTCCAACAAACACAATCAGACCCGGTCCCACTGCGTTGCAGTCCCAAACCGGGACCCCTCCATCAACCGACCATCAACTGCCGGCGGTTTGCGGTTACCCGTTGGGGGATAACGGTTGGTGGCTGGGAGTCCACCGAGGGGGCAGTCAACCGCCCGGAGCTGCCCCAAACTTCCATAACAAAAGGACGAACCAAAGCCGCCACTTAAGGGACGCCCGGGGGTGTGTACAAAGAAAGGGCCCTCTTTTTGGCAAGTGCGACGTGCAGCAGAGACATTTGTATATATGTGTATATATAAGCACACGCCTTAAATACATGGCATAAGTAGGCCACGCCCACACACCCTCCCCTCACCGAGTGGGGTAGCGTCACTGGGCAGGGCGCCCCCACTTATCTTGGGGATGGGGCATTCCAATAACACTTGTGAGAAGCGTTTTGAACGGTTGGGGTGTGGTGTTGAGGCGCACCAAGGGGCAGGACGGGATTGAAATTGGGGTATGATGTCACCGCAAGCACGATCCTAACCAGGCAACCAATACGCAAAGTGGACCACGAAAATGGTAAGATGGGGTGCACATGGGCAAGGAATCCGGGGGATGCGGTGGGGCTTTGGTGGGGGGTGTGAGCCAGAGAGGACGGGCTGTGGGGTCTTGAGGCTACTTTTGGGAATGACATCACTCGGTAAGAGCAGCCTGACTTGAGAAACGCTGACGCTTCATTGACAGCCCCCCCCACTGCGTCAGATCCACCTAAAACTTGTTTTTTCTCGCAATCCTCCACTCCGAAATGGGTCGGGGGCAGACCCTACCGCATCCGGTGCGTGGGGTGGGGTGTTGCCTACGTGTGCCGTGCATATCTATCCATCGACGCATGACGCCGACCAAAGGGCAAGTGCAACTCTTTGCGGAGGGGAGACGAGACCCAACTGCGGCGCTCTGCCATTGTACGAGGGTCCTGGCTGCTCCGGCCCTGGCAGGCACTCCGACCGTGGAAGGCAGTGGAATTCGGATTACACCCACGGCAAAGGCACTGCATTGGGGGGGCATCTGTGGGCACGCGCAAAGCGGTGGTCCAGAGAGTTTGTGGGGGGGGGGGGGGGGGCGGGTGCACAGTGGTAGCGAGGGAGACCCATGTGCGGCTGTGAAGCGAGGCTGCCGCACGTGACCACGCGTGAGAGCGGGGGCTGGGATATGGGGAGGCCTCTCTCTCTCTCTCTCTCTGTGCATGTGCATGTGCATGTGCATGTGCATGTGCATGTGCATGTGTGAGGCATCCCCCACATACACCCAAACGTGACAGGGAATGCAGGCGGTGATAGGGGGGGGGGGGGTCGGCCAAAGGCACGAGGCTCATGGTCTGCGCGGCGAGAAAGTTGCTCCGTGAGGGGGTGGCAGGAGGCCTGGGAAGAGGGGCCTTTTCCCCGCATCCCGCTCCAGTCCCCCACGCAGCCACCGACAGGGGGGCGGGGGCAGGCGTATACTTGAAGGGGGTGTTGTACCCCCCCCTCCCCAAGAATGACTCTCAGTCGCGCCCCAGCTGCTGCTGCCCGCCCCACATACCCTCCAACCGTTGTACAACCGCCCGCACGGCTGCTGCAACCGCTCTCCAACCGCCAGTAACCGCTGGTGCAGCCGCTCTGGAGAGCGCCCTTCAGCCTCCCTCCCCCTCCAGCGCGGCCCCGAGTTGGGGGGGGGGGGGGGGGATGCGCTGATCATTTCGGGGGATGTTTCATGAGGGGGGGCGGGGGGCTCACCTTTTTCCAAAACGTGTTGGCCGTGCCGTGGCTGACCCTCAAATACGAGGGTCCGCAGGCCCATCTACCCACGGCCGCCCTGCGCCGGTCCTTCACTGGGCCCCCGTCTCAGCCCCTCCCCCGCCCCTCCCCCCCCCCCCCCCCCCCCGCAGCCCCCGCAGCCCCTCGCGGTGCAACTTTGTGCCTCTGGTGCACGACCTCCCGAGAGGCAAACATCCGGAAACATTACTGCCCATGATCAACCTCCACTTGCCCCCCCGCCCCCCCCCCAAGGGGCAGCCCCATCTGCTGCCACACATCGCGGCACCGGGGCTTCGGAAACACTGTGATGGGGCTGGTCCCGCTTGGCTACGCGGAGAGTACCCCAATACGCCAGGGAATAGCCCAGGGTCATGATCAGCAGCATGACCACGATGGAGCAGGGCAGCCCCGCCTGAACGAAGTCGGGCACGGCCAAGTACGGGCGCTGGAAGTCGTCCAGGACCATCAGGGCATTCACGTTCGGGAACGAGGAGAAGGGCAGGGCCATGGCCCCGGAAATGGCCAGGAGCGGAGAGCAGCATGGGAACCGCAGGGAACTGCACGTGCCGCGACACCTGTTGTGTTGTGGAGGACGCACAGGACGGGATGGGGGTGGGGATGGGGAGGGGATGGGGGTTACAGGCGGTTAAACAGCAGAGTATGGGTACGGGGGGGAGGGGAGCGGAGAGCAGCATGGGGACCGCAGGGGACTGCACGTGCCGCGACACCTGTTGTGTTGTGGAGGACGCACAGGACGGGATGGGGGTGGGGATGGGGAGGGGATGGGGGTTACAGGCGGTTAAACAGCAGAGTATGGGTACGGGGGGGAGGGGGAGCGGAGAGCAGCATGGGACCGCAGGGAACTGCACGTGCCGCGACACCTGTTGTGTTGTGGGAGGACGCACAGGACGGGATGGGGGTGGGGATGGGGAGGGGGATGGGGGTTACAGGCGGTTAAACAGCAGAGTATGGGTACGGGGGGAGGGGGAGCGGAGAGCAGCATGGGAACCGCAGGGAACTGCACGTGCCGCGACACCCGTTGTGTGTGGAGGACGCACAGGACGGGATGGGGGTGGGATGGGGAGGGGGATGGGGGTTACAGGCGGTTAAACAGCAGAGTATGGGTACGGGGGGGAGGGGGAGCGAGAGCAGCATGGGGACCGCAGGGGACTGCACGTGCCGCGACACCCGTTGTGTTGTGGAGGACGCACAGGACGGGATGGGGTGGGGATGGGGAGGGGGATGGGGGTTACAGGCGGTTAAACAGCAGAGTATGGTACGGGGGGAGGGGGAGCGGAGAGCAGCATGGGGACCGCAGGGAACTGCACGTGCCGCGACACCTGTTGTGTTGTGGAGGACGCACAGGACGGGATGGGGGTGGGGATGGGGAGGGGGATGGGGGTTACAGGCGGTTAAACAGCAGAGTATGGGTACGGGGGGGAGGGGGAGCGGAGAGCAGCATGGGAACCGCAGGGAACTGCACGTGCCGCGACACCCGTTGTGTTGTGGAGGACGCACAGGACGGGATGGGGGTGGGGATGGGGAGGGGGATGGGGGGTTACAGGCGGTTAAACAGCAGAGTATGGGGACGGGGGGGAGGGGAGCGGAGAGCAGCATGGAACCGCAGGGACTGCACGTGCCGCGACACCCGTTGTATTGTGGAGGACGCACAGGACGGGATGGGGGTGGGGATGGGGAGGGGGATGGGGGTTACAGGCGGTTAAACAGCAGAGTATGGGTACGGGGGGGAGGGGGAGCGGAGAGCAGCATGGGACCGCAGGGAACTGCACGTGCCGCGACACCCGTTGTGTTGTGGAGGACGCACAGGACGGGATGGGGGTGGGGATGGGGAGGGGGATGGGGGTTACAGGCGGTTAAACAGCAGAGTATGGGTACGGGGGGAGGGGGAGCGGAGAGCAGCATGGGAACCGCAGGGGACTGCACGTGCCGCGACACCCGTTGTGTTGTGGAGGACGCACACGACGGGATGGGGGTGGGGATGGGGAGGGGGATGGGGGTTACAGGCGGTTAAACAGCAGAGTATGGGGTACGGGGGGGAGGGGGAGCGGAGAGCAGCATGGGGACCCGCAGGGGACTGCACGTGCCGCGACACCTGTTGTGTTGTGGAGGACGCACAGGACGGGATGGGGGTGGGGATGGGGAGGGGGATGGGGGTTACAGGCGGTTAAACAGCAGAGTATGGGTACGGGGGGGAGGGGGAGCGGAGAGCAGCATGGGAACCGCAGGGAACTGCACGTGCCGCGACACCCGTTGTGTTGTGGAGGACGCACAGGACGGGATGGGGGTGGGGATGGGGGGGGGGATGGGGGTTACAGGCGGTTAAACAGCAGAGTATGGGGACGGGGGGGAGGGAGCGGAGAGCAGCATGGGAGCCGCAGGGGACTGCACGTGCCGCGACACCCGTTGTATTGTGGAGGACGCACAGGACGGGATGGGGTGGGGATGGGGAGGGGGATGGGGGTTACAGGCGGTTAAACAGCAGAGTATGGGTACGGGGGGGAGGGGGAGCGGAGAGCAGCATGGGACCGCAGGGAACTGCACGTGCCGCGACACCTGTTGTGTTGTGGAGGACGCACAGGACGGGTGGGGGTGGGGATGGGGAGGGGGATGGGGGTTACAGGCGGTTAAACAGCAGAGTATGGGTACGGGGGGGGGGAGCGGAGAGGCAGCAAGGGAACCGCAGGGAACTGCACGTGCCGCGACACCCGTTTTATGTGGAGGACGCACAGGACGGGATGGGGGTG
>OZ038385.1:47330267-47710267 GCA_964036045.1 Eutreptiella sp. 'Long Island Sound 2002'
ACCTGTTGTGTTGTGGAGGACGCACAGGACGGGATGGGGGTGGGGATGGGGAGGGGGATGGGGGTTACAGGCGGTTAAACAGCAGAGTATGGGTACGGGGGGGGGGAGCGGAGAGCAGCATGGGAACCGCAGGGAACTGCACGTGCCGCGACACCCGTTGTATTGTGGAGGACGCACAGGACGGGATGGGGGTGGGGATGGGGAGGGGGATGGGGGTTACAGGCGGTTAAACAGCAGAGTATGGTGACGGGGGGGGAGGGGGAGCGGAGAGCAGCATGGGGACCGCAGGGAACTGCACGTGCCGTGACACCTGTTGTGTTGTGGAGGACGCACAGGACGGGATGGGGGTGGGGATGGGGAGGGGGATGGGGGTTACAGGCGGTTAAACAGAAGAGTATGGGTACGGGGGGGGGGGGGAGCGGAGAGCAGCATGGGAACCGCAGGGAACTGCACGTGCCGCGACACCCGTTGTATTGTGGAGGACGCACAGGACGGGATGGGGGTGGGGATGGGGAGGGGGATGGGGGTTACAGGCGGTTAAACAGCAGAGTATGGGTACGGGGGGGAGGGGGGGCGGAGAGCAGCATGGGGACCGCAGGGAACTGCACGTGCCGCGACACCTGTTGTGTTGTGGAGGACGCACAGGACGGGATGGGGGTGGGGATGGGGAGGGGGATGGGGGTTACAGGCGGTTAAACAGCAGAGTATGGGTACGGGGGGGGGGGGGAGCGGAGAGCAGCATGAGGACCGCAGGGAACTGCACGTGCCGCGACACCTGTTGTATTGTGGAACAACGCATTTGACCTGACTTAAATCCCATCTCATTACAGCGAAAACCCAATACTCGACGGACAACATGCACTGAATCCTCCACGCATTACTGGGGGGGTTGCTTGTCCACCAACAAGTGAGGAGACTACTCATGACGCCACTGTGACGATGTCCTGATCCCTATTCTTGAACCGCCCTGCCAGGCGCTTCACTCCAACCAACCACCGAATGCACCCATCGCAGCAGATGTACCGCGAATACACAGCCCTGTTGCACGAACCACACGTAAATGGTGGACGGCACGAGCACATTGATTGCCACGTAGTATTGCTGGGGGATTGCGTCCCTTATGCAATTGTTCGGCGAGAGTCTCCACTTCCTCCGGGTGGCACGCAATGTCGAATCGCCAGTACTCCTTTTCAGAGTCTTTGTTGGGGTCTTTGCCGAGTGGGCATGGGCTTCGGGTGAAGCAATGACGCCCATAGTCGGCTTCGGATGAGGCTATGGAGGTGGTGCCGGCTTGTCTTCCTCGAAGTTGTTTGTTAAAGTAGCTCCCGTGGGCCAACGCACGCTTCACATTCTGGTCAAGAGACAGAGGCGCCCGTCATAGCTGCCCTCACTCGAGGAGCTGTCCTCGTCAACCCTTGGGGCTTGTTTTGTGCCATTTTTTTTGTAGGGGCTTGCTCACAACTTGGACTCCTCCACATGCAACGGGTCCGGGAGGAGAGTGTCCGCCCTCAGACAGCTGAAGGGCGGGACGGCTGTTGAGGCTGCCCCGCAACCGTTCAGGAACCGCCACCCTCCCCTACAGCAATGGGCACTGGTCACACTACCCCACCAGCTGCAGTGGAACAACCTCTGGGGCTGTCCTCAAGACCAAAGAACAAAAAGGTGCCGGCCTCGGGTACACTCGAACCTCCAAAGAGTGCCAACCAGCGAGTAACTGCAAGTGGTCATGAGCCAACCGGTATCGGTGAAGCGCCAACCTCTGTCGGTTGAGTGACAACCGCCGTCAGTTACATGAATCCTGCCACCAAAAACTGCGGGCCGTCCTTAATGGGAAAATAAAGAAATATCTTGTGTCTAAAGGACAGCCCCCCCCCCCCCCCTTTTGGGATACAAATGCGTGTGCACAAACAGTAGGCCCCCTCCCCTGCCCCCAAACGGGACGCCCCCCCCCCCCCCCCCCCCCCCCCCCCCACGTCACGTGTCCCGCCGCACACGCACCGAGGGCCGGACCTGCATGATGAGGGGCATCATCACCAGCGCCGCCACCGTGTGCGATACGAAGGTGGTCGCCACCCCCAGGAACAGCGTCAGCAGCAGCGACAGGGAGAACATGTCGTGCTGCGGCAGGACCACCATCAGCCCGTCCGCCGTCTGCGCCAAGAGCCCGGACTTCTCGATGGCGTCCCCGAGCACGTGCCCCCCGCCCAACAGGAACAGGAGGTGCCACGGGAACGAGTTGAAGTCGGACTGCGTCAGGGTCCCGGTGCCGAACATGACGCCGAGGAACAGCAGCGCGACGATGCCGAGGTCCCCGAGGGCGGGCGCGGTGAAGGCGAACGTGGCCCACCCGACCACCGTCAGGGCGCTGGCCGCCACCACGAAGGCGTGGCGACGGGTGAAGGCGGCCTTGTACGGGATCTGGGGGATGGCCTTGGCGTCGCGGGGGTTGAACACCAGCAGGAGGATGCACCAACACAGCAGCAGCCCCGTGAGGCAGAAGGGCACGCAGACCTGTGGCGGGCAGACGCGCGCGGTCTGCAGGACCCGCCTCAGCAGGTCCATACTGCGGGGGGAGGGGGGGTTGGCACAAGGCCTCGGTATCTGATTGTTTGCCTTTGGCGGCGCCTATTGGCCTCTCGCCACTGCTCATTCTGACCCTCTGTGGGTCCGAACGTGTTTTGGTTGTGTCAACGGAGCCCCCGGATGACTTGGGGGGGGGGGGGGTCCTGCACTATCCTGGGGCCCGGGGGGTGTTCTGGGGGGCGGGGGGAGAGGCGGAGGAGGGAGGAAGCGGCCGAGGGGCTGAGGCTGCAAAGCTCAGGTGTGGACCCGCCACTGTGCTCCCGCCGTGCCTGCCTTCCCACGGCCTTCATCGCCATCTCAGTTCCATTGCGGTGCGATGGTCCATTGTTGGCTTCAGTTCCATTTTGCCGCTCCCTGTCCGCTCCGAATGGGGGTAAGAGTGCTGGGCTCTTTGGTTCTGGGCATCAACGCCGGGTCATGGGGTGTGGTGGACTGGGCCTGGGGCGTGGCGTACATGTCGTGTTCCATTGTGGCTCCTCCTGCGATCCGGGCGGGCGTGCTTTTGCTGGCCACACTCCGCCACTCGCCGCTCTCACGCTTGTCAATGGGGGATGGAGGGTGCAAGGGAGGGGCGAGGTCAGTGGTCAACCGAGCAGGTCTCTGTCACCGACCTGGGCTTTCTTATGGGCCCTTGGGATTGCAAAATCCCCAGTGGGTACAGGCTTTTTTGAGGCAGACCAGATTTGTTCAAAATTCACAAACTCGGCCCTTTTTTCCCCTTGGACAAACCTCCTCTCAGGGTGCTGGTATGAATTAAGAGCCCTAACCTTTGTTTTCTGCACCCCACAAGAACCTATGCAGGGGTTCATGGTTGTATGCCTTTTTGGAGACATTGCGGATGATGCGCTTGTGTCTCAAAAATGACTTCATTGTGCTGCATTTCTGATTTGTTCAAAATGCAGAGACTCAGCCCCTTGTTCTCCTTGGACAAACGTCCACCTTGGGTGCTGGTATCAATTTTGAGAAACAACCTTTTCTGTGCACCAGATAGGACCCTATGCAGGGTTGCTGGTTGTACGTCTATGTGGAGATATTGGGGCTGATGTGCTTTTACACAGCCGTCCAGGTTGTGGTTGTGGAGGGTGCAGAAGCACGTTCATGGTGTTGTGCAGTGTGAGCACGCGGCACTGCACGAGATGGTGGATGCGCCGTCGTCTACGGGCATTCCTGTTTCCGAGGAACCCGCGGAGGATCGTGAGGGAGAGATTGGTGTGGACTCTGCATCCCACTCCATTTCCACCCGCCGTAGCGAAGCGAGCAAGTTCGGAGCCACACGTGGGGACACGGGGGACGAGGGGCTGAGGGCGATCTCTGAAGACCGGGGGAGGGGGGGGGGGGGGGGTCCTTGGGCAAACCCCACCCCCAACAGTGCCAATGCCAGTGAACACAAGCAACAACGACTTCCGGGGGTTGAACCAACGCTCCCTGGACACAATACACGGGCAAGCCCGCCTCTAGCACGACGGCCACCGATCTACGCCCTGGGCCCTGCACTGCGGTGGGGGGCAGCGTTGCACCTGAAGCCATTGGCCAAAGCCAACGATGTGGCCGCCTTGGTGCAGGTACATCATCGTGATGACGTTCTGGGGGCTGGCGATGGGGGTGGTCATGCCGCCGAGGTTGCACGCGAAGGCCACGCCCAGCAGCAGCACCTTGGGGAACCGCGACTCGGCCGGGAAGTCGTGGATCACGGGCATGAGGACGGACGTGCACAGCACAGGGGCGGTGGTGTTGCCGATCCACATCGAGAGGAACAGCCTGCAACCGGGGAAGAGGCCAGGCACGGGGGA
The DNA here is from genome assembly GCA_964036045.1 of Eutreptiella sp. 'Long Island Sound 2002'. Classification (NCBI taxonomy): domain Eukaryota; phylum Euglenozoa; class Euglenophyceae; order Eutreptiales; family Eutreptiaceae; genus Eutreptiella; species Eutreptiella sp. 'Long Island Sound 2002'. The sequence goes on from OZ038385.1 coordinate 47,334,641, forward strand.
GGCAGGGGTGTGGCATGGGTGCAGAGCGCGGGCGGAGGAGGGAGGCGTGATGGGGCTGGGTGTTGGTGTGTAGGGGACCGCAGGAGGGAGGGTGCAGTGGTGGTGCGAGGCACTGCGCACAGCACAGCACAGCACAGCACACCACAGCACAGAGCACACCACAGCACAGCACAGCACAGCACACCACAGCACAGAGCACACCACAGCACACCACAGCACAGCACACCACAGCACAGAGCACACCACAGCACAGCACAGCACAGCACACCACAGCACAGAGCACACCACAGCACACCACAGCACAGCACACCACAGCACACCACACCACAGCACAGCACACCACAGCACAGCACAGCACAGCACACCACAGCACACCACAGCACAGCACAGCACAGAGCACAGCACACCACAGCACAGCACACCACACCACAGCACACCACAGCACAGCACAGCACAGAGCACAGCACAGCACAGCACACCACAGCACACCACAGCACAGAGCACAGCACAGAGCACAGCACAGCACAGCACAGCACAGCACAGCACAGCACAGAGCACAGCACAGCACAGCACACCACAGCACAGCACAGCACAGAGCACAGCACAACACACCACAGCACAGAGCACACCACAGCACACCACAGCACACCACACCACAGCACACCACAGCACAGCACAGCACACCACACCACACCACACCACACCACACCACACCACACCACACCACACCACACCACACCACACCACACCACAGCCCAGAGCACAGCACAGCACACCACAGCACACCACAGCACAGAGCACAGCACACCACACCACACCACACCACACCACAGCACAGAGCACACCACAGCACACCACAGCACAGCACACCACAGCACACCACACCACAGCACACCACACCACAGCACAGCACAGCACAGCACACCACAGCACAGCACACCACAGCACAGCACAGAGCACAGCACACCACAGCACAGCACACCACAGCACAGCACAGCACAGCACAGCACAGCACAGAGCACAGCACAGCACACCACACCACAGCACACCACAGCACAGAGCACAGCACAGAGCACAGCACAGCACAGCACAGCACAGCACAGCACAGCACAGAGCACAGCACAGCACAGCACAGCACAGCACACCACAGCACAGCACAGCACAGAGCACAGCACAACACACCACAGCACAGAGCACACCACAGCACACCACAGCACACCACACCACACCACACCACACCACACCACACCACACCACACCACACCACACCACACCACACCACACCACACCACACCACACCACACCACACCACACCACACCACACCACAGCCCAGAGCACAGCACAGCACACCACAGCACACCACAGCACAGAGCACAGCACACCACACCACACCACACCACACCACAACACAGAGCACACCACAGCACACCACACCACAGCACACCACACCACAGCACACCACAGAGCACAGCACAGCACACCACAGCACACCACAGCACAGAGCACAGCACACCACACCACACCACAGCACACCACAGCACAGAGCACACCACAGCACAGCACACCACACCACACCACACCACACCACACCACACCACACCACACCACACCACACCACACCACACCACAGCACAGAGCACAGCACAGCACAGCACAGCACAGCACACCACAGCACACCACAGCACAGAGCACAGCACAGCACAGAGCACAGCACACCACAGCACCGCACCGAACGGCCCGGCCCAGCCCGGCACAGCCCAGCAGAACGCAAAGCAACAACCCGAGGAACATCATGCTCAGCATGAATAGCCGCGGATGACGGCCCAGCCACTGCTGCAGCTTCGCGGCCATGTACACCTCCAATTGAAAGCGAGAGAAGGCCGCCGCCAGAGCAAAGCCCCCGAGCAACAGGATCGACACGTGATCGAGCATGGACCCGAGCATCCGCCGGGCCGCCACGTCCGCCGGCAGGTCACGGACCTGCCCCGGGTCCGTGTCGCTGGGGTCCGGGAACACCCCGAAGAAGATGGCCAACGGGGGAACGAAGAGCGCCGTGGCGAAGTACGGCAGGGCCTCCGAGACCCACATGGACGTCACAAACACGAGGAGGCTGAAGCAGCGCTGGGCGTGCGTGGGGAAGACGGGGACGAGGGCGCTGGCCCCGAGCAGCGCGAAGGAGACCATCAGGGGCTTCCAATGGACTCGGCTCGTGCTGGTGATCAGGCTGTCCTGTTGGAGGGGACGGGCAGGGGTCCACTTCAGGGGTCGAGATGCGGGTGGACCGCGGGGTCGCTGAGGAGGCCCGAGCGGCGAGGATGGCCGAAGGGGATCCTTGGTTTGCCGGGATTCGAACTTGGTGCCCTCCGGTCAGGCGTCATGCGCTATGACGGCTGAGCCGCGAGTGGTGGTGCGGGGGCCATGAGGCAACGGATACTGGGCTCGCATACGCCCCCGTGTCACAGGCGCATGGTCATCACCACACTCAGTTCAATGTTTTGCCTTGCTGCACTGCAGCGCAGACCAGCTCAGTGCTGAATGTTGCCTCGCATGCGCCACTCCAGGTGGCTATCGAATGTTCTTTGGCTGTCTGGGTCAGTGGTGGTGCGGGGGGGGGGGGGGTTCAAAGGGGTCAAGCTACATGGCGGGTGTTGGGTGGCTTACCGGTGGTTAGGGGGTTCGCCAAGATGGCGTCCGTCACGAGCCACGGCCGTTGGTTTGAAACACCCCGTTTGGGTATTGGCATTTGGAGTTCGAACACAGAGCCCTACGGCGGGGGATAGTCGGTGGGGTGTCCCTCCGTAGGTAGCGGTGCCCGTTGGCCTCTCACCGCCTTGTGCCCTTGATCTACGTGTCTTGCCTATCCTTACCCCCCCTGCACTCCCTTCCCTTCCCTTGGGAGGGTGTGCCAAGGGGGCCCCTGGACTGTCCCTGTTTCGTTGCATTGTGTGGGCTCCACGCGGAGGAGGCCAAGGGCCCTCGCCATGGGGAAGGGGGGGGACGTCCAAAAGCGGGGAGGGCTGGGGGAGAATGGGACGAAGATGGACAATCCCATACCGTCACCTCAAAATCTGACCCAGAAGTCCTATTTCCTACGCAGGGCATGACGAGGAGGAGCACTCCTGGAGGGGAGGGTGAAGGGCCGACTGCGCCCCGCTCAAAGCCAGTGCACTCCTGACGACAGCGTGCACCTCCGTGAGGCACGGGATGTCTGCCACGCCCACACCTCAGACCACCGCAGCCCCTGTCAGTCGTTAGACTCGGCCATGCCCAAGGAAGGGAAGGGGGGGCCTTGAGGAGGGCCGTCGCCTGTTGAGGCTCCGGATGCTCTGGCAAAAGGGCGAGAGGAAGATCAGTGGGCCAGGGCTTGCCCGGGGGTGTACTCTGCCCCCCCCCCGCCCCCCCGCCCCCTGTGCTCCGTGGTCCCGTTGGATCCGAAGCGCGTCCATGCCCCGCCCGTGGGCCTGAGGGAGGGCACACTACTGCGCAGGCCCACACCGCTCGTGCGCAAAGAGGGAGGACGGTGAAGGGACGCCCCCCCCCCCCCCTCCCCCGCCCCCTGTGAAGGCGCGCAGTAGAGGGACTCGTGTCAAAGGGGGGGGGGGGTCACTGTGACACGCAAACAGGCTGGCGCTCTGGGGGGCCATGATGCCGGGAAGTGAAACCAACCCGCAGGAGCCGGCCGCCGGGCAGCCCCCGAACGAACCCAAGGGCTGTCCTTGAGACTGGAAAAAAAAAACTGCGGGCCTCCGGTACACTCGCACCCCCGCAGAGCGCCGATCGGCGAGTGACTGCGGTTGGTCAGCGACCAACCGCCGTCGGTTGAGTGCCAACCGCCGTCGGTTGAGTGCCAACTGCCGTCGGTTGAGTGCCAACCGCCGTCGGTTGAGTGCCAACCGCCGTCGGTCCTGCCACCGATAATCTCGGGCTGTCTTTGTAAACGAAAAAACAGAAACATCTCCTTCCCAAAGGACAGCCCCGACCGCACCTGCAGCTTCTGCTCGTCCATCCGCTGCAGCAGGAGCAGGTGGTCGCGGCTGGTCAGCGCCTCGATCCGCTCCTTCTCCACAACCGCCACGTCGGAGGCGAAGGGCTGCTGCCGCAGCGCCTCCATGAACCGCTCGAGGTTGGCCTCGCCGGTCGCCTTGTCCCACTTCTTCACGATCTTGCGGAACCCGGTGACGTTGAGGTCCGCGTACCGCACCAGCCGCGCCGCCTGCAGGTACGCCCGCTCCAGCTCCCCCAGGTCCATCACGAAGGAGGACGCGAAGTCCCGCCCCCCCTCCGGGTGGCTCCGCCGCTGCCGCCGCTCCAGCGCGTTGACGGTGGAGCGCACGACGGCGCGCTCGGCGTTGAAGAACTCCGCCACGGCCCGGAGGTCGCGGTCGAGGGCGTCCCAGAACTCCTGCGGCGCGCCCGTCCCGGTCAGCGGGGCCAGCTCGTCGGGCTGCCGCCCGCTCTCGTCGAGCTCGAACTTGCGGCGCTTGATGATGCGCTTGAGCCGCTTGTACGACACCACTTTGTCCTGCCAGCCGTCGGAGACGGCGAGCTCGAGCTGCTTTCCGAACTTCATGCGGTCCGCACACGCACGTGCACCACGCGTAGAGGCACACCCACGGGCAGCGCCGCGGCTCACAAAGGCATCGGGGCTGAGGGGGCAGGGCGCGGGGCACGCAACACGCTCTCCGTGCTCAGGGCCGCTGACTCACCCCCGCCCCCATTTCGTGAGAACAACGGTAAAATGCCGAGAATGACGGGAACGACGCCTGGTGTACGAGCACCTCACCCAACCCTCACCGGACCCTCACCACACCAGCAGTGGCAGTAGCTCAGTGCCCGGTCCATGTGTGATGAGCTGCACGCCCAGAAACCCGCACATGTGGCAACAGGTGGCAGGAAACTAAGCAGCCCCCCAAAAAACCATCCCCAAATCATGCAAAAGATTTGCTTTTCACAGACCACCAGATCACAGAACCACCAAATTCCACGGCCCCAAAAGTCGCAGAAACAAAGTAGCCGATTAAGGTCCTACACGCTGCGCGTACAAGGGTCAGCACAGAAGCCCAAAAGTCGCAGAAACAACACCTTGTGTTGTTCTCACAGGGCGTTGTTCTTGAAAAGAGGGAGGGGCGCACAGGTGGCATTGATGAGTGCTGCGCTGCAGGTCGTGCGTATTGATGACGTGCCAGCACAGCAACATGAAACGTAGGTGTGCAGCCCACCACAGGGAAAGAATGCCTTGGCACATCAACTGTTTGTGTGTGTGTGCCAATTGCCAATTGCCCCGCCACGGGGGTATTTTTTCACACAATCAGTGCTTGCCTGCGGCACTTCTTTGAGAGCATTGTTCGCGTGTCTGGCGATGCAGGTCAGTCATTTACACTAGTCCGACTCGAGGTTAGGCACTTCAAGCGGCCCTTGCCGCTGGTGTTTGTGCCTATTTCTGATTGACTGCACACTGTCATTGCTGCTTGACTCCGTTACTTGCACTGCCACCTGTCTTTTGACCCCACACCTTTGTCCCACTGCAGAGGCTCTCCACCTCATGGACTGTAACCTTGCCATATCCACTGTCGGGTCCTCACCTAGTAGCCCTTGCTTGTGCGACCACAACTAAATGGACGGTCGCTCCGCCGTTTGGGAGGCTTGCGGTTGCTTTGTGTTCTAAAACCATGCCCGGGCTTCCACGAACGCCACACACACTTGTAGCATATTCACCTCCATATGCCTCATCGCTTTTTCCACAGCTGAAGCAGAAATCTTACCCTAAGTAGAGCAAGGGGTGACTCATGAGGGCACAAGAAGAGATGGTGGCTGACAAGGGGTGATATGGCTGCAAGGATGGACCTTGCTGAGGGTTCTTGGTCATCTAGCGGTTTGATGGATGCAGCACCGCTGAAGGCACCTGCATCTCCACTGTCAAACTTTTTGGTAAATGATTCCCGTCTAAACTTCGTGGGCATAGGTGTTGTCTATCATGAGCTTGTTTCTTCTTGGGTGACTCTAGAGGGGTGCTCAACGTCCAATCCTTGGGTAGCCCCCTTTCTCACATGGGTTAGCCTAATTCTCGGCACCCCACCCCTCTGACATGGTGTGTCGGCTCAAGGAAGACACACGGTCCTGAGCCTGGGCTGGTGCCCCATGGCTCCACCTCCATTCATGTGGCATGGGAACCTCCTTTTGTTGTCACGCGCTCTTACCAGTCCACAATCTACTCTGCTTAGATTGGCAAAATGCTAGCTCCCCGGGCTGGTACGTCTCTTCCATCATAGCACACGGGTGGGCGGCTCCGGCGCCCTGCATTGTGGCAGTGGCATGCAACTGTTTCCTACTAAGCAACCACAAGATCCACAATCAGGGTATGCAAAGCAGCAGCATCCTTCAGCCCTGCAGGCACCTGCACGCCACTAGCTCCCAATCTGTCATGTCTCAAGTTCAGATATGCAGTCTGTAAAGGGTGCAATTGTAAATGGCGAATCACGAATCACGTGGTGGGTGTCGCCTTCGCGTGGAATAAAGTAGCGCACATGTCGGTGCTGCAAACCATTCCCTGCACCCCGTGTCCCCAAAAGCCTGGGCCTAGTTTCGGCTACGCCCACTACCTTCAATATGTAGCAGCACTGCATGGGGAATGTTGCATAAACACTGCCTTCAGACTGTCTCGGGATGGTCAGCACTACCACTGGAGGGTAGCTGTGCTTTAAGGCTATGGAAGCACCACCTTCATAATGCAGTAGCAACCCCACATTCAAATTGTGGTAGTGTTGGAAAGTGGCCGCACTGTGTGCGCGATGGCAGCATGACCATTCGACTGTGGCAGCTCTGCCACAAAGCAAGAATTGCAACAGCCCTCCGATCGTGGTCCCCTTCGGACTGTAGCAGCAAAGACTTCACAGTAGGGCAGCACTGTCTTTGGGATTTGGTCGTTGTTCGAAAATACGGCAAAAACTGTGGCAGCACTGCCTTCAGACTCTGGCGCAACTGGACCTGGCGGAACGGGAGGACACTCGGGTTCTTGTCCATCGAAAAGGGCCTTTTCCGCACAGCACACGCACAGCGCACCATGCACCCCCTACAGACCAGGTTAGGGGGGCAAGGGGAGTGTGTGTGTGGGGGGGGGGGGGGGGGGGGACTGCTGTGTACCACAAACTTCTACCGGGCAGTCCCCAAATGGAAGTGGTCCAGGGTGTGCAGCCGCCCTTTAGAGAATTACCGTCCACCTCTTGCCTCTTAGAGAATATTCCAACAAAGGCAGCTTGAGTGAGGGGGGAGGGGAGTGAAATTCCGTCACTTCCTCACGCACAGCACAGCAGGACATGCACAACACAGTTGAACTTCATCTTCAAACCAACCCACAATCCAATGCGATCCTCACGAAGATATGGTGTTAAATACAGAAATCCCAGGACCCATCAGGCACAGGAGAGATGGTGATGGCGATGGTGACAGCAGAGGTCAGAAGCTGTCAACACAAATTACTGCAGACTCTCATGTCTCATTCATACAACATGAAGGGCGGCAGACTCATTCCAAAAGGAGGTCGGCTCAGAGACGAACACATACGTACACCCGGAAGTATCAACCGGCATTACTCGTGAAGCCTTCATGCCCCCCCCCCCCCCCTTTTGGGCTCGAGCCCCGCCCCCCCCCTCTGCCAATGACCCGCCAAAGCGAGTGGCCCCCAGCCCCCCCACCCCCCCCCCCCCTGCCCCCTCAGTTTGGAGCTACAACCCACCCTATGCGCACTCTGCCGGTGGGAAGGAGCAGGCTCCCCAAGTCGAAGACGGAACTTCTGGGGCAATGGATGCAGGCTAAGGGGCTTGGCCATCAAGCGACGATGGTCGTCGACCTGCGGAATCCCTCCAGGTCCTCTCTCGGTTCGGTGCGCCCCCGATGAGAAAGGGGGTCTACCCTTGGGCACACTGCGGTCGGGAGCCAGATACCGGATGCCCCAACTGCGGCACTCCGAGCCAATGTCCATGGAGTTCAATGCACCCCCCCCCCCGTCATAACAGGGGCCAGGTTCTGGGTCAGGGGGGCAATGTGTGGGCACACGGGGGGGTCACGGTGTTTGGACAGGCCCGGGTCACCGCGCCCCAGAACACAAGAGCACACGGAATTACACCCACACTATCACTCTGCCCCCCCCCCCCCCACACGGACCCCTCCTGCAGCCCTGCACAACGCTACACACCACCTTCTCGATTGGATCGGAATCGCAAAAACGATGGTTCCAAAAAAGCCCAAAAGTGCGGAAACACGGGACAGGCCCGTGTTTGGACAGGCCCGTGTAAAAGACAAGAGGGGGGGGGTATGCTGCGCCCTTTTGGGGGGGGGGGGTTCGCCCCTGGGAACCCATAGGGCACCCCCCCTCTTCCCCCCAGTGACCCTACCCTGACCCTGCACTGCGCAGGCACACGGAAGGGGGCTACTCCGAAGGGGGGGCCGCGCGCACGTGCGCTGCGTGACGCCCGGCTTAGTGCACTCTGCCCTGCGCATGGACCCTGGGGAGGGTAGGACGCACAGACTGGCTGCGCTGTGGGCCCTCCGGCGTCGATCAAGTGGGGTGTGCATTACTGCACATCAACGACCCATTTGGATGCAGGGGGCCGTTCCCCCAGCGGACGAAGGAACGGAGTCGGGCCGTGACGGAGGACGGTTTGGCGCATGGTTGTCATGGGCTGCAAAGGAGGATGCTTTGGTTGACGCCCAGAGTGTGCAGCCCCTTTGGGCCGTGCTGGAGCCTAAAGGCGGGGGTGCGGGTTGTGGGAACTCGTGTATGTCCGGCGGTCATCCTGGGGCCCGAATGACAACGGGTGTGGGTCACTATTGCAGGACTGCATTGACACTGCTCCAACGGAGGCGCCAAAATGCACACACACACACACACACACACACACACGCACACGGTCGACGCAACAAACAGGGCACAGCAAAAGGCGGCCTGAGTGTACTAGATCTCGTCAGGTGCAAAGCAGAACAAAAGCAGAGTCATGCCCCGCCTGCACTAGGCGCCTTTCTGTAGTGCGAAGAGCAGAGGCAGTCGGTCCCATTCCTCCATCCTGAAGTCAGGTCACACACAAACAGAGAGAGAGAGAGGGGGGGGGGAGCGGTCAGACAGAGCAATTGCCTGTGTAGACGTGCCTCGTCAGGCCGTCACAACAACAAATGTATTGCGCTGTTAAGCGCCTTCGTGTAACACTTGGAGCATGGCAGACACACGCACACACACACACACACACACACGATTGCGAAACACAGCACAACAATGGTGGCTGAGTGTGAATCCTCGTCAGTTGGAGTCAAACAACACACACACACACACACACACACACACACAATGAGAACCGCAAAAACAAGAACAGAGCAAGAAAAGCGGTGAAAGAAAACTCCTCAGGGACAGCAGAGCTGTCCTAGACGTCTTTCGGTCGAAAAAAAATAGACACTCTGAAACACACACACACACACACACACACACACGCTGAGAACCTTGAGACAAGAACAAAGCAAGAAAAGCGGTGGAACACACACACACACACACACACGCACACACACACACTTCGGCGACAAACAGAGCACAGAAAAGACTGGTCTGGATGTACTAGATCTCGTCAGGTGCAAAGCAGAACAAAAACAGTAGCATGTCCCGCCTGCACTAGGCGCCTTTCTGTGTGAGGAGAAACAGGGCCAGCAGCTCAACGGCAGCCTTGGGCAAGCCCGCGGTCACGCCTGCACAGCAAGCCGAGCGTAAGGCTCTGCAAATTTACCTCAGGGTGGTTTGCACAAGCAGAGCACAAGAAAACTGCACAGGACTTGGGATGGCAGTACTGATGTATCACCAAGGCCGGGTGTACCGGCGGTTGTATGGACGGGTGCGTCGCGGACCACTCCGCTGGATGCGGGACCCCACTCTGATACTGACCCTGACCCTATACCCTGGCCCACACGCTGCAGCACGGTTAGATCCCCCACACAACCCCAAGGGATCAGTTTCAAAAGTAAAGGAAAGGGCAGGTGCTCTCAGAGGGTCAGCCGGTCAGTGGGTGGGTGGGCGGGCAAAGACAGGAAAACTGCCTAAACATTGGAGACGCAAACAAAAGTTGAGACGAGGCACAACTAGTGTTTGCACAAGCAGAGCACAAGAAAACTGCACAGGACTTGGGTATTCATTCTCCGCTGAACACAGCACACGCGCCACAGAACCCATCTCCGAGCCTCAGCCCTTGAGGAATGTGAACTGAGGTAGTTACAAAAAAAACAAATAAAAGCACCCAGCGGCCATGCCGTCAGGGACGCCCACTGCAATGGGCAGGAACAGACGACCACGACAGTCGCCGGGTCTCACGGATTGAAGAGGCGGGCAAATCGCACCACCAGGCCGTACCCACCTTGAATCCATATATAGGGCACAGCAACCCTGTGTCCCTTGTTCCAGTCCGTCAGGGAGACCACAGCGACTCCCTCCGGCAGCCTCACCTCCCAGACCTCGCAGCATGCATGCTTCCCTGGGGGCTTAACGCTGCGGCCATCGGGGGTCACGCGGCGGTGCGGCGTGCCTCCCACGCGTGCGGCCACGTCCCGGACCGCTCGCTCCAAAAACCCATCCCTGTCGGCAGGGAGGGGGCACTGGGGGCACAGGCGCACCCCGTTGCCGAGCAGCACCCGGCGGATGGGCAGGTGCGCCACCTTGCCGCGAAGGCGGCCTCGGAGCTCGGTGGTCCACTTTGCCGCCCGTCGCTGCTTGGCCTCCGCGGATCGCCGGTGACGCTGTCCGCCATGGCGACCCTTCCGGTGGGCTCCACGGGAACCCCGTCGCTTGCGGGCCCCAAGCGAGCCCCGACGCTTGGTCATGTGTGCGGAAAAAAGGTGCTACATGCAGGGCGCACGCACTGCCGCCGCTGGACTGCTTGGGGGAGAGGGGGGGGGGGTTAGCATCCCCGGAGACATACCACCCCCCTCACCCGAGCCTCGCCCAAATTATCCAGCAATGCATCCCACGTGCGCCAGGCCTCGACTTCCGCCCTCGCCTGGGAGCCTCCAAACACCGACGTCACCCTCGACATAGGGTCCCCCGGCTGCAGTGCCGAGGGTACCCACACCAGGCGGACCACGATCCCCGAGACCCACAGGACCCTAGCCAACGACCGTAGGACCGCCTGGTGGTGGGTCAGGTGGCTAGTCGCGCGCAGTCGGAGCACCTGAGCAATGGCGGCTTCACTGTCGCTACACACCGTTACAGATTTGTGCCCTGTCCTGACAGCAAACCTGACAGCCCACGCCAAGCCCCTCAGTTCCGTGGTTTGCTGGCTGGCAAAGCGGGCTGGAGTTGTCACATGCATACGCACACCCACTCCCGGTACAAGCGCTCCCACCCTCCAGCACCCTGCATCACGTGCCCCATCGACACAGACGATGACACCCCTGCACCACAGAGAGGAGTTCGTAAGCCTGTCCTCACTCCCAAACTGGAGGGTCTTCAACTGTCGCCAGGCCTCCCCGCCCGGCGCCTGCCAGGGCTCGGCCGCCACCGCCATCAATGTTGCGAGGCTCCCCAGCATTTTCAGGGGGAAGCCCTGGGCCGGCTGTTTGACCCCTCCCACCGTTCTACCCCAGCGCAGCCAGCAGTAGGCACCCGCCGCGAAGGGACAACCGAATCCCCGCGGGCGTACGTGCCAATTCAGCAAACCCAGGAAGCTTTGGAGGTGCCTGTCATTGCCTGTCCCAACCGCCAGTCTCAGCCAGCCCGCCCACAACTGGAGTAGCGCCTGTTCGTGGCTCTTGATCTGCCTGGCCTGTAAGTCAAGCTCCTTCCCCAGGAAAGATGCCACAGGCACCGGGTCCAGGACACTCTTAGGACTTATGAGGAACCCAGCCTCGATCAGGGCGCGCACAGCCGATCGCCCCGCTTCCCTGAGCACCTCCCTATCAGTGAAGACGAGTCATCGAGATAGTGCACAAGGAGTATCTCGGGGGGCAGCACCCCCCGGAGAATGCGGGCCAAACTCGTTTGGCACAGATACGGGCTGTATTTCCAGCCAAATGGCAGGCGTGACAGCGCCACAGGCGGGGCCCCGGGGGCGGGCCGGAAGCGAAAAATCTGGCGCGCCCCTTGCGGCAAGCAAAAGCTCCAAAATGCATTTTTGAGGTCAATGTGGAGCCCATAGAGGCCCACATCAGGCGGGAATGCCGACAAGGACCTGGCCAAGTCCTCCCAGGAATCCAATCTAAAAGTGGGGGGTTTGGCCCTGTCACTCTTGTTGATCTTGACGCAACTCAAGATCAAGGATACCTTCTTGGAGGACTTGGGGATGACGAAGGGGTAACACGTGGGGGGAGGGGGGGGGTCGGTTGTCTCCTCGTAAACCCCCGCCCCCCTCAACGCCTGCACTATCCTCTGGACCTGCTGGGACACCCAGCGGGTTGCCCCTCGGACCACCCTTTCCCCGTCCTGCCACTCCCGCTCGACATCGAAATCCCGGAGCCCCTCACGGTAGAAGGGCGGGACCACAGCGTCCCACAGATCCTCAGGGAGCTGGTGGGTGCCGACCGGTCCCAAACCCCGGTCCAAAATTGCATCCTCGACCCCCCCCATGAACCGCGGAATGGGGGAGGTGTTGACATGGAGGCACGCCTCCCATGAGTCCGGGTGGAGCGCGCGCAACGCGCTCAGGAGCGCGGGCAAAGCCCCCCGCAAGCGGAAATCCTCGGCTGTATCGAAGACCCTATTTAACCACAAATCCACCCTTTTCGCCACCATCCATAAGCCACAACGCTCCCGCTCCGCTATCCAGTGGAAATGCGGGGGTGAGGGCTTGCATGAACTCCAGGAAAAGTGGGGGCTGTTCCTGCACCCTCCGGCCCCTGTCTGGACCCTTACAGAGGGGGGGGGGGGCGACGCCACTAGGCCCGCCCGCCCCCTAGCCTTGGCCTTGAGGCGCTCAGCTGCAGCCACGAAGGCACCCTCCACCGGGCTTTGCGCCGCCGGCGTCTGGACACGCCCGCCTGTCCCGAGCTTGGTGCGCTTGGGTGCCGGCGAATCGATCTGCTGGGCCAAACGAGGTCTCCCAGTTTGACGGTGTGCGGGGGCTCGGGGTCGCATGGCCTGCGCACCACCCACGACCACCTTAGCGCGACGCGGCCCCGTGTATGAGCGGTGGATACGGCCCACCACTCCAGCTTTCGAGCCCGCCCCGGTCCCTCCTCTGACAGGACCAGCGGCTGCCCTGGAGGACCACGGCTTACGCTCGCGTCCCACGAACCTGGCAACTCCGGCCTGTCGACGCCCGGGGGAACCCCCGGCTCTGCCGACTGCGAAGGCGCCATCGGGCTCGCTTCCGGAACCCTCGCTGTCGTCGTCGGTGTCCACGTCGGAATCGACATTGATGGGCCCGGCTGCCGTCCCCGGCCCGCACCCCCCCCCCACACAGCAACCAGGGGACCCGCCAACGTGCACAGCTGACCCGCATCTTCCCGAGACACGGCGCCGCGCTCAGAGGCAGAGGCCAGAGGTTGAAGTGGAGGGGGGGTAAGAGCCGCTTCAGGCCCCGGGCCCATCTCAGCAGGGCCATCCTCGGCTGACTCCTCCAGCTCGGTCGCAGCCTGGTCTCCCTCGTCTCCGCTCCCAACTGTGCCGCTCTCGGTGGACCCCTGCCCCTGACCCCGCGGGCGCCTCGGCTTGCGCTTGGTCGGGGTGCTGAGGGCGCCCGCGATGCTGGGGAACATTGGTGAACCCCACAGCGCCAGGACGCCCACACGCTCCGGAGTCGGCAAAGGCCCTCGGTCACGGGACCATGCAGGCAGTACCGTAGGGGCCACGACACCCGGGTCGGACCACTTGGTGCCGTATTGCATCGCCACGGCCGTGCTCTGCCATCTGCCCCACCATTTGTAGTAGGCGAGGTCTGGTTTGCGGGCCCAAGTCGCTGCGGCGCCTCCACTGCGGAGCGCATGCCACCTGGCGCGGGCGTGCGCTGTGCTCGCCAGGGTTTCGGCCATGCCTGCCTCCAATCCCGCCTCCCCTGACTGCCAGACCAGCATGTCTGAGGACCGGCCCAACGAGACCATGTGGCGATGAAGCCACGCACGGACCCCGTCCGCATACCTGTACAGGGGTCGGGTGGTGTACCCCTCCTCCCCTGTCTTGGAGTTCCAAAACTGGACAAAGCCTGGCATAGCCAGGTCAGAAACCCTGATGCCAGCTGCTTCGCCCACCCGCAGGTAGCATACCCAGCTGATGATCGCCAACGCGCTGAACACCGTTCCATTTCTGGAGTCTCTGGCATTCTCGACCAGCTGGACCAAGCCTGCTGGGGACAGATAGGGCTGAGAGCCCGATGAGGCGGCTCCCGCCGCGATTCTCTTGTGCAGGGTTGTGACTGTTGGGGGCAGCCACTGTAGGTCCTCCACGGCCCGGATCGCGGAAATAATACCCCGCAGGGCTGACGCGGTAGCTCCGGCTTGCGCCCTCTCTGCCAGGAGGCCTGCCAGTGTCGCGGCTGGATCAGGCGGGCCCGCGCGCTCCGCGTAAGCTGCCAAGGCCCGGAGCCGGGACGCGTATTGCGACCGGGTTCTCGGCCTCCACGACTGCATGGCGCTTTCTTCCGGTGAGCAGGGTTCGTCTGCCCGGGCTGCTGTCTCCCACCTGCGGGCGAGCGCCCGCAGGTCCGCCGCTGTGCCCGTGACGCCGGAGCCCGGGGCGGCCGGTCCGGGCTCCAGCTGATCCTGTCAGGACCAGTGTGGGCACCTAAAGTGCCAGTGGCGCTCGTCGGGGGAGCCCCGCTGCGCGCACCTCTGGCACCCTCCACTCGGTGGCGAATCCACAGGGATCCATTCGCCTTGCCGTGACTGCCACTGCAGCACTCCGCCCACTTCCCTGAACTTTACACTTCGCCATGTGAATGCCGACCCCTGTTCCTTCCATGCCTCCTCCAACGTGGCGTACTGGCTGGACTCGGAGCTGGACTTCCCGTGTGTCCCTGCATACCTGCGGGCATAGGCCGCCTGGGACTGGGACACGCAGTCCCAGACCCTCCACGCCAGTTGTTCTCCTGGGTCGACCGCGGCCTCCGTTGCCTGGCCGCCGAACTCGCTCGGGCGGGGGATCTCCCCCACCTCACCGGCCCTAAGCCGTACGTACGCCTTGATGTTGGACAGCATCAGCCTCATCCACTGCGCCAACTGGGGCTTTTCGAGGGCTCGGTTGATTTCCGGCACGCTCAGCGGGGGCAAGCGGGGCCCCTCCTTCACTGCCACTCGGGCGAGTTGCTCTCTGAGTTCTTGGATTTCTTTGGCCTGTGCTGCCAGTCGCTCCTCGGCTGGCACCTGCTGGGCCTGATTGGGCTGCTCAACCCCGTCCATGGGTTAACAAAAACAAAGACAGGAAAACTGCCTAAACATTGGAGACGCAAACAAAAGTTGAGACGAGGCACAACTAGTGGTTCACCCCTGTCCCTGCCCACCGCACCTCCTCACCAGGAACCCGGACGATAGACCAACAGCGTTTGCGTCTGGTTAGCTACCCTGTTGCAATACTACTAGGTGCCCGCACGTCTCTTCACCAATGACAGCCTTGAAACAAAGCAGGAGGACTGGAGGGCAAAGCGGGAACAACAGGAAGTCCCGTAACCGGGGCTCCACACACACACGCATACAGGGTGTCGCTGGCAACAGTTCCACACACACACACACACACACACACACGCACACACACAACGCACACACTTCGTGAGGGAAATAAATGAACCAACAACTTACATCCGTCTTACATCCGTCTTACATCCGTCTTACATCCGTCTTACATGCGTCTTACATGCGTCTTAGATTTTCTAAGACGGGCCGTCTTACAACAGTCATGAACTACCCTCCCGGGAGGGCACATCAACCCAGGGCATTGTGGGGTAGTCAGGACAGGCTTTTCCCGGCCCCTGCACTGCCCAAGAGATGACCAGGTGGCGCAGTACTTGTTAGCGCCACAATCACAAGACACACGTTGGGGACCGCGAGACAAGACCGAAGCAAGAAAAGCGGTGGAAAGCAAACTCCTCAGGAACGGCAGAGCTGTCCTACACGTCCTTCGGTCTCGTGAAGATGACAGGGATTGAAGCATGTTCAGTGCTGGGCAAAGCAAACAAACCTGCCCCCTTCCCCAGACCACAAAAACATCCCACGGAGGAGCTCAGGTACTACAAGACACACACACGCACGCACACATTTGTGCAGGAAGAGACACACACAACCGCCCGGTGCGGACACACATGGCAGAGGGTTGCACACTGGGCCCTGTTGTCCGCTGCGTGCCTCTCCCTCCCTGTCTCGCGTCCCTACGTCGGCGGTGGTTAGGGGGCGTGGCGCGCGCCCTCGGTCCCGCGGGACGTCTGGTGTCCCGCGCGGCCGTATTCGCCCATTGGCTGGGGGCTGTGAGGCAACGGCTCCTGAGGCACCGCCATCGCCCCCGTGGCACGGGCTGTGCGGTCGTCGCCCGCGCAGTTCAATCCCAAACCAGAGCCGAGTGTTGCCCTGCGTTCGTTCAGTCGGACCATCGGATGGTGCGTCTGGTTTGGGGCGCCCCCCCCCCCCCTCTCCCTCGGCACCCGGTCCGCAACCCGTCGCCTGCGCACCCGTGCGTTGCCGCTCGCGGGTCATTGGCTGAGGGCGGCGGGGGGGGGGGGGCTTGGCACAAGGCCTTGGTGTTGGTTTGGTGGCGGCGCCCACTGGCCTCTCGCCCGGGTCTTGTGTCCTGGAGATCCACCAAAGCCGCTGCGTTGGCCCACCGTTTCTGTTTCTCCGTCGGTGGCGGGTCATGGCACCAACACATTTGAAGGATCCAAACGGCATTCATCTGCAACTCTGCGCTCAGCACTAGTCCCGGCGCGCGCGCTCAGCGCTTCCCTTCAGCGCAGTTGTGGCGCCCCCGTCCCCCTTCAAGCAAAGTCCTGTGGCCCCCCGAACCCCCCGGTGACTGTGAGCCCAAGGCCCCTTGGGGGGCGGGAGGCCTAACTGAATGGGGCGGCGGGGGCGAGGCGCGGTCGTCCGGGGCGGGGGAGGGGGGGGCACCCTATAGAATCGTGTGGGTAGGGGGGCATGTGTCGCTGTGGGGGAGTTACGCGTTGTCCTTTTCTTACGTTCTGGGTCCTGTAGATCCACCAAAGGGTTCGGCGCGGAGGGCAGTACTGGTGATGCTTGGAGCCGTGCGCGCGGTCGTGCGCCAGCGCACCGGAGGTGGTTCCGCGGACGTGGGGGCCCGTGCGCCAACGTGCCATGGGAGCACCGGGCGGCGACGGGCCGGATGATACCGCGTCCGATGCAAAGGGCGGATGGCCCCGAGGAGCGCGCTTCTTACCTCGAATTCGCGAATCCGAGGTACAAAAATGGCGCAGCGGAAAGAAACCCCCCGGCTCTGACACGACGCGGAGGATTGGTGCGGCTGTCGCCTGCGTGCAAGGCAGCGATGCCCTCGGGAAGTGGAAGGGGGCAGAGTGAACGGTGAAAGTGACGGTCAGCAGGGGGCAGAGGGCGCCCGGGACGCAACGGTTAGGGGTTGGCCAGCAGCGGTTACGCAGGCGGTTGAAGGCGGTTAGGGGAGCGCCGAGGGCGGCGGTTGTGATGGAGCCAGCGATCCGCGGTGGGACGGTGGCGCTGCGACCGCCCGCTTTCCGGGGGAGGGGGGGGGGCGCTGGACTAATGGCCTTGGAACGCCACGCCCGCATCCCACGCCCTTGCGCCCTTCCTCGCTCGCCCCAGCCCCCACCCCCGCTCACACACCTACACGGGAATCGCCCTCCATCATGGCACTCGGCCCTTGTGGAAGATGTGGATGTGATGGAGCACATCACATCCTCCGCAGCTGAGGCCCCTCCAGTGGTACCTCACCCCCGTGCCCGTGTCTGCGTTGGCATCGGCGTGAGCGTGTGTGCAAACGTGTGCGTGGGTGGGGGGGTGGGGGGGTGCGCGCGTCCTTGTCTGTGCGCGCGTCGGCGTCAACGCCGTCAACGCCGACCAACGCGCGCCGGTGCGGCGTGCTCGACTGAGGGCACACGCGACGACCCTCGGGATCAAGGGCCAGCGCTGTTCGACGCATGTCCCGCAGAGGACCGCAGTACCGGACGTCGTGGGCCCGGGCCGACGGAGGGGCCACAGGGGGTGGCTACGGGTCAGGCGCGTCACACCAAAGCCCCAAAATCTGACGGAATTGGATTTGCGTGAGGGGGAGGGCGCTCTGGGGGCCAACTCAGAGCAGTTACAAAGCGGTTGGGGCGCACTGTAAAATCGGTTGGGGGGGCAGTCACTGGCGGTTGGAAAAGCGGAGGGGTGGGGGGGTATTGGGGTTATGGACGTGCCTTCGGGTAGAGGTGTAGGGGGGGGGGGGTGCTTCAAGCAAAGCCCCTTGAAACAACCCCAAGCGTTGGTCTGACAAGGGGAGGCATGTCTAAGGGGCAAAGTAGGACATGTTCCCACAAGTTGTGGTGACAAGAGCGTGGTCTCGCAAGGGGTGTGGGGGGGGGGGGGTGGCGGGTCCTACCGAGTTCGGGGTCCGACGGGAATGGGCGGCATGGCATCGGAGCCAGCACCGGGGGACATGGGCGGGCTCGTACCGGCAATGCCGCCACCGAAGGCCGGTCATAAACATCTCTGCAAAGCTAAACCGTCCATATCTCAACCGTCGCGCTTCCGCAGGGGGGGCCAGACCGGCATCCCCCCGCCGCTCGCATTCGTAAGGAAACGCCGCTCCCCCGCCGGACGACCCCATCCCCCCCTCCATCCGCTCGTCGCCGCCCTCCGCCCTCTCCCCCCAAGTCTTCAGAAACAGGGCCCGCGGTGCAGCGGCCGAGCACCACCACAAAGCCCCTTCGCAGGGCCCAGCCCCCCTCACCGGACCGTACCCCAGGGGACAGTGCGCTGTGCCGTGGACCCTGCGACCCCGGGCCCAAACCCCCGGGGGCGGGAGCACGGCCTTGGCAAGTGCCCGAGGCCGGACCTCAGGTCAGTGAAGAGGGGTCAAGTAAGTGTTCGTTGATGCAGCGCCCCGGCGCACGACCGCCACCGCGAGGCAGCACCGGACGCTTGGGGTACCCCCGACGGATGTGTTAGAGGAGGAGGGGGGGGGGTCTGAAGGGGCGGGGGGTGGGGGGGGGTTTGGCTGGGACCCCCCCCCTCCCCCCAGGGGCCCCCTGTGGTCCCCGACGAAGGCGGGCCGAAAACTTTTGAGGCGTAAATCCTCTTGGCTCCGAAGGGGTACCCCCATTCACTGCGTAGGACAAGCGATACGGAGACAGGGCGGGTGGTGAGTATGGGCAGTGCCCTGGGTCTCCAGAACAGTCCACACCGCCGCGGGGGGAAGATGGTGTACTGTAGCACGCAGCACGGCGCAGGCGACCAAAGAACAAACGGCATGGCCATGACTTGGCACCGCCGGGCGGTGGTTCGGTTTCCATGTCTCCCCTGGTCACACCACCCCCGGTATGCCCGGCAGCGCCAGCCACCGGTCGTCCGTCATCGTCGCCGTGCTGATCCGGCTCAGCTCCGGCTCCGCGGTGGGCGCGTCGCGCGGCGCCGGCGGCCTCCCGTGACGCGGGTCGGCGCTCGCCGGGCGCGCGCGCTCCCGCCGGCGCCCCTCCGCCATTGGCCCTGGTTCCGGCGACTGCAGGTCTGCGCTGGCAGGGCGTGCCAGGGGCCGCCGTCCAGCGGCGCTCCGCGGCTCTTCGCCGCCGGGACGTCCCGGGGGCTCGCGCCGCCGGAGGTCCGCGGAGCGCACGCGCAGCTCCCGGCGCCGGGGCTCGGCGGACGCCGGGCGGTCCGCGGGGCGGCCGCCCGCGCTCACGGGGCGCAGGTCGAGGGCGGGGGCGGTGTCCATCAGCACAGTGCTGGGGCACTCGCTGGCGGTGCCGCCGAAGGGGCCGGGGGGGGCGGCCCCCGCGTCCGGCGGCAGCGCCCCGGCCAACGACGTGACGGTCGTTGCGCAGGAGGCGCTGCGGCTGCGGCGGCGGCCGTCCCACGGGGCCGCGCCCGCGGCGTGCGCGGCGGCGGGGACGGCGTCGCGGATCTTGAGGCGCGGGAGGCTGCGGGAGCGCTGCAGGCGCAGTCGCGTCTTGTTGCCGCGGTAGTTGGCCTGCATCTTCGTGACCTGCAGGTCCAGCGTCCGCTGGTACCCGGACCCCAGGCGCCCCACCTGCACCTTCTCCCACAGCCTGCGGAGCGGAGGAGGGATTTGGGGCGTGGGAGGGGGGGGACAACCTCTCGGGGGGGGGGGGGTGACCCCCCCCCGAAGGAATGCGGAGCTATTGCACATGGGCACAAGACGCGGGCGGCACGAAAGCGCAGAAGGAAATGTGGCTCGTCAGTGGCCTTCCAGGGAATCGCTTGAAGAGGGGGGGGGTTACCCCCTCCCCCCCCCCCAACACTCCGGCCCTGACTCCACCCCAAAAGGCATTCCCAACCCCAACACCGGCACCAACCGCATTTCCAACCGCCAGTAACCGCCACCCCCCCCCACAACCGCATTTACATTCCCTGTGACCGCTCTGCAACCGCTCTGGAACTGCCCTGAGCGCCCCCCTCCCCTTCAAGCAAAGCCCTGTGGCCCCCCGAACCCCCCGGTGACTGTGAGCCCAAGGCCCCTTGGGGGGCAGGAGGCCTAACTGAATGGGGCGGCGGGGGCGAGGCACGGTCGTCCGGGGCGGGGGAGGGGGGGGGGGTACCCTATCGAATCGTGTCGGAGGGTATGGCCTTGCGTAGGAGAGCATTGCATTGTGTTGCGTTGGATGGGATTGCGGATGGGGAATTACGGTGTGCGGATTGGGGGTTGTGGATGGCGTTGCATTGCGTTGGAGGACTGTACCGGGCCGTACAACGGGGGGGCACCTGTTCGAAAACAGATCCCCGACTGCATTCAAGAGCTTTTGGGGGGTCTGGGGGGGGGGGGTAGGAGGGCACCCGGGGGGAGTGCGGGAGGGGGGGGGGGGGGTTGGGACAGGGCCCAGCACATGGGCTGCTCTCTTGGCAGTCGGCGACATCAATCGACCTCTCGCCAATCACAAAGATCTCGACAAGGCCTTCCTTCGCCAAGGCCTACCCGGGGTCACGCAGATCCACCAAAGCCGCTGTGTTGGCCCACCGTTTCCGTTTCCGGGAGGGGGGGTTCCTGAGTCAGGGGTTCAGAGGTGTGAGTCGGCAAAGCAGTCGGTGCTGAATGAACAATACTTTGCCCGTTGGCTGCCGGCGATTCGCGGTGAACTGCCGGCGGTTGGGGGCGAACTGCCGGCATACGGAGCTGAGCTCAGTCAAAACATGAACAAAAAAACCCGTTGTCAGAGGTGTGTTGTGGGGGCATGCACCCGGTCCGGTGGGTGGGGGTAGAGGGGGCAGAGTTGTCCTGAAGGGGGGGGGGGGGCTGTGAGGGGACCCCCCCCCCCCGCAGGAGACCCTGAGTTGTTAGAGGCGCCAAAGGCGCCGAAGAAATGTTTTGGCCTAAACTGACTTGCGCCGAAGGCGCCAGAGAAAATTTTTGATTGGCCGAAGGCCCAGAGACAAATTTGCCCAATCACTTAAGAGGGGGGGGGGTCCGAAGGGGGGGGGGGGGGGTGGGTGATGTCAGACCCCCCCCCAGGAGATGCTGAGTTGTGAAGCAAAACTCTGGGGAGGGGGGGGGGGTCAGAGTATGGAGCACCTGAAGATGATGTCCGGGTATGAGAAACTCCATTGCCTCCGGCAAGGCACCTCCAAGAGGGACCCATCACTGTCCCTGTGGTGTCCCCAAAGGGAGGGCTGCACAGCGCTGGCGTGGCCTTGGACCGCACGCTTCACCATCCAGCAGCCGTACCAAGGCATACCGGACCATCCCATGCCCCACATGTGAGGTCCGTTGTTGGGGGGGCAGCACGTTGTAAACGTGGATTCGGGAACTCGGGAATGGGCAGGGCACACACCGGTCCCTTGGAAAGCCACCCCCCCCCCCCCTTAGCACCGCATGGCCCCACAGGGGGAAGACACGCCCCAAGCGGGCCCAGGACCCGCTTCACACGGGGCATTACAGCGTCGCGGGCGGTCGCAACATCTACAAATCAGTTGTGGGGATTGCCATTTCTGAGCCGTTGAGGCGGAGACTTGCTTCAGCGGATTGTGCACCGGTCCCTTGGCAAGCCCCCGCCCCCCCCCCCGCCTCCGCCCCGAGTGGCCAAATGGGGTGAACATACCACACAGAGAGGGCCTCGAACAGGCGGTACACAGGGCGCCTGACCATCCCGGTGGTCAGCAGGCCACGGCGTACCGGTACCGAAAAGGGGGTGGGGGGGGCGTGGAATGGCAGCCCGGGCTCCTCGGCCTGAGCCACCCACCCATTCACACCCACATCAGAACATCCTTCCTCAGGAAAAACAAATGAGACGTATCAAAGGGGGCCCAAAGTTGGGGGTCGATTTTCGGTACCTGACCTTTTTTGTTTTGGCCTCTGACCCCCCCCGAATAGGTCACGGCCGCCACTGAGCCCTGGCCTGGGGCCCGGTGGTCGGAGTATCGACAGAGTCACTGTTAGAAATGTTCCCTTTTGAGCCGTCGAGGCTGCAAACTGCAGAAGCGGGGGGTGCCCCAGTCCCTAGTCCCTGGAATACACAGGCATGCGCACACGCACCCACGTTTGGAACCGCGAAACAAGAACAGAGCAAGAAAAGCGGTTGGAGAACTTCCGCAGGAGCTGCAAAGCAGCCCTGGACATCTTTCGGCCTGCCAAAGAGTGCACAGCGCATGCATCACTTGCCCCTGCGCCCCGCAACGGACCTCAATAGTTCCACGGAGGAGTTCATGTGTCCTGCTACCATAGGCCATCAAATTCCATACTAGTCATCCTGTGTTAGGTGCTCCCACCCACCCACACACTCTTGTAGTATACAATACAGCCCTCCCACCCACTCACACACGCACACACGCACAGACACAAAAGAGACAGGGAAGAGGGAGATGCAGGGAGAGGGCGCCTGTCACACACACACACACACACACAGTTTGCGAAAGCACAGCACAAAGCGTTTTTGGCTGAGTGAAAATCCTCGTCAGTTGGTCATCAGACAAGACAAACAGAGCATGTCCGACGCCAATAGGCGCCGTTTTGCAGTACAGGGCGAGAGGAGGAGGCACATCCTGCACCCGTTCACGACCGTCTCCAGCCCTCGGCAGCCGCGCAGAGCACTAAGCCAAGGGCCTGTAAAGGACAGACACAGACGGCATGTGAGTTCAGTACTGGGTTGCGGGAATGTTTCAGAGCCCTCACCTCAGTCCCCCTGCACTACGTTCATTGCCCCCCCCCCCCCCCCCCCGAGGAGTGTGGTAACACTGATAATTGACCTTTGGAGTATGCAACAAACAGAGGAGGGGAGAACAGCGGAAGTGCACCGTCACCGGTGCACTACACACACACACACACACACACCGGGCCCACTCCAGCTCCAGCTGCCTCACCGCCCACGACGGCAGCTCGACCCCGAACTGCACCTCCGCCAGGGCCACCAGGAGCTCGTGGTACTGGATCATGCCGCCGCTGGGCAGCAGCCGGACCAGCGTGAGCCGCTCCAGAAGGGGCCGGAGCGGCGGTGCCGCGCCGTCCGCCGGCGACGCCAGCCCCAAAGGGGGGGGCAGGCCGACCAGCAGCCCCGGCAGGCGCGCCGCGGGGATCATCATCGTGCCCTGCGGGTCGACGGCCCTCCAGGCCCTCTGGAACGCGGCCACGCTGTCGCTGATGGACGAGTGCTCTTCAGTGGAGTGCACCAGGAACCGGTCGAGCACGACTGAGAGGCAGACAGAGGGCCGTTTGGCGTGGGCTGCGGGCGGGGGGTGACCCTCTTGGGGGGGGGGGGGGGGGGTTGACCCCCAGCCCGTGGCAGTGAGTGGCCCCGTGCGGTGGGTGACCCCATGGCCGTGACCAGACTTGGAGGTGCCGTTGGGCCGGACAAGCGGGGGCAGGCGTCACCGTCTTTCAGGGCAGGCGGGGACAAGTGGGACTACTTTCGGGGGCACACGGCACGGCATCGCGTCGCAGCACAGCACACGCACACGCACACGCACAGCCCCCAAGAACACCGGAGATGGAGCGCACAAACGTACATTGGTATGTTGGAGGCGAGAAGCATGGGTGATGTGAGGGACAGGCGGGACTACGTTTTGGGAGACCTGGGGGCAAGGGGTGGGGGTGGGAGGCGGGGGCACAGAGCACAGCACACCACAGCACAGCACAGCACACCACAGAACACACCACAGCACAGAGCACAGCTCAGCACAGCACAGCACAGCACAGAGCACAGCACAGCACAGCACAGCACAGCATAGCACAGAGCACAGCACAGCACAGCACAGCACAGAGCAGAGCACAGCACAAAGCACAGCACAAAGCACAGCACAAAGCACAAAGCACAGCACAGAGCACAGAGCACAGAGCACCGCACACCACACCACACCACACCACACCACACCACACCACACCACACCACACCACACCACACCACACCACACCACACCACACCACAAAGCACAGCACAGCACAGCACAGAGCACAGCACAGAGCACAGATCAGCACAGCACAGAGCACAGCACAGCACACCACAGCACAGCACAGCACAGCACAGCACAGCACAGCACAGCACAGAGCACAGCACAGAGCACAGATCAGCACAGCACAGAGCACAGCACAGCACAGCACAGCACACCACAGCACACCACAGCACAGCACACCACAGCACACCACAGCACACCACAGCACACCACACCACAGCACAGCACCTGCCATGAACAAGTTCAGGAAGATGTACGATGCAATGATGATAAACGTGACAAAGTACAACGGGGCCCAACGGGTGCCGCAGTCGTTGAGCTGGCGGCTGCAGAACGGCTCCTCGACCATGCAGTCGTACATGATGGTGTTCCAGGCCTCACCCGTGGACATCCGCAGCACCACAAGCCACGCGTCCACGAAGGTCTCGAAGTTTGCGTGGCGGTTCAAGTTGCCCTGCCACCGCACGCGGCCAAACAGCTGCACGCCGGCCAGGGCATAGAAGAAGAGGAGGAGACAGAGGCACGCCGCCACGTTCGCGAGATACGGCGCCGCGGAGACCACGGTGCGGATGAGCACGCGGATGCCGCCCAGCACCGTCAGCATGCGGGTGATGCGCGTCAGGCGCAGGACACTGATCAGCGCCCCCGTCGATGAGTTGATCTGGGACATGATGCACGGGGACGGGGGGGGACTACAAGTGAAACGAGCGAACCATAAGAGTAACGGTAGTCATACTGGGATTCCCAAGCAGAAATCCCGAAATGCCTTGAACATGGGCCGTTTTGGGACCAAAAAATGGGTCAAAAACACGTTTTGCCAAAATTGATCGTGGACCATTTGGGATGCACGAACAAATGAAGTGAGCCCATGTTAGGCCCGTTTTGAGCCATTTTGGCCCGTCGAAAGTTCAAAAAAGCGTTGAGTTTGGGCCATTTTAGAACCGAAAAATGGGTCCCAAATGGGACCAAAATGTGTTTTTCCAAAAATTTCACTGCTTCAGGAAAAAGAACGTTTTCTTACTCCGTTCAAATCTCTGCCAAAATCTGTACAAATCTGGTCAAGTGACTCGGTTGACCACTGGAACATTTTGTTTGAACAACAGATTTTACCGGGTTTTAAGAATGGACACAAATCGCTGTCCGCCGCGTCTTCAAAGCCCAGGCCCGGGGCCCGGCGCACACAGGGAGTGCCCCCTCGCGCCGCACCCCGCAGACCTGCGCGGCGTCCAGGATGGCCATGACGGCCCCGACGAGGACCACGGTGAAGTCGCAGACGCGGAAGGAGTTGCGGAAGTAGTTGGCCGGGCCCCAGCCCACGAGCTTGAGGGCGATCTCGAGGGTGTAGAGCGCCGCGAACACGCGGTTCGTCCACGTCAGCACCCGCGTCCAGGTCTCGCTCTGGTCCGCGTGCTCCGTGGCCATGAGGGCGATGTCGACGCAGATGCAGGCGGCCACGACGCGGTCGAAGGCCGGGCGCTGCACCAGGTCGTACACCTCCCGCCGGCAGCCGCGGCCCTTCGGGGGGCGGTGCAGGTCGGCGTGGGCCTCCAGGCTGCGCATCATGACGCGCTGCATGACCATCCACTCGGACTGCTCCGGCGTCAGGTACAGCGGGTTCTGGCGCTGGCGGGACATCTGAGGGACCGAGCGGGGGAGGGGACGGGGGGGCTGAGGGGAGGACTGTAAGGCGATGACGCACTCAACAAACACTCAAAAAAAACTCCCCAAACGCTCAATAAAACATTAAAACAAACCAAACAGTCAACAAACACTCAGTAGACACTCAATACACACTCTCAAATCCGGGTTTTCCTGCGACATGAAGAAACATACTCCTTTTGTTTTTGGCACGTTTCTTACTTTGATTATGTTAGAGGTTCCCTGTGGGAATAACACTCCCAACCGGTTTCAGCAGCACAGGGTGCGCCAAGCTCCACCTCTGTTGGTGTTTGTTGAGCTTTTATTCATGAACGGCTTTGAATGGTTGTGTGAAGACAATGCGTTTGCCCATCTCACCCCTGCTTGGGGTGACCTCACGACACACCAGAGGTGTGAAGAAGGATACTTGGGCCCCATTTGTGCTCTCGGGCAAAACATCCCCAAATACTCTTGTGCGTACGTGTGGTGCTGCACCCCAGGCCTGGCCTCTTGTTTCCGCAATTGCGGCAGGCACAAGCACTTTACAGGAAAGGTGGCGGGCAGATGTTGCCCTGGCGGGACTCATCGGGGACGTCCGCCGGTGCTGCATCTGGGGCGTGTTTTACACAGTGAAGGCGGTTGCATGGCTTTGGCCTCATTTGCAGACAAGCATGAGGGAGAGAGCCAAATGACCTTGTCCCACACTGTTGCACACACACTTAGTGAGAGGAACCCGAACCCACGCACGATCAATACTGCGCATGGGGCGGTGCACAGCCCGTGCCGAGCCCCATGCACAGCCCCAGGCACATCCTCAGGCACAGCCTCGTGCACAGCCCCAGCCAACAGTCATGCCACACCCGGTGGACAGTCCCGTGCACAGCCTCATCCACAGCCATTCCCCAGACCCACGTGCAGCCACACAGCCCTGTTCCCGCCCGACCCTGGGCTTCAACCTCAGCCCCATCGCCATACGCCTGGGCACGACCGGGACGGGGAGATCGGCCGGGAGGGCTGAGGTCGGGGTGCCAGCGGGTTGGGGGGGATGGGGCGGAGGGTGGCCGGCAGCGCCGCCTTGCAGGACGGTACCTGTGAGTAGGTGTCGATCAGCACGGACACGCAGAGGTTGACGATGAAGAACGCCCCGAACAAAATGAACAGGAGGCTGAAGAGCGCAACTTGGGGCTGATGGTTAATGGCCGGGGCCAAGCCTGGGTCCGTGGCGTCCATCAACTGGTACATGATCTCCACCCAACCCTGTGAGGGGGTGTGCAGTGGGGGGCCACACAACCCTGTGAGGGGGTGTGCAGTGGGGGGCCACACAACCCTGTGAGGGGGTGTGCAGTGGGGGGCCACACAACCCTGTGAGGGGGTGTGCAGTGGGGGGCCACACAACCCTGTGTTTAAAAGCCCCCGGTGTGACAGGCCGTCGGGTTGTTGTTCCTTTACGGGGCCCTGGACAGTCACCCGCTCTTCCCTTCGCATGTTGCGTCGGGTCGCTGCGTTCTGTCGGCCGCCGCGGCCGGTGCTCTTGCTGGTGTCGTTTCCGCGTTCGCGGAGCCCAGTAGTTGGTGTGCCGGGGCTGTGCTGAATGTGGCGGGATGTGCCGTTTGCGCGTCAGCGGCGCCCAGCAGTTGGTGTACTGGGGCTGTGCTGGTTGTTGTGGGGCCGGGTTGACTGTTTTTGCTGTCCACACACCTCCATCCTCAGGCCGTCCACAACCTGCCCCACTGCGTTTCCGTGTGCCTGAGCCCCACGTGCCCTGCTCCGCACGCTGTCCCAGGTGATTTGCGCTGCACTGTGACCGCGCCATCGTCCTTGGTTCTGCCCACCCCGGTTTTGTCAGAGGTTCCTTCTCTTGCCTGGCCCACCATTCCTTTCCACAGGGCGCCTCAGGGGCCCCAGCGGTGGC
Source organism: Eutreptiella sp. 'Long Island Sound 2002' (assembly GCA_964036045.1). NCBI lineage: Eukaryota > Euglenozoa > Euglenophyceae > Eutreptiales > Eutreptiaceae > Eutreptiella > Eutreptiella sp. 'Long Island Sound 2002'. The sequence goes on from OZ038385.1 coordinate 47,362,720, forward strand.
CCACTGGGTGCTGGATCCCTTGGGGGCAGACGAACAACGGCGCTGTGCCATAGGGGCCCCAGGGTTGGCTCCCCGGGTGCCTGATCCCCTGCGCGCACTGGTGGCTCCACGGAACGCATCAGGGGCCCCAGTGGTGGCCCACTGGGTGCAGGTTGCCCCGAGCGTCGACGGACAAAGACGTTGCGCTGCAGGGGCCCCGGGGATGGCCCTCTGGGTGCCCCATCCCCTGCGCGCACTCGGCATTTTACGTAACTCCTCAGGGGCCCGGCTGGCCCACTGGGAGTCCGATCTCCCGGCCGACCCCCCCTGTGGGGTCAATCGGTCTCCTCGACGGCCAATGCTCCTGTTGTGCGAAATGGCGGTGCAGGGGTACACTGGGTCGGGCTGGGGGGACCATGGGTGGGGTGGGGGGGGACCTGGGCACCCCTGCTGGTGTTGGTGTGGGGTGTGGGCTGGGGGGCCCTTGTCGTCCCTTTCCCCCTCACGGCTGGTCTGCCCCTGATGGGCTCCCGCTCCTGTTGCACAAACAGCCCATCTAGGCTGCGGGAGACACCCCCCACCTGATGCCGGTTGAGCAGGGGTTGCCCTGGCACCCGGTAGTCACGGGGCTGGCTGGCCAGGCCCTTTCCGGTGTTGCCGCTGCCTCCCATGCGCATGCTCTCCCATCCTCTATTTTCTGGTTCCCTGTTCCCGCTGTCCTGCCCCCTGTGTGACATTCCGTCTGGTTGTTGCTCCTTTACGGGGCCCTGGACGGTCACCCGTTCTTCCCTTCGCATGTTGCGTTGGGTCGCTACTTTCTGTCGGCCGCTGCGGCCGGTGCTCTTGCTGGTGTCGTTTCCGCGTTCGCGGAGCCCAGTAGTTGGCGTGTTGGGACTGTGCTGGATGTGGCGTGGTGTGCCGTTTGCGTGTTAGCGGCGCCCAATAGTTGGCGTATTGAGGATGTGCTGGTTGTTGCCGGGGTCGTTTGATTGTTTTTGCTGTCCACACACCTCTGTCCACAGGCCGTCCATAGCCTGCCTCGCTGTGTTTCTGTGCGGCCCAGGTGCCCCCCCCCCCCCCAACCGAAATCATGCCTGCGTTTTGCCTGCCTGACCCTACCCCAAATAACAAGGCAAAGGACTGCTGGTCATGTGCATCGCGAGCCTGAAGCACGGCCATTTCTGTGCCCAGGAAGCCGCCATCGGCAGCAGACATCAGACTCCTCTTCATCAGCCACAGCCTCAAACACACGTTAAACAACAAGTCCGTCGTGCTGCTCAGCAACAAAGGGAAGGTCAGCGGGATCAGATATGACGAAAAAAACCTGAAACAGGGGGGCGGTCAAGATAATATCAGGCATCAAAGTCATATCACGCCTGTGACATTAATCGGGGGGGGAGGGTTTACGAGGAAAAGGAGACATGAAGGTGCCGTAGCGAACGGCATTACAGTGTCGCTGGGGCCAGGGGGTGTGGGGCCACTCATAGGGCAAGGGCCCGGAGGTGGGGGGCCCCGGGGGAGGGGGGGGGGGGGTGGCAGCGCAGGAGCTTCGCCATGAGCGAGGGCGCCGTGCCGGCAGTGACCCCACCCCCAGCCCTTCTCGTCGTCTCACAAGACCCATCCCCCAACGCCCGAACCGCCGCATTCTTGTGTTCATCGCAGAAGCCTTTGGGCTCCTGCCGGTGCTGGTTCTGCAGCCGCCTGCACTGCCTGTTTGCCTCGGGGCGCTCCCCTGACCCGGCAATCACTGCCACAATTGTGAGCACCAATTCGGGTCCTGCTCGGTCTCACCCGGCGAGTCAAGGGCTCACAAGAACGCCCTTCACAAACCGGCACGACAACGCCCTAAAACCCCCTTTGCAAAGGCGCAGTAGAAGGAACGGTTGTCGGACGGCCCGTTTTCCGGGCGAGGACGTGGCATCGGTCACGCCTACGCCAACGCGTCGTCGTTGCGCTCCGTGCGCTGCGCGCGTGCGACCGCGGCAAAGCCTACGAACGTCTCCGTCCGACATCTACTCCCGATTCGCGGAGTTCGTCACCGCGTTGATGTCGCAAACTCCGCAGGAAGCCCAAACCTCAGGTGAGTTTCCTGAATCGCTGGGTTACGGTGGGGCCCATTCCGTTCCCTCGTCAGGGGGAGGGCACATGGCAGGGGGTGCCGTAATAAAAAAAAAAAACTCGGAGTGTCCAATACGCCCTAAGATGGCGGCCGGTGGGTAACCGATGGCGGTTGGTGGTCAACCGATGGCGGTTGGTGTGTAACCGATGGCGGTTGGTGGGTAACCGATGGCGGTTGGTGTGTAACCGATGGTGGTTGGTGGGTAACCGATGGCGGTTGGTGTGTAACCGATGGTGGTTGGTGTGTAACCCATGGCGGTTGGTGGGTAACCGATGGCGGTTAGTGGGTAGCCACCAAACATCGGAGAGTGGATGCCATAGTAAAAAAATAAAATAAATAAAAAGGGTGAGCGTCCTTATGGCACCCCCTGGCACATGGACAGGGGAGGGGGGGGGGTACCTCCAGCGACGCCATCTCAAACAGCGTCAGGCACGACGCCAGCACGTTGTCGAAGTGGGCGGGCGCGTTCCACCAGAGCCCCCCGTGCTCCGCACACTGGCCCTGGTCCAGCAGCGAGTAGTCGAGGTCCTCCGAGGGGGCCAGGGGGGCCACGCAGTGCCACAGGCGGCCCATGAAGAGCTTGGTGCCCAGCATCGCAAAGGCCAGCCAAATGAATGAGGAGAGCAGCAGCGTGTTGGCCAGGGGCCGCAGGGACCGCACCAGCGTGTCCACCAGCACTTTGAGCCCCGCGCAGCGGTTGATGAAGCGCAGGGGCCGCAGGGCCTGTGGTGCGGGGCGGCGCGTGCGGCGCGGGAGGGCGGGCGCGGGGCGGCGCGCGGGGGCGCGCACGGGTCTGCGCGAGGCGGCGCCGTCGATGCTCCGCTGACGGCGGACGCCGCGCACATGCCCGCGGCCGGGCAGCAAGCGGCATGCAGCAGGGAGCAAGCGGCATGCAGCAGGTGGCAGGTGGCATGCAGCAAAGAGAAGGCCCCAGCAGCAAGGAACAGGCAACGCCCAGCAAACAGCAAAGGACAGCGGGGCCGGATGGTGGGGGCAAGGCGCGGTCTCTCGCCCCTTGATGCCCCCGCACTGATACGCGGTGGTGCAACACCCCAGACTTTGTTGATAAGAGGCGGGGGGGGCGGGGGGTCTTTTGGCTCTGAGACCCACCCACTCCCCAAAAAAATGTTGACCCAAACTTTGGCTGAGGGAATATCAAATTTGAATCAGCGGCCCCTTTGTGGGACCCCCCCCCAGACCCCCCCCCCCCCTTTTTGGTATTAATCCCAAATAAACAAAGCCTGCCACACACCACATCGGCAGTGGCCCTTTGAGGCAGCCAAAGCCATCCCCGCGGCCCCGGCTCGGCCGCCTGCATCCGTCGCAAGACCCGGTACGGGCCCCTGCCCCACGGATGTACAGCGGATGCGGCCGGGCGCCCCTTTGGGCTGGCAAGGGGCCCATGGGCCATGTGCTGGACTTGGTGCTGGGCCGGTGCCCTGGCGTGCTCGCCCTTCCCGGGCGCGCCCCCTATTGTCCGGGGGCCTTTGGGGGGGGGGGGGGGTAGAGGGGGGGGCGCGAGGGGAGGGGCCATCAATCAGCGATGGTCGCTGCCCTCCAGAGTCACTGTGGCATCCACAACCGTACGACAGCCCTCGACGCGGCGAGGCCGCGACACACGGCGTCCGGGCGGCCCAGCAATGCGCCGTGGCGCCCCCATCGATTGGGGGTTCAGGTCAGTTTCCGGGCCTTAAGAGGGGGGGCGGGTTGCGTACCCAACGAGAGGGACTCCCTGTGTGACAGTCCGTCGGGTTGCGGTTTCTTTACGGGGCCCTGGACAGTCCCCCGTTCTTCCCTTCGCATGTTGCGTCGGGTCGCTACTTTCTGTCGACCGCTGCGGCCGGTGCTGCTGCTGGTGTCATTTCCGCGTTCGCGGAGCCCAGTAGTTGGTGTGTTGGGGCTGTGCTGAATGTGGCGGGATGTGCCGTTTGCGCGTCAGCGGCGCCCAATAGTTGGCGTATTGGGGGTTGTGCTGGTTGTTGGCGGGGGTCGTTTGACTGGTTTTGCCCCCCCCCTCCCCCGTGATGCGGGGGCAAGCGGCGTACCCGGAGCATGCGCACGGTCGCCAGGTCCTTGGCCCCGGGGATCGTGCTCGCGCTGACGGACGCCAGCACAATGACCACGTCGAGCACGTTCCACGGGTCCCGCAGGTACTGCCCCTTGCGGAAGCCCAGCCCGAAGGCCACCGCCTTCACGAAGCACTCGACCACCAGGCTCCACGTCACGATCAGGTTGGCCACCTCGAGCTTGACCTTGTAGGGGCTGTCGGGGGGGACTTGCCTGGGGGCGACACCAGCGGCGGAATGGGACGGAGGTGAGTGTGAGTCGGGTGGAGGAGGATGCTGGTGAAGGGGGATGGGGCAGGCGATGGCTTAGTGATACCGAAGAGGGGGGGGCTGAAGGAGTATGCCGGTTGCCAAAGGGGAGGGGAGGAGGGGGGCTACTCTGGCCTTTTAGGGATTTTGGCCAACCCCCCCCCTGTGTGACATTCCGTCTGGTTGTTGTTTCTTTACGGGGCCCTGGACAGTCACCCGTTCTTCCCTTCGCATGTTGCGCCGGGGCGCTGCGTTCTGTCGGCCGCTGCGGCCGGTGCTCCTGCTGGTGTCGTTTCGGCGTTCGCGGAGCCCAGTATTTAGTGTGCCGGGGCTGTGCTGCATGTGGCATGGTGTGCCGTTTGCACGTCAGCGGCGCCCAATAATTGGCGTATTGAGGATGTGCTGGTTGTTGCGGGGGGGACTGTTTTTGCTGCCCCCCACCCACCCACCCACCAGATCAGAAAAATTTTACTCAAAGGGGAAATAAAATTCTATTACAGGAGGTAAATGGAGGCCGGTTTTAGGTTTGTGTACCACCCGAGGGTAACAGAACAGAGGTCTGAGGACAGGGGGACACACTCGTAAAACCCCCACCACAACGCCCAAAGGGGGCACGTGCAAGGAAGGGCTGGATTCCAGACCCACCCACCCACCCACTCACGGCTGAAGTGTGACTGAAGAACCCACCCAGACCCCCTTATAAAGCTACCCTGATCGGTAGTGTGCAGCATCTCTGGGGGGTCGGCAGCAGGCTACTTCCACAATGGGTTGCCCTTGTCACAGACCTGCACACCAGCTCATCATCCGGGAAACCCCACTGACCACCTGTTTCCATCGGCAGTATGTCTGGTGATGAGCACTTGAGCCGCTACTGGGGAGCACCTTCCCATTCCACACAAGCATCCTCTGGTTCCTTAAAGCAGTGGAGATATTGGAAAGTGGGAAATATTGGTGGGCAATCTTCCCGGTGTTCCCAGCATAACCACACCAAAATGGACACGCGCACGCAGTACAACACAAGGTGCTCCGCGTTGTAGATGAAGCGCTGTCCAGCAGATGAGAAGTAGGCGTTGCAGAACGCTGTTTGTGCATTGCCCTCTACAGTCATAATTCTGCCGCACGCGCTGCGTCAAGTAACCAGCGAGGCAGGAGCTTGCCTGCCGTGGGGTTCATGATCAGCAATGGGAGGTGGGCAAGCACAACAGTGAGGGTGCAATGGGTGGCGGCCTTGTTTACATCGGGTCCTGCGCAGGGCTGTCCTCAGCGCCCCCCCCCCCCCAAAAAAAAACAAAACTGGTGGACTCCGGTTGACCTGTAACCGCCTGTCAGGCCAACCGCCATCCTCCCACACGAGCCCTCACGCTGTCCATAGTACAGACACAAAAACGAATCACGGCATTCCTAAAGGAAAGCCGTGGACGTGGCTGTGGCTGTGGAGAGGGGAACGGGGGGGGGCATGGGAAGCCCGGCCCAGTCGGTCTATACCCGGCCGGTCTGCACCGTCCTGGGGCCTCAAGGCCTTCGGGGGGGGGGGGGAGGGGGGCGTCTTGGGGACCCCCCCCCTCAAAAAGGGGGGGGGGAAGCAAAAAGGCCACACCCCCCCGCCATCTCGGGTCCCCCGCGTTGGGGGAAGAGGTGGCGCGCAGGTCTCGGCCAAGGGCCGGAAGAAAGACGATGTGCGCAGGCGGTGGGGGGGGGGGGGTCATTGGTGCCCCTTCTCCTTCAGGGCTCCCGTGATGGGGGGGGGGGGGCCTGACAGGCCGACCCGGCAGGTGGGGGGGGGGGTCCAAGACGGGGGGTCAGCCCCCCCCCCTTTGCCCCTGAGTTTCGGTCAGCGCCACAGGCCCCGAAAAAAAAAGTTTGCCCCAAATGGACCTGCGCCAAAGGCGTGGGGGGAAAGTGTTTCGCCGGCCGAAGAGCCCAGAAAAACATGGCCCTATCACTTGGGGCGGGGTCCAAGGGGGATGGGGGGGGGGGGTCTGAGAACCCCCCCCTTGCCCTCCACCCCCCCCCTGCCCTTCGGCCCCCCCCTGCCCTTCACCCCCCCCCCCACGGGTGCTGAGTTGCTAAGCCAAGCTCTGGGGCGTGCTGAGGTACCCTGACAGATATGATGGCACCAAATGATCCCCCACGGCGCGCTGATCCGCTGGAGACATGTGTCATGGGGGGATTTTTTCAGAAAAAAACTTCTTCCGGGCCGCTTTGCCGCGCCGGTGGGTGACTCATCACGAGTGTCTGGACTATCCTCTTTGGACTGGCCTGTCATGACAGCCTTTCCAACCCCCCCCCCCCCCCCCGTGTGACATGCCGTCGGGTCGTTGTTTCTTTACGGGGCCCTGGACAGTCACCCGTTCGTCCCCTTCGCATGTTGCGTCGGGTCGCTGCGTTCTGACGGCCGCTGCGGCCGGTGCTCCTGCTGGTGTCGTTTCCGCGTTCGCGGAGCGCAGTGGTTGGTGTGCTGGGGCTGTGCTGGATGTGGCGGGATGTGCCGTTTGTGCGTCAGCGGCGCCCAGTAGTTGGTGTACTGGGGCTGTGCTGGTTGTTGTGGGGGTCGTTTGGCTGTTTTTGCTGTCCACGCGTCTCTGTCCTCAGGCCGTCCACAACCTGCCTCTCTGTGTTTCTCCCCCCCCCCCCTCCTTCTTCAGGGGGTCAAACGACGCCCCCCCCCCTCACCCTCCCAAGTTGCACTACCCTGGGCCTTCCCGGGGGGTTTGTTGGGGGGGGGGGGTCGTTGGGCTGCCTGAGCCGGGGACTCCCGCCGGGGGTGGGGGGGAGGGGGGGGGGGGGGGCGCACCAGTTGTCCAGCGCCAGGCAGATGGAGCTCGTCAGGATCAGCCCCAGCACCAGCGCCTCGACCACCGGATGCGTGACGAGCCTCTGCAGGGCCTTGCGGGCGGCGAGCAGCCGGTCCCGGGGCACGGCGCAGCACCGCTCGGGGTCGGGCGCCGCGAGGTGCGTGCGGATGCCGACGTAGGCCCCGCGCCGCCGGTCGTAGTTCGGCACCTTGACGCCCTGGTCCTCTGGGGACCACATTTCCGGGACGTGACTGACCTGTGGGCACGTGTGCGGGCGTTGGGTGGGGGCGCCTGTCGGAATGGAGGGGGCTATTGAGAGAGGGAGGGTCGCTGGCGGAGCAAATGAGGCGGGTCATGTCATTGGGGGGGGGGGGGGGACTGAACTCGGACCAGGGGATTGCCTGACGAAGCAACGCCTTGGGGGCTGTAAGCTGCCGAGGCCCCTTGGCCAGGGCTCCTTTTCAGGGGGGGTAAGACCTACTTGAAAGAGTGTGGATTGGGATACATGTGAAATGGGGATGAAAAACAGACAGACAGACAGGACAGCAAATGCAAATAGAGGCAATGCACTCCTCAGCATGACATAAGTGCATCTTTATTCTCTTTGTCATGCCCGGTTGAACCTCAAACGTAAAGTCACACTCAGTGAAATCAGACCAGGCGTCATCGCAGCTAATGATAAATGACAGCAAGTGAAGGATACAACAAGTGCATGTGTGTGTGGGGGGCGGGGGGGGGGGGCAACAATGAGAACTCAGACTCCTTTTAGGGGGGGTGGGGGTTCCAGCCCCACCCCGCCCCCTCAAGTGGTGCTGAGTTTTTGGAGGCACCAAAGACGCCGAAGAACTTCTTTGATCTAAAGTGACCGGCACCGAAGATCATTTTTGATTGGCCAAAGGCCCGGAAGAAAATCCTATTGGATTTGGCAAGGCGCCTCAAAGAGAGCCCCGGGCTACACGGGCGCGGCGGCCACTGTGTGGGATGGGGGATCCTCGTTGTGTCCTGACACAACGGGGATCCCGAATGCGGTCACAGGGCACGACGGGGGACCCCAAAATCCAGCCAAAAAACACAGCAAGGATCCCACATCCAGCCACAGGACACAACGGGGATCTTGAAACCCGCCAGGGGACAGAACTGGAGTTTGTGGGAGAACTGCCGCATCACAGAAATTGTCCACAGCCTAGAACTTGTGAACATCCCACACACACTCTCACCCGGATGAATAAATTGAACATGAGACCGCACTAATGTGGGTCTCAGAAATGACGGTCCCCAAAGGAGGTGGGGATCAGATGAGGCAGAGCGTAGGCCAGGCTGGGTGGGGTCACCTGTCGGCCAGCTCACCAAGGCAACACTCCATGCAGGGCACCCATGTCAATCCAAAGCCTAAAGGTCGCCCCGCAGCCCGTCCAGGGCATAAATGCCGATGCAAGAGCCCACGCCTTTGTTGTGTCTGAAATGCCTCCGTTCAAATCTACAACATAAAGATGGAATACCTTCCGTAAACCTCACCGCTCGTTGCCACCTTTGTGGCACTTAAGATGGTCGGTAATGGTATGGGTATGGGTCGGGGTATGGGTATGCGCATGGGCACAGATGTGCAGTTCCACCTCCGGGCACCAGCTCTCACGCGGGGTCCCAGTGATCACCTCCCCAGTCTCGGGGTCCACCCGCGTTGAAGCAGGCCACACAATGTGCTTGAAGGCTTGGCGGGGGCCTTGGAACGGGCTCGGAGGGGGGGAGGAGATGCTGTGCGCGTCGTCCGCCGGGGTCTCGTCTTGAAACGTGGAGGCGTGGCCGATCAGCATAGCGATGAAGAGGTTCAGGATCAGGTAATTGCCGATCACGAAGCACGACACGAAGTAGAGCGCGGCCAAATCCGACGTGGCCCGCATGCCATCGTACATCAGCTGGTTCCAGTCCTCCCCGGTCATGACCTGCGGCATGGCACAAGTATGCAACACAGCAGAGTTCGGCACAACGCAACGCAATACCACGAGACACGACAACACACGACGACAGGACCCGACCGAACAGACCAGACCCGATACGACACGACACGACACGACACGACACAGTACAGCACCACACCACACCACACCACACCGCACCACACCACACCACCTCAAACAGCGTTGTTGTGCAATGTTGGGTTATGTTATGTTGTGCTGTGTTGTGTTGCGTCGTTTTGTGTTGTGTTGTGTTGTGTTGTGTTGTGTTGTGTTGTGTTGTGTTGTGTTGTGTTGTGCTGTGTTGTGCTGTGTTGTGTTGTGCTGTGTTGTGTTGTGTTGTGTTGTGTTGTGTTGTGTTGTGTTGTGTTGTGTTGTGTTGTGTTGTGTTGTGTTGTGTTGTGTTGTGTTGTGTTGTGTTGTGTTGTGTTGTGTTGTGTTGTGTTGTGTTGTGTTGTGCTGTGCTGTGCTGTGCTGTGCTGTGCTGTGCTGTGCTGTGCTGTGCTGTGCTGTGCTGTGCTGTGCTGTGCTGTGCTGTGCTGTGCTGTGCTGTGCTGTGCTGTGCTGTGCTGTGCTGTGCTGTGTTGTGTTGTGTTGTGTTGTGTTGTGTTGTGTCGTGTCGTGTCGTGTCGTGTCGTGTCGTGTCGTGTCGTGTCGTGTCGTGTCGTGTCGTGTCGTGTCGTGTCGTGTCGTGTCGTGTCGTGTCGTGTCGTGTCGTGTCGTGTCGTGTCGTGTTGTGTCGTGTCGTGTCGTGTCGTGTCGTGTCGTGTTGTGTTGTGTGTTGTGTTGTGTTGTGTTGTGTTGTGCTGTGCTGTGTTGTGCTGTGTTGTGTTGTGCTGTGTTGTGTTGTGTTGTGTTGTGCTGTGCTTGTGTTTTTGGTTGTCTTTGTCTTTGTCTTTGTCTTTGTGTCTGTCTTTGTGTTTATGTTTGTGTCTGTGTTGTGCTGTGTTTGTGTTGTGCTGTGTTTGTGTTGTGCTGTGTTGTGTGTAAAAAGCAGCTGCACACAGGGATCTTGGCACCCAAGCAACGGACATGCTCCCGACGGTGAACAGCAAAGTGGCTGATCATGTTCATTTTGGGTTGACAAACGCATGCGGCGGCTCCGGTCGTCGCAGCCCTCTGGCACGTGACACAACTCCTGCACCCGGGAGCGCCGCGAGGGGGTGGGCCTGGAGAATGGGGTCGGCAGAGATGTCCAAATCTGCCCAGACAAGTGGGACCTGGAAGACGGACAGCATGGCCCACAGGAGGTGATCAAAGTGCTGGCGTGGCATCCCGGGACACGCCGTGGGCTGACACTCGGGTGCGGTGCGATTGGGCATTGCGCCGCTGGGGAGCGGCTGAAGGCAGCAGTACTGGCCGCTGAAGAACTGCACGCCCAAGAGCCCGTAGATGAAAATGAGCAGCTGCTGCAACAACAGCAGCCAGAACACGTCTTTGAGACTGGTCAGCACGACATTCATCGAATGGCTCAGTTTCGGAACGTATTGTGCAAGCTTGAAGAGGCGGGTCAGGCGCACGACCTATGCACAAGAAGGTAAAGCAGGGCGGTCCTTACAACAAAAACAAATCAATTGCTGGCGTCCATGAGACAAGTTCAGCGGTTGGAGGGGAACCGGCGGCGTTTGCAGGGTAACCGACTGAGTTCGCGAAGCGACCAACGGCGGTTGAAGGGTAACCGACGGCGGTCGGAGTGATCGACTGCGGTTGGAGGGTAACCGACGGCGGTCGAACGATAACAGACGGCGGTTGGAGGGCAGACGGCGGCGGTTGGAGAGTTGGCGGCGGTTGGACGGCAGTTTGACAGTACTTACAACCGTCACTGGGGGCGGTCCTTCGTGTAAAAAAAACAACTGGGCCGCCCTGGAAGTATGCACAACTAAGTGAGGCGATGCTGCAAAGAGCATGAATGGAGGATGGCAAAATCCGACGGCAGGCACATTTGCCTGGTGCCTGCTTGCATAGCTGGGTCGTGGGGGGCCTGTCCAAAACTGATACGTACCTACCCCAAATTGATAAGTGCCTGTGCCAAACGGATAAGTACCTGTGCCAAACTGATGGGTAGGGAGGTAGGTAACTGACAGGCGCCTATGCCAAACCTTTTGGTACCTATGCCAAACTGATGGGTAACTATCCCAAACCGATACGCACCGATGCCAAATTGATGGGTACCTATGCCAAACTGACAGGTACTGATCCCAAACTGATCGGTGCCTAGGGCAATCTGCCGCGGAGCAGTGGCGATAGCACAGTGCGTGGGGCAGTGTTTGTGCGGCAGTTTGCACAGGGCGGTATGTATGGGTGTGACTGGGGGTACACAAACGTGGATGCACTGTCCCATAGACAGTGATTGCTTGGCAACTGAATCTCAGTAAACCCCTCCCTCCCGACCACACAGACATTAAGTCAACGCGCCGCTGTGTTGAACACTTTGGTAGACTGACCTACTGACCACTGTTTATTCACATCGCATATGGGACTTGGTGGGCACCTCCTCCGTTGCGCAGTCCACAGCGCAGCGACACATTTTGGGACAACGTTGTCGCGTCACGGCGCACCAGTCCGCGGTCGTTGGCCCGAACAAGTGCCTGGGTCTGTCCCACTTGAGCACTTGAACTGGCCACAGGCACAAATGAACAATAGAGCGAACCTCCGCAAGACAATCGCACACATTTGCCCAGTGCACACATTCGGTGTGAACAAATGGTCGTCAGTAGGTCAGTCCACAAAAGCGGGGTGTTGACTTAATGTGTGTGTCTTGGGGGGTTACTGTTTGATTTATTCGCCAGGCAATCACTGCCAATGGGACAGTGCATCCACTTTTGTGCACTCCCAGTCACCACCCCCCAGACCTTGCCGCCCGGTTGTTGTTGACAGTTCAATGCCCCGAGCAATGGGCTCACAGGTTGTTGACGTCAACATGAGGTTGAGGGGGGGGGGGGGGGACCTGCACTGCCCGGGAGGACTCCAAATCCCCGCGTTTGAAGAAGTCTACGAGACTGAAGGCCACCACAACCACATCGACGATGTTGAAGACGTCGCGGATGAAGGTGCGGGGCCCAAAAGCCGCGAGCTTCACGACGATCTCGACCAGGAACAGGATCGTGCACACGTCGTTGATGACGTCCAGGGCCGTCGGGTCGTTGCTCTGCACCGGCCACTGGACAGCGCCGAACTCCGGGTCCCAGTAGTAGTGCTCGGCGCCCAAGACCGCGATGTTGACGACGATGATGAGCGACACGACGCACTTCCACACGAACGTGTTCACAAGCGACTGCAGCCACAACTGCGCCCGCTCCAGCGTCGTGGGCTCGGCGGAGGCCTCGATGTCGGTAGGCCGCGTGCTCATGTCGAGGATCAGGAACGACGTCCGGTCGCTGGCTTCAAGGTCCTGATCAACAGCACGAAATACAGGCACACGCACACCCGATGAAGGCGACAAACGGGCAGCAGTCAAGACAGCCTGAGTACACTGATTCTCGTCAGGTGCAGTGTCAAAACAAAGGCATGTTCAGACACGGCACTCGGCGCCTTTCCAACCAGAAGGACAGGATGATGCAGTCGCTCCAGTCAGCCCCCCTTCCCCGCCCCCAACACACACACACAGACACACGGTTGCCAACAAACAGACGAGCACAACGCCAGGTCCAACACACAGACGCACACACACTTCGTTACGGCCAAAACAGAGGTCCGAAAGGGAAAACCTCTCACTCCAGAACAGGTGCTTTAGAGTACAGGGGATGCAGGCAGCAGCTACTAGATACAAACAGCCCTCACACACACACGCACGCGGATGATGCAAAGCGACCAAAGCCACACACACACACACACACACACACACACACACACGATTTGCAAACAAACAGACGAGCAGCACAACGCTGGGTCCAAAGGTCAAATTCCTCGTCAGTTGGACAGTCAAACAAGCCAGAGCATGTTCAACGCCAATAGGCGCCTTTCTGCGGGGACAGGCGCGCAGCAGAGATCTTGGCCTACGGAAGAAACAGGACGGTGCTGCCCTATGGCAGAACCGGCCTCAGGTTACGACGACGTCAGCATTGTTGCTACTCCAGACCAGGGCCGGCGTGCTGCATGCAACGTATACCCTCCCCTCAGGATCCCCAGTGTCTCCCGGTAGTTAGATCCAGCTACCCCTTCCCCTTCCCTTGGCCCTTGTGAGGACTGTGGTAATGACAGTTCAACGAGCATACCATCAATTTGCTCAGGGCGCCATCATTGACGCCCCACACACACACATTGCACAGCAGATACTCGGGGAAAAAATCAGTCTGCACAACCACACCCAGCTGTAGCACAGCTGTCAATCAGGCGGTCCAGAGACTCCACGTCATCATTCCAGGCCCCGCATATCCCCCCTACTGCCAGCTCAGGCGGAAGAATCCATGAGAGCTCAGGGGGAAGAATCCACACACACACACACACACACACACACACACACACACACACACACACGTTGAGAACCGCAAAAACAAGAGCGAAAGCACAAGAAAAGCAGTTGGAGAAGACTCCTGAGGAGCTGCAGGGCAGCCCTAGACGTCTTCTGATCTGTTGAACACACAAATGCAAATGCACGCACGCACGTGCGCGCACACGGCCACACGCAATTTGTGCAAATAATACCAAGACCCAGTCAGGGTAGGGTAGAAGCAGCATTATCCGGAATGTGTGGTTGGAACCTTTGGCAGACTTCCCCGGTTTCACAGATCCACCAGGTGCTGACTGGAATTGACTCACCCAGAGGCACGTAATGAGAAAACACAGCAAAGCCCTTTCCCCGGTTTCACAGATCCACCAGGTGCTGACTGGAATTGACTCACCCAGAGGCACGTAACAAGAAAACACAGCAAAGCCCTTTCCCCGGTTTCACAGATCCACCAGGTGCTGACTGGAATTGACTCACCCAGAGGCACGTAATGAGAAAACACAGCAAAGCCCTTTCCCCGGTTTCACAGATCCACCAGGTGCTGACTGGAATTGACTCACCCAGAGGCACGTAACAAGAAAACACAGCAAAGCCCTTTCCCCGGTTTCACAGATCCACCAGGTGCTGACTGGAATTGACTCACCCAGAGGCACGCAATGAGAAAACACAGCAAAGCCCTTTCCCCGGTTTCACAGATCCACCAGGTGCTGACTGGAATTGACTCACCCAGAGGCACGTAACAAGAAAACACAGCAAAACCCTGTCCACTGCTTACCATGGCTTCACGGAAATAGCACCTCGGTGAATCAGGGTGAGTGGGAGAATGCACTGGTAAGAGGGGTGGCAAATGAGCGTGCGAGAACACAGATGCTCGAAACCACAAAGACAACAGCAGAGAAAAGCGGTTCAAGAACAGTGCTCAGGAGCTGCAGGGCAGTGCTAGACGTCTGTTGGGTTGAACAGTCCGCGCAACAGGCAGTTTAAATTTTAATCTAAAATCTAAAATTTAAAAGGTGGACGCAATGTTCAGGTCAGCACCCTGTACGCACCCCCCCCCCCCCCCGCTGCAGCGCTAGTTCATGAATGACGGAGTCTTTGTTTTTGCCTACTGTGTTGGGTGCAACACCCCCACCACCACCACCACACAAACACACACACATTAAGAACTGCAAAAAAAACCAAAGCAAGAAAAGCGGTTGGAAACGACTCCCCTAGATGTCTTTCGGTCCGTCGAAGGGTGCGCAATGTGCAGAGGAGACATACGAGCAGAAAATTCCCTGTCCCTTCCCCAAACCTCAATAAATCCATGGAGGAGTCCGCGTTCAAATTAGCTTAGCCATTAGAATACCGTAGATCCTGTGTTACGTGCAACTACCCAACCACACACACAGGCAGTAATATTCACTGCCGACATAGCCATCGCAACAGATGGATATCAGTACATCGGTACACCAGTTGGGAGCATATCCCTCGGGCCGGAAATCTCGGGGTATGGCGGTGTCCCAGACCGCGTTGGCATCCAACTAGTGTAGGAGTCTGAAGCAGGCCTGACTCTGTGCACACGGCTGAAAATAGGAGATAGCATATACTGCACGCGTAGTGTTTTCTGCGTATCAAGGTGATGCAGCAGACACACGATGCACCGCTGTATGAAGTGCCCGCAACATGGGCATGTGAGCATAGTTGCTTGCCATACCCAGTTGTGCCCACGCCAGTGTAGACAGGATTTGGCTGATCCACGTGACCTACCAGGGGAGGGAGCCCGTTCGGCTGCTAACACAAATGCAAGCTCGGTATTCACGAGCCGACTGGGTTGGCATCACGGGGGGCTTTCCGTAATGCAGGGACCAATCCTCCTTTAGGGCAGCCGGATGGGTGGACCCCCCTCCCAACACACACACATCAACAAATGAACCGAGTCCTTCCTCGCCGAAAACCCTTTGGGGCTTACAAAGGGTTTGACAAAAGGAACGCAATGCAATTCCCATGCAACACAAAAAAGCAACACACCACACAACACCACCCCACCCCACACCACCCCACCCCACACCACCCCACGCCACGCCATGTCACCATACACCACACCACGCCACGCCACGCCACGCCACGCCACGCCACACACCACACCACACCACCCCACCCCACCCCACCCCACACCACACCACACCACACCACACTACACCACACCACACCACACCACACCACACCACACCACACCACACCACACCACACCACACCACACCACACCACACCACACCACACCACACCACACCACAATACAACACACCACAATACAGCACACCGCCAACACATCAAAGTACAACACAACAACACACCATCAGGCAGAGCAGCAGGGCGCCCCCAAGGCAGTCATAGACAGCAGCTGCCCGGTGCCAGAGAGAGTGACAGCGCTCTGCCACAGGTGCGCAACACACTACACACAGCGCGCGTTTAGACACACAGCCCTCCCGGCTTGCATTTTCCCATGTGCAATACCATTCCGGCCATTGCTATTTGGGAACAGCGCCTTCGGCACACCACACCACGCCACACCGCACCACACCACACCACACCACACCACACCACACCACATACCACACCACACCAAACCTTAAATAAATACTAAATAAATACTTAAATAAATGCTAGTCAATGCCATTTGCCCAGTGACCAGTACCTTGTACATTTTGGTGTATATTTTTGTTTTGTTCCCTTGTTTTTTGACAAATTGTTTACAAAAATGGAAATTTTTCCTAATTCAAGCCTCCTTTTTACTAATCCTTCCATGACAAATCACAGGAAACAGTTTCTTGATGTCATGGGTGCTATTCACCTCTGTATATTTTTTCTGTAGATGCGCGGATATGCCTGTGTATTTTTTAGACATGTTTCCTTGGATGCTGTTTATTCTTGGCTCTTTCCTCGACATCACTGTCTACTGTTGGGAGAAGTCTGATTGCATGCTGTTTATTCTGGAATGTTATCGGTAGGTCACTGCTTATTTTTGGGACATTTTCCAGAGGGCCCTGCGCATTTTTTGGAGGTCAGTGTGTATTCTCGGATGTTATCTGGACCAGGCTATTGCTTAGTGACCCCGGGGGGGGGGGGTAGTTTGGGCCTCGGCCAGGTCTCAGCCACCCACCCACCCACCCACCCATCCACCCATCCACCCACCCCGCGGGGGGGGGGGGTCTATGCCCTCCACCCGCAGTCACATACAAGCACTTGAAAATCTGTGGAACAACAGAGCAAAACTGACCAGCAAACCTGACCAGCAAAAATTTGCCACAACTGGGGTTGTAACCCAGGACCTTGATATTAGAGTCAGGCACCACAACCAACTCAACTAACAACCAGTTCTGACAATCATGTGCAACAAAGGGTTCAGAGCTTTGACACAGTATGAAAAAAAATGTGAAAAATGTGTGAAATATGCAGACAGGTCTCAAAGCCCTGCACAACCCAAATCCCAAAAAAAAGCGCACCCGCACCCCGGGGGGGGGGGGAGGGTGCCTGGTGGCCCAAAATGCTGAATTTTGGGGCTAACCCACCCACCCATCTCTACACCCACCCACCCCCCCCCCCCGGGGGGGGGGGGTGTATTTCGCCCACTAAGCAATAGCCTGATCTGGACTTCACTGTTTTTTTTCTGGGACTTTTTCCAGACAGGCCTGTGTAGGTCACTGCTTACTTTTTGACAGGTTTGGATTGGGGCTGCCCATTCCTTTGGGTCACTGTTTATTTTTGGAACATGCTCCAGGGAGCCCTGTACATTTTTGGGAGGTCACTGTTTCTTCTCAAGTGTCACCTTGACATCACTGTTTTTGGGACATTTTCTAAACAGCCCCGTATGTTTATTGGAGGTCACTGTTTCTTGTTGTTCATTGTTGGGTGTCAATTGCAAATCACTGTTTGTTTTTGGGACAGGAACACATGTGTTCCGGAGTTTACCCGCCGTAACAAATGGTGGCACCGCGTGTACACACGTTCATTTTTGATTCGACCAGTGGCACGGCCAGCGTTTCATTAAACCCTGCCCCACATCACACCACAAAACAACACACCACAACAAAATACACACACCACAAAGCGAAGCAAGAGGCAAAAATGTCAGACGCATCAAAGTGCAACACAACAACACACCCAACACACTACGGCACCCACGGCAATGGTCCCAAGAAGGAGGCATATGGAAGCGAAGACAAGCACCGCGACAAAGCATAGAGGAAACAACGGCAAAGCACTGATAAGACACCTGTTTTGCGCGCGACACGTTCATTGTGAATGCATCGTTGACAATCACAAGCGCCAAATTTACAATGACAAAAGCGCCGACGACAATGAGCAGGACAAAGATGGGCCAACAGCTGAAGGACGTGGCGTCCATTATGTCATACATGACGAAGGACCACCATTCGAGGGTCAGCATGATAAACAGCGTCAGCGCCGCCACCGGAAACTGGTCAAACGCGGTCTTGCCGAAGTTCGGGTTCATCCAATGAGGCAAACACTCGTACCCCCAAGGGCACTGGTACCCATCGGTTGTGTTTGTGCTCCCCAGCGGCCGGCACACCTGATTGACACGGGGTGTGGGCATTGTTACTTTCAGGCTGCGTTGGTAACCTCACCGTGGGGTTGACGGGGGGCGGGACGGGGGGTTCGTTTCGGCGCCACCCACAACCGAGCAAAGAAAATTGCTGCACCTTCCACAACACCGTCCACAACCGTCCACAAAGCCTATCCTACGATTTGGGCGAGGGTTAGGGGCAGGGCTAGGGTAGGGGTAGGGGTAGGGATTTGATTTGATTTGAGGGCCGATCTTGAGGCTCACAGGCCGTCCGGGGGGCGCTCGATGGCTGTCCCGACGACTCTGCATATCGGCCGGCCGTGCATGCGGTGCACACCCAGCCGCATCTGCGGGCCAGGGGGGGCAGGCCTGTCGCCGTGCCGCGGGTTGGGCGAGGAGGGGGAGGGGGGAGGAGGTTGCGCGCCGCCCGCTGGGGGGGGGGGGGGGGAGGCTGGGGGGGGGGGGGGGGTGCGGAGGCCTCGGCAGGGCCCCACGCTCGGCTACTGGCCGGGGGGGGGCGGGGCCTCCACCTGGTGCCTGCAGCCCAGGGTGGGGGTTCGCCCGCCACCTGCGTGCATGCCCGCGCCGGTTGGGGGGGATGGGGCCGCTACTCCTGCGCACTTCAGCACCGGCGGAGGCAGCGGCGGGCGCCGCGCCCCTGCGGCCTGCCCCCGCCCCGTTACCTATCGAGGGGCTGGGTAGGGGTAGGGGTAGGGTTGTTGTTGTTGTTGTTGTGAAGGCACCCAGCACGTGGCGGCGGGAGAAATTGCCAGACACGCTCTCCTTGGGCAGGGCGCAAGGGAGCAGTCGGCCGGCGTCACGCTGGCCGGGCGTGTGCCGACAACGACCGAGGGGGGGGGGGGGGGTGGGGGCCGCCGTGGTGTGGAGGGGGGGGGGGGGTGCGCGCGCACGGAGGAGGGAGGAGCCACCTGTGTGTGTTACCCTGGAGCCCTCCCCCGCTGCGGGGGGGAGGGTGACCCGACCTGTGCGTGACGGAGGCGGGGTGGGGGGGCTGGATGGAGGGACCACCTGTTCGGGGACCTGCGGGGCCCCGATTCCCCTTGCTTCCGGCCGCCGCTCCCCCACGACAGGGGAGGGGGCAATCTGCCTGCGTGCCCCTGAACCGCACGAGCGCGGGCGTGGGGGGGCGCTGCCCGTTTCCCGTGGGGCCTGCACAGCACAGCTGGTGCGGCCCTGGCGTGCGGGGGTTGCTGTGGGGGCTGCACAGCACAGCTGGTGCGGCCCTGGCGTGCGGGGGTTCCTGTGGGGCCTGCACAGCACAGCTCATGCGGCCCTGGCGTGCGGGGGTTTCTGTGGGGCCTGCACAGCACTGCTGGTGCGGCCCTGGCGTGCGGGGGTTGCTGTGGGGCCTGCACAGCACTGCTGGTGCGGCCCTGGCGTGCGGGGGTTCCTGTGGGGCCTGCACAGCACTGCTGGTGCGGCCCTGGCGAGCGGGGGTGCCTGTGGGGCCTGCACAGCACTGCTGGTGCGGCCCTGGCGTGCTGGGGGCGAGGGGGGGGGGGGGGCGCAGGAGTGAGGGAGTAGGCCTGGGACCCCCGCCGGCGGTGGGGGGCCCGTAGTTGTCTTGACGTCACGGCGCGAGGTTGGTTCTCTCGCTGCACCTGTGAGGCGAAAAGGAAGGGAGGGGACCGGGAGGGAGGGGCGGCGTGTGCGGGGAGAGGGGGGGGGGGGGCGTGGGAGGGGCGTGTGCGCGCGTGCTCGGGGGGAAGGGGGTCGGTGCGCTCGGCCGCCAAGCGTCACCGTGTGGCCGTCCGTAGCGGGTGCGCGGCCGGGGCTGGCCAAAGTCGGCCGGGGAGCCCGGGGCGCTGCTGGTGACGGGGGGGCTGCGGACGGCGATGGGGCCCGCACCCCGCTCGGCGGGGACGAATCCCGCCGAGCACCATCCACGGGGGCGAATCCTGGTGGAGGCGGGGGGAGTGCCACACCGTCCCCTCGCGGCCGAACCGGACCGGGACGGGCCCCGCCGGAGGGACACCGGGGGGGCGGGCTGGGCTGGGCACCGGGGCTCCGAGGCCCGGGTCCCGGTAGTGCGTGGGCCGGCGCGTGGGAGACCGGGCGGGCCCTAGGGCTGCGGCCGGGGGGGGGGAGGGGCTGGAGGGCTGTGCTAGCTCGGGGCCGAATCCCGAGAGGCCCCCGGGGGCTGGGCGAGGGCCCCCGAGGGCGGCCGCTCCTTGAGGGGGGGGGGGGGGTTGCTCCCTGCCCGGGGGACGACGGGGGCCCCTCTTGAGCGAGGGGGGGGGGGAGGGCGTGTATCGCCCGGTGTAGGGCCATGTCGATTCATGGCCGCGCGGCATGGGACTATATCCCCAACCCTCCGCGCCGGAGTCCCTTTTTGGGGGGGCTGAGGGGGGGGGGGGGGGCTGGCGGTCGTTGTGTGCACCCTCCCATGCGGGGGGGGGTCGCCGGTGGGAGCTCCGTCCGGCTTGGCCGAAAATACCCGGTGGCGTCCCCTGGGCCCGTGGGCCCCTTCGAGGAAGAACCTCGGATTCGCCGGGGGGGACTCCGCTTCTTTGCTGCACCTTCCACAACACCGTCCACAACCGTCCACAAAGCCTATCCTACGATTTGGGCGAGGGTTAGGGGCAGGGCTAGGGTAGGGGTAGGGGTAGGGATTTGATTTGATTTGAGGGCCGATCTTGAGGCTCACAGGCCGTCCGGGGGGCGCTCGATGGCTGTCCCGACGACTCTGCATATCGGCCGGCCGTGCATGCGGTGCACACCCAGCCGCATCTGCGGGCCAGGGGGGGCAGGCCTGTCGCCGTGCCGCGGGTTGGGCGAGGAGGGGGAGGGGGGAGGAGGTTGCGCGCCGCCCGCTGGGGGGGGGGGGCAGGCTGGGGGGGGGGGGGTGCGGAGGCCTCGGCAGGGCCCCGTGCTCGGCTACTGGCCGGGGGGGGGCGGGGCCTCCACCTGGTGCCTGCAGCCCAGGGTGGGGGTTCGCCCGCCACCTGCGTGCATGCCCGCGCCGGTTGGGGGGCATGGGGCCGCTACTCCTGCGCACTTCAGCACCGGCGGAGGCAGCGGCGGGCGCCGCGCCCCTGCGGCCTGCCCCCGCCCCGTTACCTATCGAGGGGCTGGGTAGGGGTAGGGGTAGGGGTAGGGGTAGGGGTAGGGGTAGGGGTAGGGGTAGGGGTAGGGGTAGGGGTAGGGGTAGGGGTAAGACTAGGCTTTGAGTTGGGGTGGGTTAGGGTCACGGTTGGAGTTGAGGATGGTGTTGGGGTGCAAAGTGGACAAAAACTTCCTTCGGGCGCCCATGGACTCCAAACCCTTCACTTATGGGGGCTGTGGAGGGTGTCGTGAAGGGTTTTGGATGGTGTTGTGGAGGGCTGCCTCCACAACCCTCCCCAACATCCCACCACCCTACCCACCCATCTACAGCACCCTCCACAACCCTCTGCAGCCCTCTGCAGCCCTCCACAATCCAGAGCAACTCAAACACTCCACAGCAACAGCAACGGGGCTCATGCAAAATGCCATCGAAGCCAACGCCATGGCACACCTGCGATGTATCCATGATAGTACCGTCAGCCGTACTGAAGCAGCGATAGCGCAGCACCCCTTTCCAGTAGTTCACCGTCGCCACCGCCGCCATCACCGTGAACAAGAAGTACAGCAGCGTGACGTCCCCAAGCCGGGGCAGGGCCTGCAAGAGCGACGTCACCAGCACCCGCAGGTGCGGCACCATGGCCACCGCCCGCAGCGGCCGCAGCACCCGCAGCGAGCGCAGCGCCGTGATGCCCTCGATGGAGGACTGGTCCGCCACGCTGCTCCACACGAGGTCCACGACGCCCACGATGGTGATGGTGGCGTCCAGCACGTTCCAGGGCTCCCGGGCGTACGGCACCAGCCCAAAGGCCATAACCTTGACCACCATCTCGAGGGCGTAGAGCCCCACGAACACGCTCTCGATAATGACGAGGACCTGCGCAGGAGACGCGGTGGTGCCGCGGCACCCGCCGTGACCGGGGGCCCGCCACCCACGGCACTGGGCCCGTGTCTTTGGGTTGACCGTGGCAGACCATAAACTTGTGGTTTGAAAAACCAGCGATTCGAAAAAGATCGGTTGGGCGGAACACAAGGCACAAGAGGGCGGGTGGGCGGGGGAGTAACTGAGGCCTGCGCTGCCGTTGAGACCTAATGAAGGGAAGCTAAGCGAAGGTGCAAGGGGGTACCTTTGGTAGACCGACCCCGTCTCACACCGCCCCCTCTCAAGAGCTCCTGGACTGCACCCGCTCAAAGGCACATGACTTCAAAAGAGTAGTGCGAAGGAGCGACGGGGCAAACTGGTGTGAGAAAGGAAACGCACTGTCAGCGCGCAGTGGGGCGGGGGAGGGGTGTGTGGGAGTGAGTGGGGGCGGCACTGCCGTTGGGGGAGTGAGACCTTATGAAGGGGAGCCACCCAAAACACATGACTTCAAAAGAGGAGTGCAAAGGAGACACGATGCAAACTGGTGTGAGAAAGGAAACGCACTGTCAGAGCGCCATGGGGCGGCGGGGGAGGGGGGGGGGGACTGAGGTCGGCGCTGCCTTTTGGAGGGGGTTAAATGCGGTTGGTGCTGCCGTTTGGGCCGGGGGGCCAGGGGGGTACTTGAGGTCGGCCCGTGTACACGCAGCGACTGGAGAAGGGGCCCTCACGTGCAGCCCCACGTGCCCCAGAGCAAAGCGGTTCCCATGGCGCCCCCTCGCGGCGGTGCGGTTGGCAGAAGGGGCAGCCGGTGTGTCTCCCCGGTACCACCACAACCGCCGTGGTCAAGTCACGTCAGGACATGTGCGGCGGGCAGACAAACCGCGGGGACCTGGAGACGGGACCTCCGGATCACCGACGGTGTGTGACTGACCCGTCCGACAAGAGCGTCGGGGTACGAGAGCCTCGCTCCCTCGGAAGGAAGGGGTCGAGGCAGGGGGTTCCTGGACGCAACACAACGAACCACAAACACGCCGTTGATTGGCACTTGACCCAACAGATGATGCGCACCGCCACGCCGAAGGCGACAAGGCACCGCCCGCAGCACAGTCGCCGGCCATCCACCTGAAGGCTGTCACATGACCCTTCACCCGCAGCCGGTAGTGAAGGAACCAACAGTCGACCATCAGCCACCGGCGGTTTGGCGGTTACCGGCGGTGGGCGTGGGGGGGGTGGGGGGGTTGGTGGGGCTGCCTCTGAGGTATCTTCCCTTCTCATGCATCCCTGGGGGGGGGGGGGGCTTGGTGCCGTTGATGCTTGAAGTAGACCTCGCGTTCGCATGGGCCTCGAGACTTCAGGGCCTTACGGTGGGCGCCGCATGGCCGGCAGTGACGAGCCACCCCGCACACCCGCGGGGCCGCATGGCCAGCAATGAGCAGTTGTGGCGGTTGCGGGCGGGGCAGCAGACGCCGATGTGGAACCCAAAAGATGGAGTGCTGCGGGAATGGAGGGTGCTTGGCAGGGGTCTGGGTTCGAGCCCGATACGAACATTCCCGAATCCGAGGTGGCTAACCACTGAGCTACCCGCTCCAGTCGTGGGATGGGGGTTCCCACACGACACTTCTCAGGACCTCCTCCGCGTGTCACTCAGCGCGGCCGGCTGGGAATCGAGCCCATGGCGAGGCGACTGTGATGGGATGCCACAGACCACTGAGCTACGGGAGTATCCCCCGTGGTCGGCGGGTAACTCCTGGCCCAGGCGGTCCTCGGGGAAAAACAAAACCTCGATGCCAAAGGACCCCCCTGGGTCGAGGCGGGAGGGGGTCAGGTAGACCTGGCGTAGGGTTTCATTCATTCCCGGGTGCTCAGTCGCTAGCACCGCACAGTTCAGCAGGATTAAGCAGAGGATCGTCCGCTCGAAGCCCTTGGTCTCCACCACTTGCTCCCGCAACCACAGGCGGAAGCGCGTGATGCGGAAGCGTAGGGACGTCCCGGCCATCCGCGGTTGTGCTGTGTGACTGGGCGGGTTTGACCAAGGGCTGCCATCCAACCGCCAGGCGTTACGGCTCAAATTGCGGATCCTATCCCAAGGTGGGGGTCCCTCGTGCAGTGACAGCATGAGCCATGCATGGGCCGCTGCTTAGCTGGGCATGGCACACGGCAGTATGTAGAACAGGTCTGAGTGTGGCACAAGGCATGGGATGGTGTAGATCGACTGTACTCCACTACTCCACTGATCTGCTCCGCTCCACTGCGCTGCAAAGCACCACAGCACCGCTCCACTGCGCTGCAAAGCACCACAGCACCCCACAGCACAGCACAGCACACGACACCACACCACACCGTACCACACCACACCACACCATACCACACCACACCGCACTGCACCGCACCACACGACAGGACACATCACAACACAACATCCCACATGCATCCAATCCCATGAGTCACAAGCATGAAATCTGAAAAACGCAGATTGAATCCTCCTTAGTGCAACACCCAGTCCCGGTTGCTGCCGGTGCAGGTGCTGGTGCTTTTGGTTGCTTCACGTTTGGCATGGTGCTTCTCAACGCGGGTGTGGCCATTATTCTGAGAATGGGCCATAGAAATGGGGCTGGTGCACAAAAGGAAGGGAGATCCACAAATGTTGTTACCAATGGATTCGCAGCCCCAATCTGGCAATGGTTGCCCAATTTCACACCAACCTTGTGTGAGAGCCACCATGTGTCATGCTCGTCCCAGTCTTGACCTCGAATTTTCGACAAACATACACACCCCATCCCTTTCGTGGTACTGCAAAAAAACTGCCGAATTCATGTTCATATTCAGGCTCTTGGCTAGGGCTCAGGCATTCCACCCTGGCTTATGCATGTAGGGGAGTTTACTTAGTGACCCGCAAGGCACAGCTCACCTATGCCACCCACAGGTCCCATACATATCCCACAATAGGCGGGGCACTTGGGTTCCACTGTGCTGCACGGGTTCGGTCATGATCACTGGGCCAATCCCACGACCCCACACAACACACAACCCAATCACATGCTTGACTGGGCCAATCCCACGACCCCACACAACACACAACCCAATCACATGCTTGACTGGGCCAATCCCACGACCCCACACAACACACAACCCAATCACATGCTTGACTGGGCCAATCCCATGACCCCACACAACACACAACCCAATCACATGCTTGACTGGAGACGAACTCTTTGCCCTCAATTGATCAATGTCCCCAAAAGTCACTGTCCTGGTCACCTCGGGTTTGAGTTCCTGGGTCTACAACCAAAGAGGAAAGACAGAAAATTTCCTGGCCTCACTTGAAGTTTGAGTGGTTGTTTTTTGTTGTCCGAATTCTATATATAAACCGGTTGCATAACCGGGATCTAGCCGAATCCGAGTGTGATACCCGGGATTTGAACGGTATGATCCCCGGTTTCTTGCGTGCATCGCCATGTGCCTCAAATCCCAAGGGGTTGAGTGGCGGAGGTTGTACGTTCACCCAATGACTTTTATGCACCCCTCGTGGCACCATACTCCATGGTTGTGAAGCCCACAGCCCTTGCTCTTGAGTCTTTGCAAGGGCTTGCAAACTTAAAAATGTGAGCCATTTTGTCTACTTTTGTATCTTAGTCTATGGCATGAGTGTGCACCATGTAGGCGGAGCACCATTTGCCAACCATTTCCCCTTGTGACGCGATGGCACAGGATAGGGTCACTACAAAAAAAAGGAGGGTGCACAGGTTAAACCCACATGTTTTCGGAAGACCATGGCCACAACAAGGACTGTAAGGTTGCATTCGATCACGCAAACCTCGAAACCTCAAAAATCAAGGGCACAATCAAAGGACGTTCGAAAAGGAAGTGGGCAACAATGCAACTCTGATCTTACTTGTATGTATCTTGTTTGACCCATTTTTGTGCGTTGCCTCACGAGGTTGGTGTGGGAGACCGTTTTTAAACAGTCCCAATCGACACACGCTACACGTTGTCAACAACCAAACACCTTTTAGACAAAGGTGCTATTTGCTTGTTTTGGTTCTAAAGTATTGGGCGCTTTATGCACACGCCACTCTTAGGAAGAAGCCTAGGGATGAAGCATTTGTTCAATGGAATTTTCTTCGTGGGCTTTTCGTTGTGGGTATCCTTGAAGGCCCCCCCATTCGCTGTTTGCAAATCCAATCCTGGGGCGCCCCTCTGGAGCTGGCCGCAAGCAAAAGAATTTGTATGTCGAGGGCGTTTGTCATTTTTCCATGGTAGTGTGCTCAGTTCGTGTGCCCTATGGTGCCTACTTCTGCATATTGGGACGTCGTTACATCCGATTCCTTCTCAGTGTTATCACAACGCACCTATGAAAACTTCTCTTTTTTCGTTTTTCATTTTGTGGTTTGTCGTATATTTCATGGCCAGTTGCTCGCGCATCCGGTGAGCAGTTGCACATCCACCTCGTCAACTCACTCGGGTTAACCCGGCAGTCCTTCCGAGCCAAGGCAATCCCATGAGAGAGAGGCCAGCCCTAGTCGGTATGGAAAGGAGAGATTATCTGGGTGCAACCCTCATGGTACCAGCCATGTGGTGCACTCGATGGCCCACGGCAATGTGAAGGTGGCAATGGGTGCCTTCACATTTGCTTGTGCATTAGTGCCCACACTCCGCGGTGTGGCGGAAGATGGGTACTCCGTCCCAGCGGCCCTGCTAAGTATGCAAAAGTTTTCTTCGCCGAAGTTTTATCCGTTCAGCGAGGTGGATTATTCCTAGCCGTGCGATGTTGTTTAAAGCAAAACGAATACGTGTCATGTTGCATTGCAAAATAGATAGGTATGACCCACATGCACGCCGCTGTGCCCGACACACTTCACTTTCGCTCCCTACTGTGTCTGATTTACATATGGCCAAACCAGATTATGGAGAAGCAAAAGTGCAAAACGCCTGCACACAAGACTTGGTGAGGTTGGGGCTCCTATGGCATTACACCAGTTACGCGCCCCGGTTTTCGGCGATTTTTTTGGCTCCCTTCCATTTGGGAATGCACGGCACGCCACGTTACTCGGGTAAAACTAGACCCTTACCCCGTACCCCACCCTCTCCAACTTACTCAAAAATGGGTTGCAACCAAGCAAAAATACCTGGCACCGTGTAAAACCATCTTACTCAAGGGATGCTATCAACCCCTCAACCCCCCCCTACTCCTCGGAGCCCTTGAGGCCCGCCACTTATGCATTTTTACGCCCTTCTAGAGGTTTACTCAAATGAACGACACGGACCGGGTGTGAGAGTTGGGGAGCCCGTTCATGAAGTCACCGTGACGAAGCCCCAACCGCTAACTTCATGACTTTGGGGGTTGCATGCAAGGCTAATTTGCCTTACCCCACGGGCACATATCTCGACTTGCTCTCTAGTTAGTCCTTCCATGGTCACCAACTGCGGAACGAAGTTCAAGCTATATTAGTATGCGTGCACATATGCCATGGTACAATGCCTTCTCTTACATTGACTCAAACACGTGCCGCACTGCTTGGAGGCATCGGGGTGGTGTGGCCCAACACCCACCAAGGTAGCATGGCGTGTTTAGCGAGTCATACGTGCGGGTCCTTTGGATGCCTTGTTGAAGAGGCTTAGTAGCTGTCTAGTGTGCGTCCGGTGCGGTGTGTTTCGTGCGTCGTTCAGGAGACCTTGCTTGTGTCTCCTTGGCTCGTGGCTTGTAGCGCTTGCGAAATGGCTGTGTGGCTGGGTCCATCTCGGGTTGTACTATCCATAGGTCATGTGTTCTGAGCTATGTGTTCCATTGGGAATAGTATTCCCTCACCCCCAAGTTGTAGCCCATGTGTGAGTGCTCATGGCGGCAGTCTACACGGCCTTGTATGCGTGGCGCTTCAATTGTACGATGTGGTTCAATTTTACGATGTTCCTTTTGCGGCTCGGGAACAAAGACGTTAGTAGAGGTTTACTCAAATGAACGACACGGACCGGGTGTGAGAGTTGGGGAGCCCCTTCCTTCGTGACACAAGACATTACCTAAAACGAGTTTGACACTTACATCACCTTGTGGGGTCATTGGACACTGACTTTCATTTGATGTTATCCTTTGCAAGCCCACAAGTATTCATTGAAACTCCTCATGTTCGGCAATTGAATGAGGCATTGCACGGCAAGCACAACTCATGCACACATCCAACCTTAGATCGAGCAAAGCAAGGAGCAAATCTGCCAGACTCACAAGCAAGTTAGTCCAATGTGCACTAGTGTGTGAAGGGCTCGAGTGCACCCACAGCTCCGGGACCTCCTCTGCTTTGTGTGCCTAAAAGTGCGTTCAAGTCAATTCGACGGTCCCAATTATCAGCTTCCTACAGGGAAAACTTCGGCAAAGAGACTCGCGCGCGCGTTCTGGGGTTTTAGAAATTTCTCGAAAAATAGCAGATTAAAAGGCGAGGAGCGGATTTTTTTCAAGTTTTTTTTAACTCACCATCGATTTTTTTGTTAAATCGATTCCAGGTGGTTGTCACCACGTCACCTTTTTTGGTAAACGAAGACTCTTCAGCGGGGCATTAAGCAAGCACATGCATGGCAACGAACAGATTGGCGCACCCACACCACGAGAGTTTGCTCATGCGTTATGCAGATTGAAAGGGGAGAATGTTTTTTTCAACTTTTGATTCACCCGGTGCACCATTTTTGTTTTTTATGACATCGATTCAAGGTGGTTGATTTTTCGTCCAACTTTGGGGTGTTGAAGAGCGTCTATTTTTGTCTATTTTCTGTCTTCCTGAGAGAGTCTATTTTTTTTTCGATGTGTTGTGGCATTGCTCGCTGAAAAGGCTACCCATCGGTGGGGTGGAGGCTTGCGATGTTGCTAAGGAGGCAGCTTTAGACATGAGTTGCCTGATGTAAATGGCCTAGGCCCTGGGGATTGATGAGTAGTCTTTGTCGTGTGTCTCGGTGATTTTTGTGTGTGCCCATGACATGAATTTCCGCCTTGGGGTGAATGACCATTGATGTGTCGCACTTAGGTGTGGACCGAGCCCAGTGTCTGGGTGTGCATTGAGGATTGGGACTTCTCAGGGTCACTGCCTCTCTTCGCTCGCAGAAATTGATCAACAACTTGTTCTTCCGCTTTTTTTCTCTGTTTGGTGTGGGGTCCCCATTGCCTTGCTCTGAACACTGGTGAGATTGATGGTAGAAACCCAGGTGGCCAATCGACGCAAGTGAACGATTGAAGGTGTCAAAAAGGAAAAAACTTCTGTAACATGTGACCCAACAACTTGTTGTTGGTGTCCGACTCTTGTAACACCTTTTTGTGGCGATTAGAAGTTGTGTTGAGGACACACCCCCAATCACATACGACCCCAAAGTCATCCCCGGTGGGTTCAAAACGAGGACCAATGGATTTGCATTCCTTACCCGCATCCCTTAATACTCAAACTGCTATTTCCACTCTCATTGACATTGCACAACACCCCCTGCCCAAAAGAAGTTGTCGCAGGTGATGCAGGGGATTTTGTGTGTGTGTGTGTGTGTCAAACATATCATGGGGAATTGGATTTGTTCTTCTCTTGGTACTCCATTTGTGCTCCTGACTTCATAGTTCACTGGTATCAGTGATTTTTGGCTCACTCGCTGATGTGACTGCTTGAATCAATGCAATCTTTCCGAATGCAAGACTGAAACACATGAATGGAATCGATGTTGCATCTATCACAATTCTTCCTCTACAACCGTTTCACTTTTCATCGATTACATTTCAGGTACATGAATTCTTGTTGAGAAGGTCTTCTTCTTTTGCATTGTTGCACTGTGTGTGTGTGTGTGTGTGTGTGTGTGTGTGTGTGTGTGTGTGTGTGTGGTGGGCGGTGCAATCAACACAAGGGCTGCAGGGCGCTCATGAGTTGCACCATGTTTTGTGCATTCCGCTTGTGTACCCGCCCGTCAACTGTGCCGCGTTGCAATGCTACGTATTTCATATTTTGGCCGGCGTTGTGTGTTTATGTGTCGACTCGCAATTTTTGTTTGTTGGAATTGTCTCGTTCACATGCATTGAGTTGGCGTAAGCATGATAAATGGTTGAATTGAGTGCATTCATGGGAGTGCAAAATGCAAAGGTGCAAAAGTTTGTTTGAAGACTTTGAGAGTTGCATTGATTTTGACACAAATGCGCAGGGCCATGTTGTCGCACGTGCATGTAAGTGCATCATGAATGTATACATATATATATATATATATATATATATATATATATATATATACATACATACATATACATATATATATATCTGGCGACATGCCCCAGCCCACGTCCCTCCTGACAGCTATCCGAGGGCAGACTGACCCAGTGATACCGCCTGTGTTTCTGCACACCCTTGAGAACCCATCTGTTTTGTCACCGCCAGGAATGATCAATCCTGTGTTCATACGCCTGACAGCAGGACCACAGCCACAGTCCACACCAGCACTGCCCGAACCGGCAACGATACTGACACCACGACCACCACAAACGACACCACGACGGCCACGAGCAACGAAACCACTGGACACAAACATGGCACCAACCCAATCACAAACACCTGCACGCACCAAACGCACCAACAACACATCACCACGGCGCCCAAGGCGCCCAAGAAAACAGCCCACCCCACCAGCCACACAGCACAACACACCACGAACGGCACCACCACCGGAACCCGTGATGGACACACTGCCCCTAAACGACGACACCCGACAGACAGCGGACGACCCACACAGTGAGTCACCGAGTGACAGTGACGACTCTGTCTCTGCACTTGCACATGTCCCTGCAGGACCGTCAGTGGCCCAGGAGTACACACAAACAGTCCACCATTGGTGGGATACTGAAATTGCCCCCTGGAAATCAATTGTGTTAGGTCGTTGGGACACAGTCCAGTTTGATGCTATGACCCCTGATGCGAAGTGGATGTACATAAAATACAGGTTCGATGCACATGTGCATTACAGAGGTATACCCCCACCGCCCATTGAGATGTGGAAAGAGGAAATTTTGGATGTTACATCACCAGAAGCAAGTGCATGGTTTATGCGGCGTGACATACAGGAAATGCAAACCGAAGTGACAAGTGAATCTGAAGGGTAAACTATAGGCGCACAGTGTGCAACAACGCCACCAAACACAGGAAAAGGCACACAGAGCACATACAGGTCAATGCCCGAGTAAGTAAGAACCTCCGTTGCTGCCGTACACTGTCTACAGAAAATATTTGTGGCATTGGATTTGTTGCTTTGTCTCCTATCCTTTGTACCAAGTCCACCTGACGACGTGGACCGTGTGCAGCAATAGAGCCTTTTGGTTGTTACAAAGAGAGGAGAGAGAGAGAGATGTTTTTACATTGAGATGCTCAAAGGTAGCAAGAGGACGAAAGACACCGTGCGTCCGTCACGACATTGGGGGGGGGGATTTCAAAGGGGGGGGGGGGCAGGGTAGCGTCTCATCTGCACTCACCGGTTCACACACTTCACATACATTATGCACTACCATCAACCGTATTCACAGTCCCGCCACCTATTAGTGATGTGGCTTACAATAAAAGCATAGAACGCAACCTCCCATGCCGAAGCTTTACGGTTTGATTGCCTCGTGGTCTTCATGTGGCCTAATTATGTAATGAACGCCACGGCGTGTCGTGAAATGGTGTAGGAGAGCGTGGCAAAAATGCACAAGGCACGTCTACAATCGTGACTTGTACTAAAAGAGGGCCGCGTGCGGTCGGATGCTTCTCAGTACACTTTGACGGCAGTGTGGAGTAGTTGTATCAGTAGCCATCATATTGGAAATGATTTCACAGGGACCAGGATGGTTGCCATTTGCTCTTGTATCTCCAGTGATTTTTGTTGTGGTTGGAAGATCCCTCATGCAGGGCGGCAAACAACAATCCACTTATAGCGCGGCTACTGCTGGGCAAGTTGTCCCTGTCGGTGGGGTTTCCTTTGAAGTTGCAGAAACCCATGGCAACTCTAAGACGTTAGAGTTTGTGAAGCTGATAGTGAAGGAGAGTGTTGTGATGATATGGACCATCGTGGGGCTTATCACGGTCATTATTGTGCTGTTTGTCATCATTGACAAGGTGCAGGACATCTCGATCCAGTCCCAGTCCAAGCTCATTATGGCGGATGTCAAGCGCCACATCACCGCTTTCCTCAAGGAGAAGACCCAAATCGTGAAGTCCACGTCGTACCTTATGTCTACGGGCCAAATGAATTTCGTGGATCAGACCAGGCACCCAATATGGAGTGAGGTATTGTATCGACCTAGTGGCTATGACGTGGGGGGAGTTGCTCAAAGAGGCAGGGCTCTGTAAGAAGTCGGCGGGGGGGGGGGGGCTTGTTGTGTTGGACTGGGGGTCCACCGGGGGTAGGGGGTGTGGTGAATGAGACGCAAACTGTGATGATGATGATGATGAGGATGATGATGATGATGATGATGATGATTATGATGTACGCATCTGTCAAAGTGAGGAAACCAAGCACCAAACCCACTCCCAATTCCACCATACGGGCTTGCGGATCGCCCAAAGGCGAATACGGCACCAGATCCATCAGAGCCGAGCAGGCAAGGACCATCTCGTCAAGGAGCTGGCAGACTTGCTATACATGCAACATGCGCTATACATGCCACATGTGCCGCACACCATTGAAGCCAAATCTTTGAGAATCTCTTTGATTTTCGATCTCCGATTTCGCCCCATGTCAATCCGGCACAAAAACCGAAATTTGGGCTGATTTTGGAGCACGATCCATCAGGGTACATCGTTCCTCACAGCGAAAGGTGCCTATGAAAAGACCTTTTTGTTCTGATTTTCTTGCTTTGTGGCGTGACGGTTCCGTATCAGAATCTGCATCCCACAGCGGGGCTGTTTGTCACAAAGGAGGGCGCTTAAGGATGGCTCTGTGGGTTCCTGGTCAACACCGACTGCTGCCAACTGCGATTTGTTACCAGGTAATGGGCTGGCAGGAAATTGAACGGGGCCTTCGGGGGTGCAGGGCTCATCCTTGGGTGGGGATCGGGGCTCAAAGTCTGACGGTAGTTTTCCCTGTTATTTTGCACCGTTTCCACAGTGAGGCACCGCCCCTGCCGCCTGCACCTTGTCTTGAGGCCGTGCTTGTATGCATGCAGACCAATAGCTCTGGCAGTGCACAGTGCATTTCTCACACACTCATTTGCATTGGTCATCCTTCTCGCACTCCTTTCTGAAGGTATGTACCTTTGACGGGGTGCAAACCAGTAGCTCAGGGGGGCTGTGTTACACAAGGTAAGCCTACTTGAGCGGGTGCAATCCATTAGCTTTTGGTAGGTGGCTGTGTTGCACTGGGTAAGTCCGACGACACCTTCACTAAGCTCACTTGGATTAGGCCTCACCCCTCACCTCTGAGAACCGCCTTGTCTAGGCCCCACCCTTTGGGGGCCACAATTTTTTCGGACCCAAGAAAAAACCGTACCAATTGCAACGCACCCACAAGGCCAGGAGGTGACTGAGGGAGCCGTGAGCAGCATGTCAAGCCACAGTGCACACGTTGGTGGGGCGGGGACTCGGACACATTGCACTTTGCCATCAGGTCAATCAGAGCGACCCCACTGCCAACAACCCCCTGAATGTCCGCATGTGGGAGCTTGCGGTGGCACCATACTTTGTGATGGACCCCGACCTCGTGGCGCTGTACTCCATCATGTCCAGCGGCCAGACGTGGAAGATGCACCAAGAGAAGCAGGGGGTGCTAGCCTCCCAGTTTCGGTAGCCCCCAGTCCACTGCCTTTCATTTCCATGAACTGCACGTCCCGCCCACAGGCTATGAGTGTTGTGGACGCAAACCCCACCACCACCATCTATAACCCCCCCAACCGCCAGCTGTAACCCCCCACCGACCCCGCGCCTACGCCCCCCCAACCCCACCTATAACCTCCACCCCCACCACCACCACCAATAACCCCCACCACCAGCAGCTGCACGGGGGCGGGGAACCTGTCCCTCTGCCCTGTGGGGGAAACTGCCGCCCACACCCCGGGGGGGGGGGGGACTCAACGTCAGCCAGAGTAAGGGCGCCACGAATGCGATAACATCAGCCCTCCTCGTCAAACGACCTCCTGATCGCCGGTGCCCCGTCCATGCGCACCAGGGCAGTAGGCGGAGGGGCAGTCCCCGCCCCTGTGCACACCTGCAAGAGGGGGAGGGGACCGTTTCCCCACCCCCCTGGACACCGGCACAGGGCAAGGGGGACAGGGTCCCCACCACCAGACGCATCAACGCAGGGCGGGGGCAGTGTCGCCACCCCATGCGCACCGGTCCAGGGTGTGGGGGGCAGCCAGAAACGGTCGAACCGCGAACCAGCCCCCAACTATCTGTCAAAAATTCGGGGGCGGGGAGGGGGCAGGGGTTGGAGGGAGGGGACTGGCGGGAGTGGGGGTGGGGGTGGAGGTTGGCAGGAGCGCCTGCGCGGGACCCACTACTACCGCAGGCATACTTCGGGGGGGGGGGGGGATGCCTGCGATAGTGCCTGAGCCATGCAATACGACCAACCTGCCTGAGTGGTCTCGGGATGTCTTGAGTCCTGAGTTTTGAGGGTGTTGGGAAGGCCACCCTTTTTTTTTCTCATTTTTCATATAAATACGAATTCTCCATCAAAATTTCAGTATTTTGACTCCAAACACAGGCCTCCCCTAATTACCCGTCGCGCCACCCGTCATATGGCAAAAAACGCCGTTTTTTGGCCAAAATCCACGTTCTCCATTGTTTTCTGGTGTTTTTTGGTGTTTTTTGGTGTGTTTTGGTGTGTTTTAGCACATGTGACCACATTTCATGGCACTCCAATACCACATCTTTTGATTTTTGTCTTTGCATAATCTACCTGCTGCACGCGTTTTGCGCAACGCACTTCGATCCCTACAGGTTCATCAGGTACCCCGATAGGATCAGGTGTGGATGACACAATTGTTTCAGGTTCATTAGGTACCTTTACAGGTGCGCGGGACATGGCATGGTTCGAAGAGAGTGGGAGTAAAGCTTTAGCAGGAATCAATATGGTATTAGCTTACACATTCCACCCTCATTCTTTTCTCTCATAGACACCATGTCGAACCCCCGCAGCCTCCCCATCTGGCTACGCCCCACCGGCGGACAATGGACGCGGTATTCCAGTGCTACTGAAGCTACAGATTACCTCACAACGGCGCACGGACTGAAGATATACCGTATGCAAGTCACACGTGCTGCTGAAAAGCAAAAGACACGTGACGGCTGGGAATTCACGGACAAAGACCCTAGGGAAGCACCGCCACCGGTTCCCGAGGACGCACCCGCTCAATTGAGGCCAACAGCGCTGCCGTCCTACTTCTCTACCATCTCGGCACCATGTGCCTGTTGTGACGAGAAGTTGCATGGTGCAATCGTGCGTTGCACGCTGTGCCAAAAGGACGCCCATGAGATCTGCACACAACATGGCAAGTGCCTACGTTGTGTATGCGGCGTCTGTAATTCACCGTCAGCCGGCGTTATGCACACTTGCAAACAGTGCAAGCGACGTGTCCACCAGCGATGTTCCACTGCTGTGATGTTGGAAGCAGTTTGCCAAGCGTGCCGGGTGAACCATCTCAGCCTCAAGATCATGGCGGTGTCGGGAACGAAGTCTCACAAGGTTTGTGCACCCACTGCCCCCCCCCCCCCCCCCAGAAAAAACAACACCTGGTGGCTGAGCTGGCCTGCAGTACTTCGACCAAAAAAACTAGCGTCACTGTGTCACTATATATGCCTGGTTGTTTGCAGATGTATGCGTAGCTCACAGCCAAAGCGTGCCGGGTGAACCATCTCAGCGTCAAGATCATGGCGGTGTCAGGAACGAAGTCTCACAAGGTTTGTGCACCCACTACCCCCCCCCCCCCCCCAGAAAAAACAACACTTGGTGGCTGAGGTGGCCTGCAGTACTTCGACAAAAAAAACCAGCGTCTGCGGGGCCCAGCTAGAAACATTGCTCACTGTGTGTGCCTGGTTGTTTGCAGATGTATGCGCAGCTCACAGCCAAAACGTGCTGGGTGAACCATCTCAGCGTCAAGATCATGGCGGTGTCGGGAACGAAGTCTCACAAGGTTTGTGCACCCACTGCCCCCCCCCCCCCCCCAGAACAACACCTGGTGGCTGAGCTGGCGTGCAGTAATTCGACAAAAAAAAACCAGCGGCTGCGTATCGTGGCGGGGCCCAGCTAGAAACATTACTCACAGTGCGTGCCCGTCTGTTTGCACTGTGTGTATCGTGCCTCGGCCCAGCGGCAGTCAGTGCCAGACAAGTTTCTGACTGTTTCTTCCGTGTGTCTGCAGACCTGTGTGAAGATCAGAATCAATCTGCAGACATGGACGGAGAGGACGTTCAATCAGCGGACTGTCAAGACCATTGTCCGCAGCCAGCTGTGAAGAGACGCAAAACTGACCCGCAACCTATTGGCGATAGCGAGGAGTTGGGGGGGGGGGCAAATTTTTGCCTGGGGCAAGAGCACGACAGTGCTGAGGTGCGAGAGCGGGAGGGGAGCGAGTGGCCACCTGATTTCTGAGCACTGACAGCAATCAAGAACGGGTGCATGGCCTGGAGCCAGCCCAATGGACGCCGTCATCGATGCGCAAGTGCGCTGATGTAAACCGTGTTTACATAATGAGAAGGCTCGGCGTCATGATTTGTTCATTGCATGTTGTTGTAGTGTCGTGCAGGGCCGGAGGGTTTGGTATATGAATTACAGCTACTGTGCAGAAGGCAGGTTGAAATAAAAACAACCATTCAGGAACTACATTCAGTGCACTAGGACAAACAGGACACCAAACATGGGCCTGCTGCAGCATCTTGTGCTGTCCAAAAAACCAAAAAACACCCAAATTTCCAGAAAAAACCAAAACAATCCACCCATCCAATGGTGTGACGTCCACTGCCCCCAAGCCTACCCACCCCCCAACCCCCAACAAACCATGGAAAAAATCCTTTTTGGGGGCAAATGGGCACAACAAGTAGCCAAAAAACACCCAAAAAACACCAAAAAACATCCAAACAACAGCCAAAAACACCAAAAAACAGACCTGTTGAATAGACCAACCCGCCACCCGCCAAAATGGCCTCTGGCGGGTGTTTTTGTGAGGCTTGTCCAAACACATGGGGTCAGACAAGAATCTTCGGCGCCGGACAGTTTTCTCGAGAGACCCTTGTTGCGGCCCGACCCGCACCACTATCTTTCAAAACCCGCCCGGGGGGGGGGGGGGCAGACTCACCACACGGGCACTGCACCCACGCACAGCCACCGCCGCCCACAAACGGGGCGCGCGCGCAAGAAGCAAAGGCAGGCCCCGGGGGCTCGGACTCGGCCCCGCCAATGGGTGGGCGGCCCTGTCCAAGCGCTTCGGAGGTTACCCGAACTCGGCCCCCACGGGAGGAGCGGCCCTGCCCGGGTAGCCGCGGCCGCCGCGCCTCATGGAGGCAGCGTAGCGCACAACGCGGAGGCAGCATGGCACATAACGCAGCACTGCAGGCCAAAGCCGGCAGAGGCACACAATGAAACTCGCCAGCACACAACAGCACGCAGCAGCACACAAGTACAGAAGAGCAAAGCAAAGTAGTATACCACAACAACAGTGGCGGACAGCCACACCATCCGCCGCGAGCACCAACACCAGCCAAACACCCAACACCCAGGGTGGGAGCCAAACCCACCACACGGGCACTTCACCCACACCCAGCCACCGCCGCCCACAAACAAGGCACACACATGGAGCACCACCAAGAGCCCAAGACCCCACACCCCAACGCCAACACGGCGCCCACCACAAACACAACAACCAAGGCCACACTTACACACAACATAGAAGGGATGCTTCCCTGATGCACTCCCGGGAGCCATCACCATCCCGACCACACCGGGAGGGGAAGGCAACCAAAACCTAAGTAAGGGGGTCGCCCCTGCGGGGGGTTGGCAGCCGGCTATGCGGTTGTCCATTGGGCAGCGACCTAAAACATGTACAGCCCGCGAGTAGCTAAGTTCTGTCACCAAGGCCTAGTGCAGGGGCCTTGGGCACGCTTATGAGACACAGCGTCCAAACCATTGGTGGTCACTGCACACGACCAACCAGGGGGTGGACTCACACGAGTCCCTAGCTCCGAGGCGTGGACAGCCCGGAGTGAAGTCCTCAAACGAGGAGCCCCTCAGCAGCCCAGAAAGCAAAAGAGCAACAACGCAACACATTCACCCCAGAACAACCCCAACAAACACCAGTGACAGGTCAGTTTGTAGATTTGGAGACATGTGCAAAAGTGCCTGGTGCCCCTTGCACCACCCAACTGCGAGTGGGACAACCCAACAGCCACAATGGGATGCAGGGAGCGACATGCTACCCCCCTGGCGCCGCAGACCAGAAGCAGTGAGCATGCCAGCAGAAAAAGAAAGAGCCCGAAACTGGGAGGAACGCATGCAGCAAAACGGCTGGGCACAAGGCCGCCCTACACACGGCAGGGAGACGAGCCCCAACAGGACACACAACAAGACGCAAGGGAACCATGAGGTGCGAGCACTGCAGCAACCACCAAATGCAGCGCACGCCGAGCGAGCCATCAGCAAACACCCCCCCTCCCTCTACAAGGTGCCCACGTACTCCACAAGGGCGGGGGCTGCGCCCCGCGCTCCAGGAGGTGCCCGCCACGGGGGTGGCAATAGGGCCGTGAACAGCCAACCGGGCACGGGGCAGTCCACGTTGTATGGAGATGTGAAATCCTCGTATGGGGGGGGGCAGGCGGGTGGGACAGGAGGGGGTGCGCGACATGGGCACCCAGCAGCGCCACCAAACAGGGGGAGGAGCAACACAGACACACAGAACGCGGGAGCCACACCAGGAGGGACAAGGGCGGGCACAGCAGACAAGGAGGAGGGGCACAGCAAGGCAGGAGAGGCAACTGGAACAGCGGGAACAGAGAACCAGAATGGAGCGGATGGCAGAGCGTGCGCATGGGAGGCAGCGACAATAAAGGGGATGGCTTGGCCAGCCAACCCCGTCACTACCGGGTGCCAAGGCAACCCCTGCTCAACCGGCATCAGGTGGGGGGTGTCTCCCGCAGCCCAGCTGGGCTGTTTGCGCAACAGGAGTGGGAGCCCATCAGGGGCAGACCAGCCGTGAGGGGGAAAAGGACATATGGTGGATGGCCCGGACAGCGCGTGGAGGAACAGGGCACCTGGGCCGCACAGAAACACAGCGAGGCAGGCTATGGACGGCCTGTGGACAGAGGTGTGTGGACAGCAAAAACAGTCAAACGACCCTGGCAACAACCAGCACATCCTCAATACGCCAACTATTGGGCGCCGCTGACACGCAAACGGCACACCATGCCACATTCAGCACAGTCCCAACACGCCAACTACTGGGCTCCGCGAACGCGGAAACGACACCAGCAAGAGCACCGGCCGCAGCGGCCGACAGAAAGTAGCGACCCGACGCAACATGCGAAGGGAAGAACGGGTGACCGTCCAGGGCCCCGTAAAGGAGCAACAACGAGACGGAATGTCACACAGGGGGAGCGGTGGGGGGGTTTGCATACAAAAGGACCAGGCATGCCCCCCCAGCCCCCCAACCCCTCCGCGTTCAGAGCATGCAACATGCAATGAACCTATTCGAAGATCACCACCAGCGATGTGCATGGGGGTCGGGATAGAACTCCGATGCGCATCGCGCGCGCGCGCACCGCGCCCCTTTGGGAACATGCGCCCTTGTTCACACGGCGCTGCCGACGGCGGTTGGCCGGTAACCGACAGCAGATACAGACCTGCCGCTGCTTTGTGGAGGTCCGGCGTACCGGAGCCTGGCAGTTTCTTCGTTTTTGCACTACGGACAGCCTTGCCACCGAATGCCCGAGTGCGCCGCCGGATCGCCATTCTGCACCGCAGGTACATGGGCATCAATGCCACGACCGGGGCGCCGTGCTGCTTCCATCGCTACGAGCGCTACCGCTACGTCGGGGACCGGCTCGAGAACTTCACCGTTGGGAAGCACCAAGTGAGGACGTACATTCCGTTCGAGCAGACGTGGTTCAAGACCGCAAACGCGTCCAAAGACGCCCAGGTATCTCTGTCCCTCTCCCTCTCTCTCTCTCTCTCTCTCTCTCTCTCTCACAGATGCACACGCACACACGCACACGCACTCTCTCTCTCTCCCTCCCTCCCTCTCCCTCCCTCTCTCTCTCTCTCTCTCTCTCTCTCTCTCTCTCTCTCTCTCTCTCTCTCTCTCTCTCTCTCTCTCTCTCTCTCTCTCTCTCTCTCTCTCTCTCTCTCTCTCTCTCTCTCTCTCTCTCTCTCTCCCCCCACAAACTCTCACTCACTCACTCGCTCGCTCGCTCGCTCGCTCACCCACTCCTCCCCCCTCCCCCCGTTTCTCTCTCGCTCTTTATCTTTCTCTTCACACACACACTCACCGTAGTTTGTTCTATGGATAGGAAGCTGTGAATCACTGTGCTAGGCGCCCTGCAACCCCGCCAATGAACCACGAATTCACGGCTATTGCAGACAAAGTAAGAACTCAAGGTCGAACCTCGTGATTGGAATTCGTCCATACACAAACGCAGGCACGCGCGAACGCCCGCACGCACACACACACACGCGCGCGCGCGCGAACACACACACGCACACACACACACACACACACACACACACTGTTGAACCTCGCAGTCCGAGCATGCTTTGAAATTGATTTGGGCGTCACACACACACGCACACACACACTCTCTCAGGGCAACTACCTCCCCGTTTGGGAGGGCCCAGGCTTCCAGGGCACGGGGGTGGGGGCGGCCGACACGAGCTACGGCCTCGACCTCGTGATCACGTACCTGCTGCGGACCAACTGGCGGGAAGGGGGCCGGTACAGCGTGTTCAAGCTCAAGATCCTCACGAAGAAGCTCAACAAGATGCTGCAGACGCTGGACGTCCACCGCAACGGCGACGTGGCGATCGTGAACAGCAAGGGCCAGGTGGTGTCGTACCGCAACACGTCGGCACAGGTCTGTGAGGCGCGGCGTCCCCGGCGGGGGGGGGGGGGGGCACAGCCCCAACACACCAACTACTGGGCTCCGCAAACGCGGAAACGACACCAGCAGGAGCACCGGCCGCAGCGGCCGACAGAACGCAGCGCCCCGACGCAACATGCGAAGGGAAGAACGGGTGACTGTCCAGGGCCCCGTAAAGAAACAACAACCCCACGGAATGTCACACAGGGGATGTGCCATAAAGGCCAAACGAGTACTGCCGGTTGATACCTCCGGGTATACGTATGTGTTTGTCTTTAAAGACAGGGATCCTCCATTTGTTGGTACTGTGGGGGGGAGGGGGTGGGGACACAGGGAATGTGGGTACGCAGGTGACCCCAAAATCTGGGGGGGATGTTTTTGATACGTAGGAGTGGACAGCAGGTCGTCCCCCTCTCACAATGGCGTCGTCTGCCCCTTGGCGTCCCTCCAATGCCAGCGCTGGCATGCTTCACAGCCAGCCCTTGCAAAGGCAGTGTGGAGTGGGGGGTGCTCCCCACCACATCTGATGTGGGGAATGTGGCACAGGGCCAGGGGTCCCGGGTTGCCAAGTGTGACCCATCGGTGGTGCGCAGCATGTTCAAAACGTCCTGCAGAATGTCGTTGATCAGGGTGATTCCATAGTCCATCTCAGTCATTGAATTTAACCGTCGGTAGTCGACCATGAGTCTCCAGGTTCCTTTAGTCTTCTTTGGAACAAAAAATGCTGGGGACCCCCATTTGGAATCAGAGTGGGCTATTCAGCCCCTCTCACGAAACTGGTCGATGATGGCCTTCATGGCCTCCAACCTGTCGCCAGTCGGAGCGAAATTCCTCCCGGGGGGCAGGGGGTTTCGGTATGGCATGTTGCCGAACAGTGGGGGAACACCCGACGCGGCGCGCGCGCGGCGCGGGGGTTTGGGACCGTAGCCCAACCAAAAGCATTTCCTCTTTGTGGTGTTCCTCTCTGTGGGGGGCTGTCTCAAGAGGGTGTGAAGCCTCGACTGCGGGTAAGCGCGCCGTAAGAGTAGCGCGCAGCGCGGGTACTCCCCCATGTGTACTCGTGACCAGGCCCCCGCCTGCCGTGGCAGAGAGGTACCAATGGTCTGTCACGGACCACCGGCAAGCGTCTGTCTGATGTGCACGGGACTCCCGGCTCGGCCAGCCCAAGGGCGCAGCTCCCCGCCTCCCACGCCCCCACCGGAGGGCCCTCTGGGATAGTGCCACTTGGCTGAGGCCTTCAGGCCACCTCTTCCCCACATTGGGGCCCCTGAGACGGCAGGGCGTTACGTAGCCATTATCACTGTTTGGTGGATGAGCTGTGGAGTGACGCCGCCCCCCCCCCCCAAAAGGAAAAACGGGAAAGAATCATTTGTGGTTGTCAGAAGCCCCTGTCAGGAACATGATCCTGCAGATGCACACCCCAGCGCGCACAAGTCAGTGCTGGAGTCGGCAAACCCCCGCATGGACTCGGAGTGTGCATCTGGATGCCCCTGGTCAACGGCACGGGCCGACCCCCGGAGTAGTCAAAACAGGACACGTCATCCCGCGGCTCTGTTGACACAACCAAAACACGTTCGGGCCCACAGAGGGTCAAAATGAGTGGTGGCGAGAGGGTAATAGGCGCCGCTAAAGGCCAACAATCAGACACCGAGGCCTTGTGCCATCCCCCCCCCCCCCCCCAACCCCCGGATAGTGCAGACCAGCCGGGTATGGACCCACTGAGCTGGGAGTCCCGTGTCGTTTGTGCTGCTATGCCCGTGCCCTTGCACAGCCATAACGCAGCTTTCCACCCAGGGGCACGGTGCACCACAACGTGTGCGTTCGGCTGCCCGATATGCTGAACCTAACCTCGCGTTATATAGCCCACATGCCCAGGCACAGTGCATCGCTTCAGAGTGCATCGTGACATATCCGGGTCCCAGATGTGTGCTCTTCCTCTACAATGACGTGCCTCATCATTGCGTGCACCGAATGCATGGAAAGCTTTCCCGTGTGCCCATGCCGCACCAAAATGTGTCTAGACACGGACGATGTGGGAACAGTGTAAGGCCTTTTGGGAACAATGTAGAGGGTGCCGCCCGCGCACCGCACATGCAGCGTCATCAAGTACTGTGGGCTTGGCACCAGGCCGCACAACGTAGCCCCAGGACTTGGAAGGGCGGGAGGGGGTGACCACACGCACCGGGACTTGTGGATGCAACAGCACTAATACGACAGCTGGTGTTGGTGCTAATGCATGCTCCATCTGGCACTCGCGGCGCTCCTTTCTCACCCTGGCTAAGGACCGACTGCTATCTGTTATCTTTCAACTGCCGTCCATTACCCTCCAACCGCCGTCGGTTATCCTTCAACCGC
Organism: Eutreptiella sp. 'Long Island Sound 2002'; assembly: GCA_964036045.1. Classification (NCBI taxonomy): domain Eukaryota; phylum Euglenozoa; class Euglenophyceae; order Eutreptiales; family Eutreptiaceae; genus Eutreptiella; species Eutreptiella sp. 'Long Island Sound 2002'. Next base: position 47,406,205 of record OZ038385.1, read on the forward strand.
TGTTGATGACCCCCAACCGCCTTAGGCATCCTCCAGCCGCCCTCGATTATCCTCCAACCGCCGTCGGTTACCTTCCAACCGCTGTATATACTACCCCCTGACTGCCATCGCGTACCCTCCAACCGCCGTCGATTACCCTTGAATGATTATCCTCCAACCGCCGTCGGTTATCCTTCAACCGCTGTTGATGACCCCCAGCCGCCTTAGGCATCCTCCAGCCGCTCTCGATTATCCTCCAACCGCCGTCGGTTACTTTCCAACCGCTGTATATACTACCCCCTGACTGCCATCGCTTACCCTCCAACCGCCGTCGATTACCCTTGAACGATTATCCTCCAACCGCCGTCGGTTCTCCTCCAACCGCCATCCTCACCATCCCGTGGCTAAGAAAAGGGCTGCCTCTAACAACCGAATCACTGCAACTGCAGGTGATCCCAGACGCGCAGGACCCATTCAATGCCAAGAAGGCCACGGTGGCAAACATCTGGACCCTCGGGCCGTTCGCCCCCGTCACTGCGGACATCATTGAAGACCCAGCAGCAGAACTGCACCCAGGCAAAGGCATCATCGTGTTGTCCATATCGGAGGTGGTGCCCGGCTGGAAGCTGGTGCTTTTCCTCGATGGGGCGGTGCTGGTGGAGGATGTGCGGCCTCTGCTGAACGGCCTGCTGGTGTGTGCTGCGCAGTGCTCCCGTGTCGAGGGGGTGGAAAGCGCTTGAAAAAGATCTTTCCCAACGCTGTTCCTGGACTACTTCGGATGCTCAAACACGCGGTCTTGGCTTGTTGTGAGCCGATGCACACCCCCTCTGAAGGGGCTTCCTCAAGGGGGTCTATTAAGGGGGTCCTGCGTAGTGCTCCTTTTAGGGGGTCCTGTATAGGGGATATGAATGATATGGGTGCGACGGGCATGGGTGGTGATATGGGTGGTATGGGTGGTGCTATGGGTGGTACGCCACACGGATGGATATGATGTTGTTGTAATTGTTGTGGTGATGTGGGGCGGGGAGGGGTGTAGCTGAACAAGTATGCCGCTTCATGCCTCTGGGTGTACGTACGTGTTCCGCCGGCATGCCCCGTGCGGAGTCTTTCGCAAGATAGTGGAGTGCGGAGGGTGCTCAACACCACATCTGATGTGGGAAGTGTCACACGGGGCCAGGGGTCCCGGGTCGCCAAGTGTTGTCCATCGGTGGTGCGCAGCATGTTCAGGCATTTTGCCCGCTTGTTTCATTTTACCCGAGCCCTTCAGTGGCATCCAAGGGGTCACGTGCTTGCGGGGGGGCGGGGGGCTCTGTGGGGCCTCTGTGATGACGAATTGCGTATGATGAAATGGGCTGCATGGGTCCCTAGAAAAGGGCGGTCTGGGGACTGGTAACGCCTCATAAAGTGGGCCGCAAAGCGGCTCCGAGGAAGTATTTAAAAAAAGATGTCCCGGTGCTGCATACCTCCGATGACCAGTGCATTGTGAGGTGGCAGAGACCCCCTCGGTGGATCCCCTTGGGGCCCATTTTGGTCCAAAAATTGCAGAGTGGGGAGGGAAGAAAGCAATTTTTTCCGGCCCTGTTTTGTTTTTTGGGTGGTGCACAAACGTTTTGGCACCAGCCCTCTGCCGCCCCATCAACCACTTCAGGCACAGGCCTGCATGTCATGTCATGTTGTGCCCAACAAACGCATCCGAATGGTATTCATCTGGTATTCGCAGGTCTCAGAGGGACCAATTTTGCAGCATTGATATTTGGACTGAAATATTGGGGAAATGAGGGGAAGACATGGTGTATGTTTGAAGTGTGGCGTAGTCCCTTTACCGTGCGCCTTGATCGCAGGGCGCGTAGTGCCACTATCGGGCCATTTGGGCAGACCCAGCAGTCAAGAAGCGATGGAGCACAAGTGGTGCGCACAACGTGTCATCTGTCGTCTACGGAGCCACACCACACGCTCTGTGTGGCCACAACCCACAACCCACGCTCTGTGTGGATACGAGCCACAATCCATGTGTCGTGTGGCCCCCTGTGGACCACAGCCACAATCAATGTGTTTGTGTGGCCCCGTGGCCCAGGGATATGGTTTGGTTTGGTGCAGATGCCTTGGGGGGACGTCCAGGGTTCGCCGTTGGGGCGATGGATCTGCGGAGGCCCTGAGGGGACCGGAAGCTGGCAATTCTTTGTTTGGCATTGGCGACATCGTTGGTGGTGGTGTGATGTGTTGCAAAGGACCTCACACCACAAGTTCACATTTGGCACAGGGAAAAGAGGTTTGCGTGGGGGGGATCTGGGATTGGAGCTCAAACGCTTGGACCGTTCATAACACACAGGCGCCGAAGGTGCCAAAGGGTTTTTTTTTCAGGCCAAAAATGGTTGAACTTTTTTCACCAATACACAGCAAACGAGGAATTTTTTTTTAATCCCCTTGTCGCGCTGGTTCCAAAAATATCGTTTTCCCTTTTTCCGATCCGGGATCCGGGGTCACCTAACGTTTGGGCCTGGAAGGGGGAAGGGGCTGCGAAACAGGCTCAACCCCCCTTGCGCACCTTTTCCCCCCCGGGCCTTTTCAACCCCGGCACATCCTGCCACATTCAGCACAGCCCCGACACACCAACCACTGGGCTCCGCGAACGCGGAAACAACACCAGCGGGAGCACCGGCCGCAGCGGCCGACAGAACGCAGCGACCCGACGCAACATGCGAAGGGGAGAACGGGTGACTGCCCAGGGCCCCGTAAAGGAACAACAACCCGACGGAATGTCACACAGGGGGGGCAAGCCCCCCCCCCCCCATCCCCCTCTGGACCCCCCCCGCCTTAAGGAGAGCTCCGGGGTGTTGCACTGTCGTGTGGGGCACCGCCCGGATGGCTCTGCAGGTGTTGGCGATCGTCCTCATTGTCCTGGCCCTCGTGGCCGTCGGGCAATCCGCCCGGTCCATCCAAAAGAGCTCGGCCAAGGCCGCCGCCACGTCGCGGTCGCAGCTGCTGGAGCAGATGATCCCGCCGCGGATCGCGCAGCGCGTGATCGCCCGCACGGAGTGGCCCATCTGCGACCACCACAAGGAGGCCACCGTGATGTTTGCGGACATCGTGGGGTTCACCACCCGCAGCTGCGGGGCCCCCCCGGCGGTGGTCGTCATGATGATCAACGAGTTCGTGGGGGCGTTCGACGAGGAGGCGCGGCACCACAAAGTCGAGAAGATCAAGACCATCGGTCGTGCCCCGCCCTCCGTCCGGGGGGCACACATGCAACGCACAGACGACTGCCTTAGAGCATGTCTCGAGGCCCCCGGGCGCGGGGGGCAACCCGCCCTCGGTCCTTTGCGACCCCCCCCCCCCCCAGCCCCCCCTCCCGCCCCCCACAGCACTACCCCCCCACCCCAACCCCACCCACCCCCCACCCCCACCACCACCACCACCAATAACCCCCCCCCCCCAGCCCCCCCTCCCGCCCCCCACAGCACTACCCCCAACCCCCAACCCCACCCAGTACTCCTCTGTATTCCTCTGTCTCCTGTTGTCTTTCAATAATTGCACTACTGCACTGAATGTACAGGTCAGCTGTTGTGACGACCAGGGACGCCTGGTCTGATGTCTGAACTGCCTGTTTTTCTGAGGTTCAACCAGGCATGGCATAGAGAATAAAGATGCACTTATGCCATGCTGAGGAGTGCATTACCTCATTCTGCTTTTGCTGCTCTGTTACTGATTCTCTCTCTCTAGTTCAATATTTCTCCCATAATCTAGGTCTCACCCCCCCAACCCCACCACCACCACCACCAATAACCCCACCACCAGCAGCTGCAGGGGACGGGGAACCTGTCCCTCTGCCCTGTGGGGGAAACTGCCGCCCACACCCCCCGGGGGGGGGGGGGGGGCTCAACGTCAGCAAGAGTAAGGGCGCCACGAATGCCAAAATATCAGCCCTCCTCGTCAAACGACCTCCTGATCGCCCGGCGCTGGTGGTGATCTTCGAATGGGTTCATTACCTCGGACATGCTCTCAACGCGGAGGGATTTGGGGGGGAGCGGGGGGGCGGGGCATGCCTGGTCCTTTTGTATGCAAACCCCCCCACCGCTCCCCCCCCCCCCCCCGGGCGGGTTTTGAAAGATAGTGGTGCGGGTCGGGCCGCAACAAGGGTCTCTCAAGAACACTGTCCGGCGAAGATTTTTGTCTGACCCCATGTGTTTGTAGTCAAAATACTGAAAATTTGATGGAGAATTCGTATTATATGAAAAACGAGAAATAAAGTTTGGCCTACCGCAGGCAGCCCCCCCCCCCCCCCCCCGGGGGTATGCCTGCGGCAGTAGTGGGTCGCGCGCAGGCCCTCCCACCAACCCCCACTACCCTTCCCCCCCCCCAGTTTTTGACAGATAGTGGGGGATGGTTCACAGCGGGACCGTTTCTGGCTGCCCCCCCCCCCACCCCCGCGGGATTGGACCGGCTGACAGCCATGGGATGAGGTGGAGGCGGGGTATCCCGGGGGTTTGTGGTTCGTGGTCTGTGTGTGGGGCCCAGCCCGCGACGGCGGGGACATGGCCGGTACACTCCCCCCCTGATCAGGGCGCCAGGGTCCCAGGCCCGGTTGAGCACAGGCCCTCGCGCCCTCAAGCCCCACGGCGGTGCTGGGGATGGGCCCCCCGCCCGTTCCCGAGCACCGGGCATCGCTGTGATCAGTTGAGCCGACCTGCCGGGGGCCTGCCTCCTGACGGCGCTTGGCAGGCCCCGGTGGTGAGTGCCAGGCTTGCCTTGGGGCGGGGGTCACAGACGTCGTGGGAAGAAGGCAGGGGGGGGGGGGTCCCTAGGAAATGGACATCCATGACAGGCCTGCCACAACCATGCCTTTGGGAAACTGACCACCGTGGCAGCCACAAAAAAACCACAACCCAAAACAAAAACAACAACAAACCAAAAAACAACCAAAAACAAAAAAAACAACAAAAAACACAAAATAACGGGGTCAGTCACTGAGATAGTGACAAGCGTGTGCAGCCGCAGCAGCTGTTATTTGGAGCCGCACGTGGGGGGGGTTTGGAAGCATTTGGCCGCGGCGCCGACAAGTTGTGCTTTTGTGTACGGTGATGGACCGCTGTCTGTCTGCTCCGTCTGCTCTTTTTGCGCGGGAGACCTTTTCCTCGGAACCTTTTTGCGATAAAAACAATTGTTCATAACCCAAATCAATACGTAGTGTAGCCGAGGTGGCATTTGGTTAGTAGATTCTTTGCTCATTGATGTTTTGCCTCATGGGCCATTATCGTCAAATTTTCAATGTTCGAACCAATTATTTGATACCTAAATCAATTCGCAGATCATTGAAATTGGTGTTGCCTTGCCATTAGTACAGTGTCTGACCCATGCCTCCCCAGTTCTCTATTGCCATTGGATTGAGTCAACGCCACCCATCACCACCGACCGCACCACTTGCCCAATCCGATGGGACCAACCGCCGTGCGGCACAGCGGAGTTCAAAAGGGGCTGTTTGGAAGGACCAGGGGGCCGGGTTGTGAAAGCGATGGATGTGGCTCAGCGGCGTGGGGCATGTCGTCTCCTGTTTGCGAGTTCGGGTTCCCACGGATGCCTGGGCCCCCACACGTGCGGGTACAGGCGTGCCGCGGCACAAGAGGGTGTTCCAAGGGGCTGCACACGCTTGGATAGGGAGGCCGGATCATAGCCCTGTCGCGGCTGCTCCTGCAGGCGCGGGGGGGGGGGGCTGGGAATGGACATCTGTGCCCCCTGTGTGACATTCCGTCGGGTTGTTGCTCCTTTACGGGGCCCTGGACGGTCACCCGTTCTTCCCTTCGCATGTTGCGTCGGGTCGCTGCGTTCTGTCGGCCGCTGCGGCCGGTGCTCTTGCTGGTGTCGTTTCCGCGTTCGCGGAGCCCAGTAGCTGGTGTGTCGGGGCTGTGCTGAATGTGGCGGGATGTGCCGTTTGCGTGTCAGCGGCGCCCAATAGCCCCCCCTCTCCCCCCCGTGGGCGTGAGCCAATTTTCCAGCGCCCTCAGAATTCGCTGAAGCGAAGTGGAGGGCATGATCGCTACAGAGCCAACCACCAAGGCCTTGTGCTACCCCCCCAACCCCAACCCCCCCCCCATCCTCGCTTCTGACACGCGCTTGGCAGTGCACCACCGCCTCGCACCCTCCCGCAGGGGACTGCTACATGTGCGTGACGGGCGTGCCCGAGCCCGACCCCATGCACGCGGACCACATGGCGTGGTTCGCCCTGGCGTGCCTGGCCATCGCCGAGCGGTACAACGAGGAGCACCCGGACGAGCCCCCCGTGCACTGGCGCATCGGCGCTCACAGCGGCGAGGTCATCGCAGCGGTGGTGGGCCGCAGCCGGTTCCTGTACGACGTGTACGGCGACAACGTCAACGTGGCGTCCCGCATCGAGAGCAGCGGCGAGGGCATGCGCGTGCGCGTCAGCGCGCAGCTTAAGGACAAGGTGCAGAGCCCGGGGCTGGACTTCTCGATGGCGGAGCAGATCACCGTGAAGGGCAAGGAGAAGCCCCTCTCCGTGCACTGGCTGCGCAATGTGCCGGACCCGGACCACATCCTGTCCGCGCGACATGACTGACCGCGCGCGCGACCTGACGTGCGCGTTGGGGTGTGCGCATGCGCCAGGGACAGCAGTGGCGTGTCATCTGGATCACCTGTCTGCGTGAGAGTGCACACGCGACATGCCATGTGCGTTGCGGTTTCCGTGTGCTCCATTGAGAGCGGTCGCGAATATTTGCCAAGGGCCCGACTTGCTTTTTCAATCATGCTTCATCCCTGTGCCAGGCCGCAGGTGCAACGCACCCACCCCCCGCCCCCTCTCCGCATGAACCCCCTTTCTTTTATGGTTTGCGGGGGCCCTGTCCATTGAACCGCTTTGGGGGCGGAGGGGGTCTAGCCAGAGGGGCTGTATTGACCCCCCCCCCCCGCCCCCGAAAATGAAAGCCCGACGACCCCTGTTCCTGTTGTCAATCATCTTTCTGCACTCCAGACCTGAGAGTTCTTGGGCCACGCCAGGCCTTTGCTTTAATATTTGAAATGCCAACGGTGTTGCCCCCCAGGACCCCCCCCCCATAACACCCCCTTCATGCTCCTGGAACATCAGAAAAGTTCCTCCAGTATTTCACGCTCACAAAAAATCTCACTGGCCGTTGGCCGGGGAAAAGCGGTTTTATCAAATTTTTTTATCAAAATTTTCCTTGGCGCCCCGCAGGCGCCAACGTCAATGGTGTACCCCCTGCAGTCTGGACCCCCCCAACACCCCCTAATTCAGGCCTGCCCACCCCATCCCTGCCATTGACAACACGTTGCAGTGTCTCCAAAACCAGTGGCAGAACACCTGCTCGTGCCACACGCCTCGGTGCACGCGGCGCGCAGGTTTCTCTCAGCGAGGTGCCTGCGGGCGTGCCTGTCCCCCTCTGCGTTCGTTGGTGTCACCGCCAGCTGGTGCCTGCATCCGGCAACGGTTTCCTTCGGGTCCGGGGCCGTCCGGCAGACTGTTAAGTGCAGTGTACTGACCTGTGCGGACAACACCTTCTTTCCCCAGTGTGCTTCTTTCCTCTGCACCTCACCCTCACCCCCCCCCCCCCTCCTCCAATCCCCTGTGGTGAACCTCAACGTGACCGTGGGCGTTGTTATGCGACCGCGTGCGCGTTACAACGTGACCCCTCGGCTTTGACCGCCCCTCCCCCCACTCCCTCCCGCACCCCCTTTTTGTGGGGATGACCGTCAGATCCGCCCCAGCCCCTTCCGCCCGCCATCCAACCGTTTTACATCCGGCAACCACTTTCCAACCGCCAGTACCTGCCGTTGGGCCCGTGTGGCTGCAAGATAGGGCGCCAAGCCAGGTTGCAATGGCTGTTCGGAGGTGCCCAACCTTTGGCATCGTTTGCGTCTGGCGGCATCCGGCAAAATGGCAGGCTTGCATGGTTTGCCGGATCCTACCGAGTCTGGCCAGATCCAGCGCATGTCCACTGCATGTTCCGTGGACAGTCCTGATCCGTGAGTCGCAGGGGTTCCCCTCATCCGCAGTGGTGAGTTCCGATTTAAAAAGAGTGCTTGCTGTCTCATATGGCAACAGCCACGTAATCGGCTGCAGTTCAGAATGCGGCGCGCCCACAAACCCCGTCATCTTTGAAGGGCAACAATGTGTGTGTGGGGGGGTGGGGGGGGCGCGCACACGCATGCACACCTTCGGGTGTATGTGTGTGTGTGTGTGTGTGTATGTGTGTGTATGTGTGTGTGTGTGTGTGTGTGTGTGTGTGTGTGTATGTGGGATGAGACCGGTTGTCCTGATTTCACGAATCCCTTTACTGTACAGTTAGCTGGGCGTAGACTTCAGACAGAGGAGGGATGAGCTTTTTGGTTGCTTCTGTAATGGTGTTTTGCCTGCAGGGGTGGACACTCGCGGTCGCAGCGCAGTGGACCGCCCCGTCAACTGAGAATGCCAATTCCATCTGTCTGTGCCTTCGCTGTGCGGCTGCTGTACTTCAGAAAGGCGCCTAGCCACACATGTTCCATGTCTACAACTTCTTCTACCTGACACTCATGGCCTGACGAGATTCGTTCCCCGACCAGCGCTGTGCTTTTGTACCGTGCATGTTCGCTCGCTTCGTTAGTGTGTGTGTATGTGTGTGTATGTGTGTGTGTGTGTGTGTGTGTGTGTGTGTGTGTGTGTGTGTGTGTGTGTGTGTGTGTGTGCATTCTTGACCTGCCAAAAGAGAATGGAGCATACGCCGGGACTGGTTCATGAACTTGCTTCTCCTTCCCCTTGTGCGGTGGCAGTGTGGGCCTGAACAGGGATGTCCTCAGGGTTGCCCTGTCACTCGGAAAGGCGCCCAGCCGCCCATGGTCTGTTCTTTCACTCCATGTACTGTGGCCTGGTGAGAACTTGAAGCGGTCCAGTGCAGCACCCTGTTGCCTTCAGGGCGGTTGTGTTGGATATTTTTGCATTTCTCTTTGAAGTTATGCGCCTTTGCGTGGATCCAGTAACTCTTGGTAGTTGGTTGTGTTAAACAGGGGAAGCCTACCAAAGATTCCACCGCAATGTGACCCCTGTGTTCATTGCAACGTGACCGTGCGCGTTGTTATGCGACCGCGTGCGCGTTACAATGTGACCCCTCGGCTTTGACCGCCCCTCCCCCCGCTCCCTCCCGCACCCCCTTTTTGTGGGGATGACCGTCAGGTCCGCCCCAGCCCCTGCCGCCCGCCATCCAACCGTTTTACATCCGGCAACCACTTGCCAACCGCCAGTACCTGCCGTTGGGCCTGCTCTTGGACCCTCCTCCAGCCCCCCACTCGTGGCGATGAAGACCCTGCGGCAGGCTGGGTCGGAGAATTTGTGCACGACCCGACCCTTCACAGATCTTCGCAGGCTAGACCTCCACAGACCTCCGCACAACACCAAACTGTCGTCTTGGCTGCGTGCGGCAAACGTCCGGTTCACACCGGTGACTATGAGGGAACGATGAACCACGAGTGTATAGAAGTATGTAGTGTATGAAAAGGCATGCCCTGATGGCACTCCGTTCTTGCTGGTTAGCTCAACCCCAAGTCCTCTTCAGGTGTACGCAGGCACAAGACGTCGAGACACTCTTTTCAAAGAATCGAAGGAGTGCTCAACGCACTAACAGTTTGTACAAACTCTGTTTTCAGAAATGGGGATGCATTTCATGGCATGTCACTCGTACATGTTTCTGTTGATGGTTGTTCATACCACTGCCAGCGAATTGGGGGTGTTTTGTCAGACTCCCTTCAGACCAGTATGTCAAACCATCGCAGCCCATGGCTTTGCCATGCTTCCGCTCCCCGCACCCTGGGGCTTGGGGCCGACTTCGGGACTGGCGGATGCAAAACCGAAGCAATCGTTCGTCTCACACCGGTGTATCACTCCAACCACTGTTGGTTGCCCTTCAAGCGCCGTCCAAATATTGAGCTGCTTTGCATCACAGTGGATTTACTGCGCCAAGCATGCGGTACCACTGCCGGCATCCCCCGAAGCGGCACTAAGGAGGTGTGCCGCGTCTAGTTCAATCCACCATGGTCAACTGGAATTCCGCTGTCTTTTTCAGCCTACACTCTTTTGTGCCTCATGCACACTGGGAAGCCTATGGGCGTGGCTGTCTCCCACTGCATCCTCTGGTTTCAGACTTGGCTAATCCTGGCTACGTGTCAGATCTGCTACCACAGTTCTTTGTGGAATTGGACCGCTCTGAACCTTGAACTCGGAATCCAAGAAGTTTTCTTGAGCACCACACAGTGAGTGGGCTGCGCCAGCTCATCTGCGTCTGAGCCAACAAACCATTGTGCGCTCAAGTAAGCCTTTTCCGGCCTGCAATCTTTGTGCCTTGTGCACACTGGGAAGTCGACAAGCGTGGCAGTCTCCCACTGCATCCTCTGGTTTCGGACTCAGCTCCTCTACTCCACCGTTGTGCAGCGAAGGTGGGCGACACCGACACGTATTACCTGACACGTATTGTTCTGTCTGTCCGTTGCAAAATCAAGGCTATGCCCCACCAACAAAGCAAACGTTCTTGTTGCGTTTCCTGCTCCGACAGGAACACTCGAGATCATCCCCTAGCTATATAATAATGTGGGGCACGGACTGATTTGTATGTACTGGAAGAGAGCGCACAGAGCGGAAAGCTGCGCTTAGGTAAGGCGAAAGGGCATATTGTATGTTAATAGATAATTGATAGCATGTGGCAGCCCTGCAGCTGCATACACTGGTGCCAGAAGTTACTGTAGGAGTACAACTTCTACCACCCCCAGCGGAACCTGGCATGCCTACTCAGGGCGTTGTGCAATACCTGCCACTAAGGTCCGGACATACCGCCCGAGCACTTGTGCAACACACGCAAGTCTGAGAACACAAAAAAATTGTGTTTTTTATTTAAGGTCTGGAAGTGACACATGCCAGACATGTGTTGTGGCCTGCAAACGCATACCCTGATGGTCATACAGTCCTCTGTCGCGAATTCGAGGATGTTTTGTCAAACTCCTCTTACCACCGGCCATCCCTCAGTGCCCTCAACTCCCTCCATTTCCCACCACCACCCTACAGACTTTTCAAATGCCTCTACAAACATGAACGTCAAGTTTTGGCACTCCTGCAGATCGTCCGTCCATTGTTTTCAGTTTCAATCCTCATACAGAGAGTCCGCAAGTACATAGCAGCCTCGCAGTTGCGTACACTGGTGTCAGAGAATGTACATACCAGCACGCTGGAGTATTATGCTGCAGGGATTTCCCATGATTCCGCTCCCCACGAGTATTATTCTGCAGGGCTTTCCCATGATTCCGCTTCCCACGAGTGGGGATGATTTTAGCGCTGGCGGACACACAAAAAAAATCTGTAGCATTGGTGCTCCAACAGGAAAATGCGAGACTATCCTCTGCCTGATAATGTGCTGCCATGTCGAATTTGTGTTTGTGAGCGGTGCGAACAAATAAGTGTCTACATCATTGTTGTACACATCAGAGTAGCCTAACCAAGGGGGAGCACCTCACGTGGTGTGCGCACGGCGCGGGTATTTGGCCATCTGGTTCACCCAATCACCCGCTTTTACCTGTTGTGGTTGTTCAACCTTCTGGTGCTATTGAGGTTAATAGGGGGCGCGTTAAGCGCAGTGCGCGTGCAGTGCGCGCGTAGTGCAACTAATTGGCCGTGTGGCCGTAGTAGAAACCCATACTTTGTGGTACTTTGGGCATCATTGTTGTTTAATAGTAGGTTTTGATGCATTGGGGATCTGGCATTTTTGGATGTTCAACCTGTTTCACCCATTTCTACTTTTTTTGCACACATTTTTTTGCCCATTTCCACCACATCTACTCTTTTTCTCGGTTGATTGATATGGTGATACACTTTGAGGGTGCCTGCTACAGGACATCATATTTCCCTCCTCATTTCTTAGGCCCATCTTCTCCATGGATCTCAGTATTGGGGATAGGGTGTTCTACACCCGCTACAATGGAATACTACCAAGATGGGTTGAGAGTGGTGAATCGGCAGTGCAAGATGGAGTCCATCTCCTTTGCCATCCCAAGTTCAAACTCGCCACCTGATTGCCCTCCATCTCCGCTGCCCAACACACAGTCAAGTTCCCCCCCTAAGGCTTCTGCTCTTTCACCATGCCACAAGAACTGGGAAGGTCCCCCTCACGGTCCCCTCCAGTCCACTTTGGGTCGCCTAATTCTAAGGGTGTTTCCAAGGGGCGTGCCTAGGGGCTCTTCGGGGGGGAGCATAGTCTAAAAGTAGCACGCAGTGCAAGGATTCCCCCATAAGGGGTAGAAGGCGGCCGGCTAGAAAGGCGTAGGGTGCTAGGGCGGTGGGCATGTAGCGTCATGGCTCATGGATTGGGGGTGGGAAGCGGGGATGGGGACAAGTGAGGAGTGGAGGGGGGCTTGGGGTTGCAACCGGGTGGAGGTGAGGGTTCATGGTTGGGATGAGAACAGGGATGCTTGAGTTACTTTGGCTTTGGGAGGAAGAGTATGGGGTCTTGGAGCACCTCAGGGAGCGAGAGTCATAGATGGAGTACCTGAGGGGGGGGCGGGAGGCTTGGTTTGGCTTGGCATTCTTTGCGGGGGGAGCGTTGCCCGTGAGGGGGACCATACACCTGGAGAAACCTATGACGGAGAAGGAACCCCCCACTGTTGAGTGGCCGCCAAACAAAAAGGGTGACGGAAAGAGGCCACCAACGGTGGCTGAGCAGAAGTCAAGTCAAGTCAAGTCGGTGGGAGTGGCGGGTTGGGGCACGTTGGAGTATTTTGGGGGCAAAGGCCGATTAAAGTCCTAGACACTGTGCAATGGGTTAAGTGAGGGGGTATTTTGGAGCACTTTGGGGGAGGTATTGATAGATCGGTTTTGATCATGTTCCGGAAAAAGGGGTTCTATTTCCAAGAAAGGTATCATAGGGCCAAAAAAAAGGGCATATTGCTTTGTTCGACCAAGCTTATAACACGGTTCAAACTGCATCGCATAAAAATGGCCGTGGATATGTTACATGGAAGCAAAAATAAAGAGTTGTGAAAGTTTGTTCTAAAACTAGATCTTGGTCATGTCACTCGGTTGGGTCCAACCAATGAAATGGGTAAAATCCCAGCGCAAAAAAAGAGGCTTGTGGATATTGCGGCCGCAACACTTAGCGGCAAAAACACAAGTTTCTAAAAGTAGATATTTTCTGTTTGAAAAATGGAATTGTTGGTTCAGTTAGATCTTGGACACATTGCTTTGTGGACCCAAACCAATCACAAGAGATTACAGAAAATATAGTTATGGATATTGCCGGTGCAACACATGGAAGGAAAAGCATGGAGTTTTACACATAGGTTTTTTCCCGTTTCAAAACGAGAAGTGTTCCAAAAATGGATTATGGATATATCGGCCTAACCAAGAACACGGATGAAACTGCAACCCAAAAATGATGGTTGTGGATATTTAACATTAGCATCCGGACAACTTATACTATGGTATATTATCTTTCTTTCAAAGTTAACGTGTGCTTAAAAGTCAATTGAATGTTTCATGGGTTATGGTTTGAAGTAATCATGTATTTTATTTCAAGCATCTTAAGAAGTTACAGACGCCGAATGGCGGCTCTGAACACGCTTGGAATCAACCAGCGCGCTCAGAAGCATGCAAATATGTAAGTGCACATTGCAGTTTGAATTGTCGCATCTGAGGTTGAGAATCAATAGCTGTCCTAAACAGTGATTTCAGAGATAGATGAAAGCGCTTGCTGCACCCCTCATAAGCGACCATGGTCATCGTGATCGCTAGGCCCATGGAGGGTTAGTATCCCCATGGGTAAGCTAAAAGATGGGAACATGGTGGTCTCAAGGCTACAATATGCACTAGGATCAGTTCTGTAGTTCAAATTGATCCGGACGAAGCCATTTTTGTACATCTATGGCATTCTTTTTCAGAGATTGTGACAGGTTTGCATTTTACAATTGCACGAATGAATGGTTGGGAGTTATCTTGTGATATCCCGATTTAGTTGGATTTAGCACTTTCTGTAATATACAACCACTGTTCGATCACCGCCGGGAGTCTACTGCAAAATGAGTGCACCAAAAACATAGAAAAAGATGTATAACACAGTGATGGTCATAAAGAGATGATGTTACAATCAGGCCATGTTGGCATTGATAATCAGTGATAATATTCATTTGAAAAAGTCAATCTTAGGCTTGATAGAAAAAATTAATGAAAATATTCTCATGAAAAATGACCATGTTTTAAAATGGGGTTTTGATACCTTTTCAGTTGCATTTACATGACAAAAAACAACAACAACAAGAAAATAGACTTGATTTAGTCCTGTTTTGACTCCTTTTTCGACCTCAGCTTTTTTATCTATGTTGTCTGCTTGCTCTATCCTAATGGTATGCACCATTGGATATAAAATACCTCTTTTGAGACGTATTGGGTTCAAACCCCGTAAGCCTAGCTGAGTAAAATCTACCCCATATGATGCATGTGACATGGCAGAGTCCCTTTGGGACACATACCATACCACCAAAATATTGAGTGAATCCAAAACGTTCACATCTCTTGGTGAAGTAAGTACATTGAAAAGGGTGAGACCTGGGGCAGCTTTTCTATTTTTTCTGGTCTAATTGTGACTATCTCTCACAATCTGTGATTATTTTTGTATATTTTCTTATCCGCAGACCCCTTATGTTGTTAAACAAGATCCTGGGTTTCCTGAATTGATTGTTGTGCCTATCTTGGGTTATTGGATCACTGTGTGCAGGGTATCAACCAGTTTGGAATGCGCGTCCTGAAAGCCCGTTGCATAAGGACGTTTCTCAGGTCTGTACCCAACCGAATTATCGGCTATCAGCACCTGGAAAGCCACGCACAAAAACAAATACACCCGAGCTGACCCCAAGGTTACTCAGCGCTTAGGTGCATTCACTGTGCCATCAACGGTGCCACAGTATGTATTGTCTGGTTTTAGTTTGCATTCGTGTATTAGGTGGCGGGAGAACAGGAAGAGAGAGGGGGTGCAACCCACCGAAGTCCAACAGATGTGTACGTTGTAAGATTTCTGACCAGGAACTCATTTTTGTACAATTACACACCTTTTTGGTTGAGACACCGGTTCCATCTCACATATACCCTCCGCAATTACGGAGACGAAATTCCCAAAACCCAAAATCTGAAAAGCTTGCGAGAAATGGTCTACACCTATTGTCCACATCCAATGGTAGATCACTGTTGTTCGGAATGGGATGTATCAATCCCAGGCCCCCAGCCTGCTCTTTCATCAGCTTTCATTGTCAGTTGGTGCAACACATGGCCAGTACTCAAATTTTTGTTGAAATCTGCACTCCCCCCCAAACCCCAAAAACAGAGTCTTGTGATTTAGCTGGTACCCAAACAGCAAACACATCCACATTGTGTATCCCAACCCCAAAACATGCAAGCTCGCAAAACATCCGATCACAAAAAGGGAATCCACATGATTTCAGTTGTCGGTTGTTGGTTATAAATAGAACCTGAATATTGCAAATCCCAAAATTTGAGGGTTGCACAGGCAACTCCACAGCTGCAAATTAGCAAATTAACATCAAAATGTTTCCAATTGGACTGAAATGTTGATTGTCAAAGCTGTCCTGTCACCATTTCCCGACCATGGCAAAAAGGCCCATAGCAACCAGCTGAAACAACAGAAAAACTCAACATGATCAGCATTTTCAGCATCCCTTGCTGTTGTGTGCCCTGCTTTACCAGGGACACTGACGTTGTGGAAAATTCAAAGCAAAAAAAAAAGGCAAAACCTCTTGCACATTTGCACATGCATTGGACAGGGTGCGGTGTCCAGTTCCGGGACAGTTGGTAAAAAGCATGCATCACGTCAGACCTGCTGCAAGGAAACCCTGAGTTCTTGGTGGCAGATAGCAATTCCTTGACAGCAGCTACTCCGAAGGCAGCTGCCAGGTGCAGACTGTTGGACCACCAGGCACGTTCCAAATTGTTCAGCAACATAATATTTGTTATCACAAGTATGTTAGACCCTCTGTTGAAGCACTGCACATCTTGCAGAACTTGGTGAGCAGTGCAGTTATTACCATATCTCTACTTTCATTTTGGCAACCACCAAACCCGAGCCGGTGCACTACAAGTCAACTTCATTATCCAAGCTCCCAAAAAACACAATCATACCTGCAGGATAACAAAAACAACTGGAGATTCAGGGGTTATTCAACTGCATGTTCAGCATCGAGAAAGAAAGGAAATCCCTCATATGGTGCTGTGCAAATGCGTGCGTTGGGTTGTCGAAGAGCGCAAACAGTGATGAACGTTTCTAGTCCGAGAGGATACGCAGTGCTGAGACTGCAGGCACCTGTAAAGCTAACATAATTCCTTGTTCTCCCATCTGATGTGCTGCCAATAATTCTGCACTCCCTTCAGCGGCCCACGCAGGAAGGCAGGACTGTTGTCCCAGGGAAAATGACGGGGCTTGGCCGGAAAAACAAGCGCGTTCAGCTGAATAACACTGGTGAAAACTTTTTGTGCCAAGCTGCGCGAGCCCCCCTTGCGTGTAAAGCTTTGCAGGTGCAGGTACTCAGTTTTGGTCACTTGGCGGTCGAGCCCATGATTTTCCCTGTGGTGACGTTGCTTTTCCCCAACTTTTCACCCACCATCCACCTTGTAAGTGCAAGTTCAAACGCCTTTTCGTCGAGTTTCGGATAAACTTTGCCAGGGTCAGTGATTTTGACCCGGGTGCTGTACGAAAAGTCCGGGTGCTGATCGGGTATCCTTTGAAGACCTTCCTCCGCAACCAAAAACTCCTGTCCCGTTTCTGTCCGCACACCAATCACACAACCACTGCCACTGGGATGCTGAATGCTACCCTTCACCTCGGCCGCACAAGACATCAATGGTCTGCCAAGCTTTCGTTTCTTTGGCGCCGGGTCGTCTCCAGTTGCTTCCTTGTCGGTGGAAGGGGAAACGGGGATAGTTGGCTTTGCCCCAGCTGCCCACCTCGACAAATTCATGGAACGTGCCACTTCATCCATTTTCGTGTACAGTTTGTCTATGTTGCTGATGTATACACGACACCCGACAGGGAAGTTTTCTGACTCGTTGGGTGCTGATTCTAACCCTTCAGGTGCAATCACGAAGTCTTGACCTTTGACGGTACGAATACCGATGACGTGCAAGTTCTCATCCGCAGGGTGCACTGTACTGCCGATGACGTTTCCAACCTCCCCAGTTTGTGGCTTGGCACCGGTTATCCACTTCGAAAGACTTAAGTCTTTTGCAGCTCCATCCATTTTTGTGTACACCTTATCTGCGCTTTTGATACGAACGCTAGCATTCGCTGGGAAATCCGACGATACGTTCGGTGCCTTCGCCAAACCTTTGGAGTCTATGATAAAGTCGCGCCCATCGAATTCTGAGCGAATCCCCACGACCATGGTTGCATCGTCGGTCGGGTGCTTGGAACTAGCAAGAACAGTGGCAACGCTGCCAACAATCGGCTTCATCCCGGAAGTCCACTTCCCCAGCGCCAGCTTTTCAGCCATAACATCAAATTTCAAAAAGCACTTCGCCACATCAGTGATTCGGACGCGAGAACCGATCGTGAACTCTGGAGACTCGGAGGGCGCAACTACAACTCCACTGGGCTGAAGGAGGAAGTCACGAGCGTCGTCCGTTCGAACCGCAACGACGTAGTCCGTCATCACAAACAGCCCTGAAGATTTCAGCGCCACTTGCGACTCGGGTCTTCCGCTTGCCACTAGGGTCAGCCCACAAAAGATTTTGCGAGCAAATACGATAAATGCACGACTGGGCCCCAAGCCCAGATGCGGTGTGATGACTTCAGAAGCCTGATCGCCCTGTACCACCACGAGTGGCAAGTCCTAGAATGTCATGCCAGTACCACAATGCACGACTCCTCTGGTAAGGCTAGCGTGAACGGTTTTGTGAATGGCATGATGGGAATGTGGGCGACAGCGACGATCGCTAGGTCGCGGGAACGGATTTCGCACAATTTTCTGTTTTTAGCACTGCTGCATGCGGCATTCTCCCTTATTATAAGTTCATTTACGTCATATACGTAAAAAAGGGGTGACAACATGCGACCAGGGAAGGAAGGCACGGAGCAAGAGCACACAAGCACAGGTGAGAAGGTGGCCCTCATTTGAAAATGTGGTTTGGTGGATTGACCCCGCACTTCTCCGATGGTGGCGATAAGGTTTACCTTACAAGTGGGTTGCACGTGGCGCTCATATCCGCTCCATTGTTTTTCACGCGCATGACTGAGGGCAAAGGGAAAGCAAGGACAATGCACAACCTTGCCAACCACATCTTTTTGGCGGTGGGGATGGGCCGACGAGTGCACATTCTAGACCAAAGGCTTCGCCCATGGCTCGCTTTTTCTAGAGGAGCCAACAACGCTCCACCTTGGGGACTCAAAAGTTAGCAAGGAGCGCGGTGGAACAACATATCGCCGGTGATGGCTACGAAGGGCGCGATTAAGGGGCACGATTGCAATGGATTCCCCGTCCTCGACGTCGAAGCTTTGAAACAATGGGAGGGGTCTCGTGAGAGGTGTGTGGCTTCCCATTGTCCTATGTAGCCGTGGCCGGAGGGATGCCTCGTTTTGCGTTCTTTTTGCACTTCCAAGGTATTGTCTTGAAGTTATGAAAATCCTTTTTGGGCACCCTCAAATCCCCTTTTGCACTTCTTGAAGTGGTGTTCTTTGAGGCAAGCGAGCAAAATTATGGTCCAAACAACGTTTCATGAGAAGTGCTCACAAAGGGGTAGGCTCATTGCATTTTTGCTTAACGGTTGCATGCGGTCGCACGCCGAATTTTTCAAGTTTCCAATGGCACAACATCGTGGGGGTCTTCCTTTTTGAGAAAGATCTTGTACAAGAGTGTTCCCGGCTCCTCCTCATTTCCCGCGCCCTTCAAACAAGTTGGAGTCCCAATATGGACCCCGCTCGAAGCCCAAGATACCGGTCCTCCTTTGGCACTGCACCCGGACCCTCTCACAGGCAACAATTGTATCAAGCGGTGCAAGCCGCCGGGGGCTGGTTCAATTACCTCATGGGAAATTCGCTTCAAATCTCGGACGAACCCCCTTCGAACAATGTCGCGTCCTACTTGTGGATGTGGAGGCCTTGCGATAGTATGTGCATGAGACACCTTGCTCGTGGTTGTGATTTTGCCGCGGTTGTGGGGGCTACGCTTCAATTTAAATGGAGGATTTGCGTAACGGTTGTGGGATTGAACGAATTTCCCTTTCGAAGGCTTTCCCGACGCATAGGTTGGTTCTCACCAACGCTACGCACCCGACACACCCCAACCCGCCCGATACGAGACCCCTTAATTGTTTAAGATTCAAACGCCGGCGGACAACGTTCCTGAAGCCTTCTTATGGCGCCATTTGGAGCACCCATCCCGACTTGGCCTCATGTGGTTGATGTTGCCGCGATTGTTATCGTCATTGGTATTTATTGTTACGGTTCCTACGATGTGAGTGTGAGCCACCGTCACGACCGTGACGTCAGGGAATTGGCATTTGAGGCGGGGGGAGCGTGATTCGCGACCCTCACCAGTGGCAGGCGCCCATTGCCCGCGTTGCCTGCGTTGCTTTGTTTGTGCCATCGCCCAAGTCCACCTGACGACGTGGATCGTGTGCAGCAGTGGAGTCCGTTTAGGTCTTACAACGCACAACACCACAGTGGGATCGAGGCCTATGTACCCACCCATATGTGTGTCATTTTTGAAAACGCGGAGGCTACCATGGGTTTCTGGGCATAATTTTTGCAATACCGAGAGGTTTCGAGCCCGGGCTTTTTTCCTCTGCAAGATTTTTCCTCATGGGATGTGCATGTAGGTGTTTTGTGGTACCTCAGTGTCATGCCTTGCACAATATTTTTTTTTTTTGAAAAAGAGGCAAACCACCGCCTCCCGTGGTGATAGGCGGCACACCATAGGACAAATCGGCTCGTGTCAAAGCATGAGGCGTCTCCTGTTTTGCACGGTGTGTTGCTTTGCACAATAGGAAGTGCCACTTGTTGTGCATGGCAACCTACCACCATGTGCATGCTTGCCACAATTCATGAGCATGACGTATATCCACCTGCGTTGATGTACATGAACCATGTCGTCCCAAATTTACTTCCTAAGTCCATATTGTTGCAACAATAGTGTGCAGTTGTTGTGTTGTGTCGTATGGTGTTGTGTGGTGTGGTGTACTGTGGTGTGGTGTTGTTTTTTTGTGTTGTGTTGTGGGTTTGTTCCTTTCTTTGGACCTTCCAAAAGCATTGCACCAAAGCGGCTTGGCCACGGGCAAAACAAGCGTTCATGGCGAGTTGAAGTTCACTACTGGACTGCTGCAAGTATTTATAGGCCTAATGAGGGTGAAAAAACACTACAAAACAATGCACCATAGGCTTGAAGTATGTACCCACCTATATTCTGTCAATATGTGTCATTTTTGCCTCCCCTGCCTCTTGGAAGGAGGTCACAAAGTGCCGCCGGTACTTGGCAGGATGGTTCGGATCTTTTAGGTTCATGGACAAAGTGAGCACAAAGGTTGTCAATCTCGTGGACTTATTTGTCAGATGGCATGAGGAGGCGTGTCACAAAGCGAAACAAGACAGCGTTTAACACATTCATTGCGGATGTCACTACGAGTAATGAAATTCCTTGATCTTTCCATCACCACACACACCAAAACGCCTCGGGGATTCTACCGTGTCTGCGTCAACGGCGGCTCAGGTCACCACGACTCAATGACAAGGCAAACAAAGCACATGCATCATTGCGGATGTCACCAGTAATGGAATTCCTTGATCTTTCCATCTTTTTGTGCCATCCCCGGCTGCCCAATCTTGTCTTATGCATAAGCCCAATTATCAAACCAATGTCGTGTAGTTAATCACATCCGCTTGCATTCCGCTTCTGCACTCCTTCTTTTGACCCATGCACCAGGTCGCAAGGTGAGGCCCCTACCAATCATGAACGATTGGACATGCGAAGCTACAATACTTGATCGAGTTATCTTGATGGAAAAAGATGATAATTCCAAGAAAGGCCACATGGAAAGGGATGAGGAAAACCCACAAAACAACGGTCATCACACAATACAAAAACCAAAAGCCATGTCTCGACGATGAGAGCCTATGTCGATACACTATGGCAGAACAGAACATAGCGCAAAAGAGACAAGACACCCCGGAAGCCCAAAGTGGGAAATCCTCCCATTAAGGTGTTTGCGCAAGTGGGGGCGTCAGCTACTACAGAAGCGTCCTCCCTTCAGCCGCGGCTATCCAAATGCGGGAGGGAGGGGGAACATCCATGCAAAGCGCGCCCCTCGTCAATGGGGGCAGATTTTCATGTTGCGCCAAGAACGATTCTCGGTGGTCCTAACGCCCGCATGTGGCTGGAGTGACACAGTTTAGGTGGTGGTGGTGTGGGGTCACAACGGTGCCTTTTCGGATTGGTGAGCTTGGGTGCGATTATTCATGTGGGTTGCCGTGTGCAACCACAGCATAGCCAAGCGGCATTGTCTTGCTCGTGATGTCAAACACCTGCATGGGATTATTCATTTATCGTGACTACCCGTTGGTATGTTCAACAGGCCATCCTCTCACCAAGTGTTGGGACATGCATCTCCCCATGATCACGATGCTACTGCGGCCGGTGTGAGTGTGTGGCGAGTGTGTGGCTGGGCACAAGCGGGTGTTCAGAGGGCGAGGCAATGTTGGTGTAGGGGAGACCTTCCTCCGTTCGGCGGGCCCGTGGTGGGGCACTTCTTCTGATGCAGGGGGATGTGAGGACATGTGTGGGCTTTGGAAGCCGAGCCGGATCCTAAGGACCCTCGGCCTTGGACTCCGGTTGTATGATCCCCACAGACGCGGGGTGTGCAGCGCTAGCCTTCCTCATCCCCCCGTCCTCGCCTTGTAGATGATGACGCGGGTGCTTGGTATCGGTACTGGTTCGTCAGTACAGTCGTGGGCATGCACTACTACAACCGCCAGCGGTTGGCCCGCAGCACTCGTCAAGCGAGGCTGGACGTGTCGAACATCCCGTTCTTAGACCTGGGCGATACCGCCACTTGCGCCTGCCCTGGGAAGAAGCCCACGGAAGCCCCGCGGCTCCAAGGTATGGCGTGTGTCCCCTGGTGCCCGACAAGCCACGCTGGTGTCAACTTGATAGAAGGTAAGGTATGGTAAGGTAACACCTGAATGTACAGTAGTTTTGTGCGAGGGGTCATCCCCAGGGTGGTACCCAAGCCCTGTGCTCGGCATGGATGTTGTTGTTGTTGTTGTGGTGTTGTGGTTGTTGTTATTGTTGTTGTTATTGTCATTGTTGTTATTATTGTTTTTGTTGTTGTTGTATGTTGTTGTTGTTGTTTTTGTTGTTGTTGTTGTTGTTGTTGTTATTGTTGTTGTTTTTGTTGTTGTTGCTGTTGTTGTAGTTGTTATTGTTGTAGTTGTTGTTGTTGTTGCTGTTGTTGTTGTTGTTGTTGTTGTTGTTGTTGTTGTTGTTGTCGTCGTCGTCGTTGTTGTTGGTGGTGGTGGTGGTGCTGCTGCTGCTGTTGGTGTTGTTGTTGGTGGTGGTGGTGGCGTTGTTGTACGTTGCCCCGTCGCATCCCTCCAATCTCTGCTGCTACCGCCCGTCTCCCGCCTCTTCATTGGCAGTCTCTAGGGTCTCGTGCAGCTTTCTGTGCCACACGGCCTCCTCCCCCGTCTCCCTCGTTCATTTTCTCTGCCTCCTGCTCATCGCCCACTCGAGGGTCCATCCCGCCTTTGGCCTTGGGTGCTGTTGCCGTGCGTGCAAAGGACTGTGGCATGACGGCAGGGGCATTGGCCACCAGTTTGGGTCCCCTGCGGTCCCCCGCGCCCATGACGTGAGGATGTGGATGTGTTGTTCTCCGCAGGGATGATCGACTGGGGGGACATCCGCGAGGTCATGGACACGGTGCCCGAGGACGCAATGCCGCGCCCCTTCAATGCGGAGTGGATGTACTTCGGCGTCGTGGTGGCGAGGGTGTGTCCTCGCCCCCGGTGCGCCCGTCGGCGGGGCCTGTGCCCCCCCTCCCCCCTCCCCCCGGCGTGCCGCGCCCCGACCACCGCGGGTCGCTGGTGGCCGGTCGGTCCCCCCCCCCCCCCAACTGCCCAACTGACTGTGATTGTCTGACTAATGTAGTCAGACATGATGTTCTGTTTTCTGTTTCAGACACAGTGTGTCTCTTGAGGTTCAACCGGGTTTGGCACAGAGAATAAAGATGCACTTATGCCTGACTGTGGAGTGCATTACCTCTGGTTTGCATTTGTCTGTTGTTGAATTAGGTCAACCCCCCCCCCCAACTCCCCTCCAAAGCGTAGCTCACCGTCATGAGGCCTTAACCCCCACCTCCACCGTGTTTGTACGGTCAGAGACAGCGCCCCGCATACCACTGCATGGACCGCTGCTCCGTGACGATAGGGGCCTGCATCTCTGCGGGCCCCTCTTTGGCGAGCCCTTTTTCACTTGGGGACAAGGGGTCAGGGAGGGGGGGGGGGGGGACAGGGGACGGCTTTCGTTCACATTCGGAGGACGTCCCAGGACGTCTCGCGAGTACAGCGCACCGGACCCCGGGGGACCGGCCTGCGCCACTGCACACCGCTCGCTGCAGTCACGACAGGGGCCGAGTCTCTAAAGGCACTGGGCATCTGCAGTCGGGGGACGCTGTTGCCCTGCCGTAGTCCTGCTCGAAATGCTGAATGCCCGTTTCGGGCCCCTCCAACGCGGCTGTCTCTGAGGTCGGATGCGGGGGCCGTCCAGTGCCGCGGAGATGGAGTTGGCATCGGTTGAAGGGGTTGGGGGGCGTACTCGCGGCGGATACCACCGACATCAGTCGGGGATGGACGGCAGCGAGGGAGAACCAGCGGCTGTCGCGTGCGCCGACGTTCGGGGCTGGACGCCCATGCAACAGCGTGGGCCCCGCGGATGACCGATAGTGCCCGTCGAAGGGAGGCAGGCACTCACTGAGGGGCCGTTGGACTCCTGTTTTACGTTAAACTCGCGAAAGCGCATCGCTGCGCCGCGACCATCCGCTTCCAGCCCCCCACCCCTGACCGGTGCCCGAATAGGCTGCTGATGCGCCAAGGGGGCCCAAAGCATGCTTTGTGTCAGGGACTTGACCGTTGTGCGGGGTCGCAGTATCAAAAAAGCACCGGTTTTGGAAATTTCAATTTTTGAGCTCCTGGAGCCCATGTGGACGTCTAAACAACGGGAGTCGGACCTGTTGGTCAGATTTTTTGAAGATTGGTCTGGGAGGAGAGGCACGGAGGAGTGCACATGCTTTGCGAGGCTAATGTCTCGAGGGTGGGGACTGCAGGGCAGAGGGATTCAGTCGCGAACTCCATGTGGTAAAGGTCCTTTGGGCAGCCCACACGTCCGTGCCACCCCCGAGCCTGAGCAGCGCGGTGACCGTGAGGAGATCCCGTCCGACGCGGGGGGATGGGGAGGCGCCAACCGCCAACGGAAGGGGGTGATTGGGGGTGGGCAAACCTCACGGCCGGTGCCGTCGTCGTGGTCGTCCCCATGATGTCCTATTTTGCTGCACCCCCCCCCGCCCCCTCCGTCTGGAAGACCAGCAAGCACAGGAGGGGGGTCACACGGGCCGCGGGGGATCAAGTACCAGGCCCCCGCCGGCACTGCACGGGCCCTGAGCAGATTTGCCACTGGTGTCTGCCAACTCAGACTTGATCGGATGGAGCAGGGTCCTACTGAGCCACACGCTGGGCGCGGCACGTGCCTACTGAGTTCTGGTGGTGCAGGGGGGCGGGTATTACTGAGTGGCCCTTGATACGCCGAGTGCGACTGAGAAGCAGTATCCCTGCCCAACGCTCTTGGCATGTCTGGCCCTGGGATCTGGGAGGAAGGCCTGAAGCGCTGGGAGGGAGATAGCGGCACCGCGGAAAGGAGAGACGGTGTGTGCCGGTTGTGTTGGCGGAGGGGACGGGCCTTCCTGCCTGTCCGACGATCGACCGGGGGTTGCAGAGGTGATGGGGAAGGCCCGCAAAGCCGCCGCTCGTGGTGCGGCAAAATGCGTCGCGGGCCATGCAAAGCCGCCTCCTGCGGCGCCCTGAGTGAGCCTCCCGCCCCCTGCGCACAGGAGGACGAGGACGAGGTCTTCGTGTTCGGCACCGATGTGCCGCGGCTGCATCGGGATTGGGTCCGGTGCATGAAGGGCTACATTGGCCTGTGGCAGCCGCTGATGGTGGACAGCGACTGCGACGACGGCGACCTGGAGAGGGATCGGAGCGAGGAGAGGCTGGCGCAGCTGAAGGCGCGGATGCAGAAGTGGGGGCGCGCCATCCGGGTATGCCCCACGCACCCACTCCCCCGGGGCTGACGGATGGGGGTCCCGGATGGCGGTAGGAAGGGAAGGCCGCTTCCGTGCGTCAGGCGAGGGTGACCCATGGCACCTCTTTGTCTTTCTTGGAGCCCCATCCGCCTGAACCTCCAGGATTCCTTGCCCCTAGTGCCAGCGGGTGGGCGGTGGTGCTTGAGGGTGAGGGTGAAGTGGGGAGGGGGCTGCATGCCGCTGGGTGTGGCGGTGCTTCACTTAACAGGTTAAGCATACTACAACGCCCTGCTCCTGGAGGCTTCCCATGCCCCCTGGGGCCCTGCCCTGTTTAGTTTGCCCAATAAGACAATCCCCTAATGGATTTTTTGATTCTGAGGCCTCTATCCCCTCAAACTGGATATCACTTTTTTGAGGGGTGGGGGGGGGGGGGGGGTTGGGGGGGGGTCAAAAGTGTGTGGTCAAAAGGCTCCAAGCAGTGGGGAGGCCATCTGCTGTCACAGCAAACCCCAGTCAAATGGTAACGCAGCCGACTGCAGACTTTTGGGTCGCCGGTGTGGCATAGGCAGTGCGAGGGCAACAGCCACGCTACTGCGGCAGCACCCTGTCTCTGAAATCTGCATCCTCTGTCTCTTGATACTTGATACTGCACATCCAAACATGTTCAGAGCAACTCCCTGCTGCGTGATGTGCCTGCCAGCTTGGGAGGGCACAGGAATGCGGGCAGCAATACCATATTCAATGATTGCCCGCAGCAAACGTCAACAACGAGGTCGCCAGTGCTTCGTCGCACTCCCCGTTGCTGACGGCGTCCCCATGGCTGTGATTGTCCCCAATTTCAACCCCTATGGCGTCCTCATCTCTATCCCCTCCGCTATTTGCGTCCATTTCCATCCTGTGCCATGGCCATCATCATCACCATCTTCATCCCCATTGGCGTTTGCATCACCACCCCATGGTGTTGCAATCGGTGTCTCCATTTGCATCCCCATCCCCGCCTGCATCTCCAACGCCATCCACACACCCAATGGTGTCCCATCCCCATCCCCATCCTCATCCCTTTCAGGGATGCATATGCCGACAGGGACGCAAATTACGGGCATGGGGATAGGGGGCGCCAATGGTGATGGATATGGGGTAATGACGGCAATGGGATGCTTAGACTGTTGATGAGGAAGCGGCGATGAAGGGGCGGATGGGAAGGGAGATGGCGATATGGATGATATTGAGGGTGTTCGCTGATGTTGCTGGTGATGATGATGGTGACAGCATTGGGTGAGCACATGGCAATGGCGAGGATGGGGTTGGGATGGGGATGGTTGCAGGGTTTTGTGCAGGGATGACAACCCGTTTCTGCCCATCAGCACTGTGTGTTTTGGGGCTCCACAACGGGTGTGTGTTGTGCACAGATTCAAATGCACAATCTGCAGTGTGCAACGTCAGGCAAGATGCACAGTGTGCATTGTACAGGATTCTTCCCCCACCAGTTCGGTTTCAACACTCACATCATGGTTCGGGTATGATTTACCTTCCCATTGATACAGCATCCTGGCCTACACCCCAGGGCAGCAACACCTTGCACACAATCACACACGCACGCAGGCACAGACAGACACACACATTCATGCATATGCCCACATCAACACACACACACACACACACATACACAAGCTAGGAGACCATGTCCTCAAGACTAGTCAACTAGGCCCAGGTAATGGGTCCCACTCAGCGCACCTTGACCAAGAGACCGATACTAGTTTCCCTCTCTCATACGGTATTGGCGTCCATGACCTAAAAAAAATAGGCCTGTGCCCTCTCTAATAGGTATTTCCTCACATCACCCCCCAAAGCACACACAAGGATGCAACGTAGGGGGTATGAAAGGCTATGTATGAGAGAAACACACGTGCGGTGCGTACATTTTTGACGTGTGCAAACAACATTTTCTTGCCCCCGGTGCTTTCTCATCCACTTTACCACCATACCTCCCCTCCCCCACGTGGTGAGGTTGCATGCTTTGGCTGTGGGCTGGGGCACAAAGCTGGGTTGCAATGGCTGTTGTAACGTCGTACAATTGCCACAGGTCCCCCCCCCCTCCCAATAACAATCCAAAAATCAAAGGCACAAACCATTTTTAAATGGAAGTATGTGCGACGTCTTCAAAAAAAAATCCAGAGGAGGGCGGGTAAAAATGAATGCGCGGTACGATGTGCGGCGCGCGGTGTGCACACGTTTCTCTCTACGTGGTTGCGGGCACTTGTGTGCCGCCCCTGGACAGTGGCAACCAGCCATGGGCCAACCGCCACCCCATCCTTCTGCGTCCCGCCCTGCGGCGTGTGCCCCATGCCCCTCATTCCAGAGCAGCCAGTCCGTCCCCGCCGGGAAATACCACCAGTACTTGCAGCGGGTCCCAATGGTGTACCGCTCGGGAGAAGACACTCAGATTGTCCTGGACCTGCCCCGCACCAGCCCTCAGCACACGTACCCCCAACTCCTGATCCCCAGGCTGGGCCGCGTCCTGCACGCCTACACGGTCCGCAGCTGCTCCAAGGGCTATTGCCAGGGCATGAACTTCATTGCGGCGGTGGGGCTGTCGGTGATGACCGAAGAGGTGTGGGCCCCGGGCCGGGCATGCGGTCCGGGTGGAGTGCCCGGGCCCCTGCCCTGCCGAGGGCGGTCATTTGGGTGGGTTTCCTTTGTTTTTGGGCCTCCCCCACCATCCCACTACCGGGGGGGGGGGGGGCAATTTAGGGGGTGACAAATTTGATGTGGACAAATTTGGAAGCCCTACCTCGTACCAAATGTTTCCTTCAATTTTAAGGATGCGATGTGTCAAACTGTGTGCACCAGGCATGGGCTGCAGGAGAAGCCCATCAAGAACTATCAGCAACCATCCAGAGGCCATCAGGAAATAACGACCACCATCCAGAGGCCGTCAGGAAATAACAGTAGCCATCCACTAGGAAGCAACAGCAAGGGACCTTATACCAAATTTTTCCTTCATTTCTAAGGACCCGTTCCAAATATTTACCCCCTTAATTTTAGCCCCACCAAAAAAAAAAAACTCCCTCAAATTATTCCCCCCCCCGGTATATAGACACTTATTGTGCGGCATGGGTTTTGGCAAAAAAAATGTTCAACAGCCAATTGGGTGCAGCTTTACAAGAGAAGAGGGACAAGACAACAAAGGAAGTCAAAAAAGCCAGGTTAGGGCTGATTGACAACCCCCTGTGTTTTCCTCTCCCCCCAGCAGTCAGCCCAAATATGTTCATCATCATCATGTTCGTTGTAACCCACCAACCGCCGTCGGTGAACCACCAACCGCCGATGCTGAACTGACCGTCGCCGGTCCAGACGCCACAAACACTGGGCAGCTTCTTTATTTGCCTGGCTTCAGAACCCCCCCTGTCACTGCCCAGGGTAAAGGCAGGGCCCGGGATGGGCACAGCTGTGCCCCCAGGGAGGCATGCAGGAATGCTTGCGGACGCTGCGGGACTATTGTGAAGACCTCCGGGGGGTTCTGACGTGCCCCGCAGCCCTTTGCCTTGTCGGGGTTACAGGGTAGCAACTCTTGCATCCCGCAGGAGGGGGGGGGGGGCTACCAGGTGCCAGGGCAACCCCTGCTCAACTGGCATCAGGTGGGGGGTGTCTCCCGCAGCCCAGATGGGCTGTTTGCGCAACAGGAGCGGGAGCCCATCAGGGGCAGACCAGCCGTGAGGGGGAAAAGGACATATGGTGGATGGCCGGGACAGCGTGTGGAGGAACAGGGCACCTGGGCCTCACGCACACAGAAACACAGCGAGGCAGGCTACGGACGGCCTGTGGACAGAGGCGCGTGGACAGCAAAAATAGTCAAACGACCCCGGCGACAACCAGCACATCCTCAATACGCCAACTACTGGGCGCCGCTGATGCCCAAACGGCACATCATGCCACATCCAGCACAGCCCCAACACACCAAATACTGGGCTCCGCGAACGCGGAAACGACACCAGCAAGAGCACCGGCCGCAGCGGCCGACAGAAAGTAGCGACCCGACGCAACATGCGAAGGGAAGAACGGGTGACTGTCCAGGGCCCTGTAAAGGAGCAACAACCCGACGGAATGTCACACAGGGGGGGGGGGGGGGGGGGCACTCGTGGCTCAAGAGCAATGCTGTTGGTCCGTGTGGACAGCAGGGCCCCACCACCGGCGGGTCTGGTGGTGCCCCCCGCGGGCCCACACAGGCACACCCCCACTCCTCCTCCGCACCGGAAGGCGCCGCTTGGCTGGCCACTGGCGAGCCCTCTCTGCCGCCCTGTGTTCTGCCGTGTGCCCGCGCGCTGTGATCAGCCGTCATCTCCGCCCCCCCCCCCCCCGGCGGTGCTGACGGGAGCAACGGACGGATGGGGCAACGCAGGTCCGCTGGGCGGCGGCATCGAGCGCATCGCCCGCTCCACGTCCACAGCCACACTGACCGGGGCCCTGCCCCAGGCCCCCCCCCGTCCCTCTTCTGCAACGCGAAGGTCCCTCCGGTCCATCGCTGGCGACTGACGGGCCGTGCTCTCTGATGTGCGGACGGCTGACGCCCGTGCGAACCCGCAGTGCGCAGACTCTACCGGAGGCGGGGGGGGTCGATGGACGCCGTCGGCCACAGGGGCCCCAGGGGCCCTGCCTCGCCCTCGTCTCGCGTTGCGGGCCTGGCAGGGCCCTGCACCTGCCGCCAAGTGAGGGCGGGGCGGCGGGCAGGCGCTCCACAGCCCACCTCCAGCCCTGGCACACAGGGCCCGGCCCCCCCTGCGAGGCGCGGTGTGACGGGCATGGGGTGCACCCCCTTCCCGTGTGGTCGCTGTGGTGCAGTCCAGCTGGCCCCTCTGCGGTCCATGCGGCATGGCACTCTGCCCCGTAGGGCGACCAGAAATTTGCTCTGAAGAGGGGGAGTTTCGAGCCCCAGGATGGGTGGTGGGGGGTTCAGAGAATGGGCACCCAAGTCCAAGAGCCAATTTTGTTTGTTTTTGCCCCACGCTGAAACGTTTTTTTTTTTAAAGAAGTGGTACCCCCACTTGTGTATGTTCAGAATGATCAGCGCGTCATGGGGATCATTTTGAGGTATGAATGTTGGGGTACCCACCGATCCCCCCCCCCCCCTGGCGCCCTCTCAGACCCCCCGCAGGCATAGTAAGCAGGCAGACTCGGGAGCCCAGGGTGGAGGGGGGGGGTGTTTGGGCAATGGGCTCGAAAGTCCGCCCCCCCCCCCCCTCAACTCAATTTTCTCCCCCGCCTCGGCAAATCGACTGGTTCCTGCATACCTCAGACCCGCCGACTGTACCCCATCCTGGGGCCTTGACCTCCGTACGGCTCTGGCTGCTGACTGGCTCGGTCCGTCTGTTTCACTGTGGGGGCGCCGTGTCTTTGCCTCGGCGTATGCGGTGGGGCTGCAGGGGCCCAGTAGGCACGGCCCCCTATCTTTGAGGGGGCGGACGACAGTCCCAGAGCGCCCGGTGCCCGTCCTGATAGTGCCCCTGAACACCGTGTCGCTTCGACCACAGAATGAAGGACGTCCACGTCCGGGGCGGCTATGCAGCTCCTGAAGAGCTTTGTTGTTGTACTGCTCACGCTGCTTTGTTGGTGGTGTGCGGTTCTCATCGCACGTGTACGTGTGGGAGGTTGGGGGGGGGGATGCATGCGCACGTGTGCTCCGTAGTGGGTCCCCAGTGCCAGTGGGACACATCCTGTGCTCTCTGCAGGAGACGTTGTGGGTGTTGGCGTTTTTTGCCGAAGTCTTGTTCCCTGATTTCTTTGGGACGTTGGCGGGGGTGTTGGTGGACAATCAAGTGCTGGAATGGATGTTGGGGCAGCTGAGTCCCGGCATGACGTCGCGCTTGGAGGTGTGGATGTGTGTGCATGTGCGGTACGCCCCTTCGTAGTGTCGGCGTGTACACGCCTAAAGGTGACTTCGCATGTGCGCGTTTGTGTCTGCCTTCATGTGGGCCTTCCGTCCGGCGCCCAGAGCATAAAGTACCCACCCCTACGTGTGATGGGGACACGGGGTGTGTCTGTGAGCAACCTATGTTTCTGCTTTTGTGATGAATCCGTCGGGCACCCACATTGTTGAAGGACGGCAAACGGCTGTTGCCTGTGACGGCCATCTTGTCCACACACGGGCTAAAATATGTGTCCACACCACTGCATGGTGTGTTGCTCAGTTTTCCGTCTATGTGTGGTTTGTCTCTACAAGAGGAGGCGCAGAGCCCAGAGATCAAAACATTGATGGCACAATTACAGATACAGCAGGAAGCGGGGATTTTCGTGGGTTCGTGGCACAATTATGTGCATCAGATTCACAATTAGACATGGAACAGCCGAAACAAACAAAGAACCAGCAAAAACAGATTCGTAATTATTCGTGATTACTCAGAGTCATGAAAATCTCCTTCGTGATCATTCGTGATTATTCATGATGATGCAACTGATGCTACTGATGCAGCTGTTGCTGACTCACCCAAGAAACCCGTTCGAAAAACCATGAGGCTGTGGTGGTAACACGACGGCTGGAAAACGGGCGGCACAGTTTTCTGACGACATGATCACCCAGGGCAATGGCATGCTTTGTAAGTGGTGCCGGGCAGTGGTGAAGTGGGAGGGAACATTGTATGCATGGCGGTATGCATGGTTGTGCTTGCCGATCAGCTGGCAGCATTGGCTGCATCCCTTAAGGCTGCCCATAAGGATAAGACTGCAGACAGTGGCTGCAGGGCTCAGGCACTTGGATCATGTGTGGGGTGCACTTTTCCAAACATATGGGGGTTTGGACCTGAGCAACTTTGACCATCACTGATTCCCAACGGTTGTGCCCCCCCCTCGCCGAGGTTGGTGCCAGAGGCCGTGCTATGCCAATTTTTGGTCAAAGAAGACCACGAATAAAACCACGAATAATCACGAACAATCACGAATGAGATTGGTCGTCCACCACGATGAACCCACCAGCTTGTTGACCCTCACCCTAATCCAGACTGAATATTGGGACCGTGCTGGTGGAGGAGTGAACATCAGCTACGGGCCTGAATAAGGATGCATGTTGAGGGACACCAAAGAACGATTCCCGCCAATCCCCCCCCCCATGGCGCCCTTGAAATCTTTCCTCACTCGCGTCGCTTGCTCGAGAGACATGCCCCCTAGCACTCCCCCGCGCACCCCACTTTTAAACCCCCCCCTATAACCATCCCCCCAAACCCTTCCTTGCTCGCTTCACTCTCTTGACCCATGGGCTTGAATGGACTCATATGGGTCCAAAATGGCTCAAAATAGCCTCAAATCACTTGTTTGAGCAACCCATGTAGTCTAGGAACAATGGTGGAAAAATCTTTTTTTTTACCACATTTGGACCCATAGGTGAGCCCATAACCCTACCCTAGCACATGCACTGCATGTTGCACCACTCCAATGGGGTGTTGAAGGTTGTTGAGTGTGCACAAATATAGGTTGGGAATGGGACCGTTCATCCTCATTTATCACCACAAGGGTGCCCAATGCAATCCATGGCATTGAACCACGCCACATTCACCCCGGACCCCCCCCCCCCCCCTTGCACACTGCAGGTCCTAAAATTGCATATTTCAAACGTTTTTTGTGATCTTGCATGTGCTAATGTGGGTCCAATATGGCTCAAAATAGCCTTAAACCACTTGTTTGAGCACCCCAAGTGGTCTAGGAACGACTTTGGAAAAAAATTTTTGACCACTTTTGGGCCCATAGGTGACCCCGTAACCCTTCCCTAGCACGTGCACTGTGCACGTTGGTGGTGCCACTAGGGCTTTGAAGGGTGTTAACAGTATGGAGTTATGTTGCAAGTGATCCCTTTCATCATTATTTATCACCGTAAGGCAATCGGAATTTAAATACAGGTGATGGTACGCCTTTTGGATTGGCTACCGCACGCATCTTAGTGTCTTTCAGTCCCAAATGCCACATGCTTTGGTTTTTCAAGATTTTGTTCTTCTTAGGAGGATTTGTGACCCGCATCATGGTCTGTTGCCGGTGTTGTGAATGTCCGTTGTGCAAGTGCAACATCCTAGTATCATTCAAGCTGCAAAAAAAAAAGGCATCCCCATACAAAGCCCTTGTTGATGATTGGATTTGCAACTATCGGGATAATGTTTTCTTTCTTTTTTGAGTGTCAGTGCAATCACAACCTATTTGTTTTTTCGTTTTTGAGTATCAGTGCGAAAACATAAGCCTTCCTATTACCCCAAACCTTCTTATCATCCATTTGCGCCATGGCTCCATTGCCTTGCCCATGCCTGGATACCCAAAATGTGGGAGTGGGTTTGCCTCACTTCACCTCTCCGGGTAGCAATGGCGGTCAGATTGGAAGTTGAGCAGGAAGCAAGTTTAAAAAGCGGAAGAAGTTCAGGAGAAGAGGAAGATGGATAAGGAGGATGGGCGATAGATACACCGCACCTACAAATGCAGTGTACAAAAGATAGTTGGTTAGCCAAAGGGGCAGAGAGCAAGGGGACAAGGGAAAGAAGGGAGAATCCACGTAGGCTCATAGACCTCCTGAAAATGCGGATTGCACCGAACGGGCCCCATTGACAATGTGTTGAATGTGCCTCACAAAGCCAAATGGCATGCCATCAGGCGAGAACTTGCCCAAGTTTGCATTTGGGTTTGTTTGCAATAGTTGCGTGGCAAGCTCAAGGACTCCCAATTTCTTTAGGTGTCAAACGAGCGCTCGCGTATTTGGAATGATCGCATGACACTCCCCTCGCCCCCTGCACCCCACAAAGCTTTGCTGGGCGGTTGTGTTGGCAGAACTTCCCATCATCCTATTGCCTCCTCCTCAGGCTTTGGGCTTAGACGTAGCCGTATTGACAACGCAGTGGCTTGTGGCAGTTTTCTCAGACACCCTCCCATCGGAGTGCACGCTGCAGTTCTGGGGAGCGCTCATCCAGCACAAGGACGGGCACGTGTTTACACTGCGGGTGATTGTGACGCTACTGCTGATGCTGGAGCCCCATATCATGACGGCAGAAGACCCTGTGGTAGTCCTCACTGCCAGGTCTGAGGCAGGGAGGGATGTAGGGCGTTGTTAGGGCTTGAGGGGCAGGGGGTCTGAAGGGGGGTCTGAAGAGCGGTTATGGGTGGCTGGAAAGTGGGTCCAGTGTGTCGGCGGTTGCAAAGCGGTTGGAGGGCAGTGGGGGGCAGACGGAAGCGGTCGGTGAGGCACTGCTCGTTACCCCCCCCCCCCCCTTTCAACCCCTGGGCCTGGACCTCATGGAACAGCCCGGGCAAGGGAGGGAGAGAGAGGGGGAGCGGCATTCGGGTCCCTGTCACACACGGTGCGGAGACTGGGGCTCTGACATCGCCTCTACTCCAAAGTGGCCCATACGCCGTGGGTGGACGGGGGGGGGGGCACCGGAGGACAGGGGTCCTCTAGTCCTGATTTGGTGTGCTCATTCCCTGACCCACGCAGCTTGTCCCATGTGCAGTACCCTCAGGGCAGCCGGTTGAGTGTC
This sequence comes from Eutreptiella sp. 'Long Island Sound 2002', assembly GCA_964036045.1. NCBI lineage: Eukaryota > Euglenozoa > Euglenophyceae > Eutreptiales > Eutreptiaceae > Eutreptiella > Eutreptiella sp. 'Long Island Sound 2002'. Next base: position 47,440,999 of record OZ038385.1, read on the forward strand.
ACAGGACCTGAGTTCAGCAGTGGACCCGTCCTCCAGTGCAGTGAAAGGCGCCCAGGCACCAACAGTTGAAGCATGCCGCAGCATGCCGCAGCACCTGTTTTTGGGGCCTGTTAGTGGGGGTTTTGAAGCATGCTGCAGCATGCCGCAGCGCACTGAAAATTGGGTTGCGAATTATTTGGGAAAAAATATCGGACCAAAATATCACCTGACCAGAGCAGTCATATGTCAGAGATGGCCGGTACTCTGGTGGTCAAACAGTGCATCTGTGATTGATGGGTCTCTGGACCAATTTCTGGGATTGGCAATGTGCAGCACTTTAGGCAGGGCCAGGGGCAAACAAATCAACCTGTCTTTTTCCTTTTCTTTTTTTTTTTTTTTTTGCTGTGTTGTGCTTTGACAGATCATTGTTTTCCTCACTTTGTCTTCTGATGTCTGCTGTTGAACCCACTGAGGAGGGGACAACACAACCCAAGAGGAACAAGGAGACAAACAGGAGGACTACAGACTGTTTGCAGTGGGCAATTGGAGAAGGCATCGGGCAGTACCTTTACTGTACAGACACCCAGGGTGGAGGTCAAAATGGAAATCACGTGTATCAATAAAATGGACAAAAAGCGGAAATGTGATGAGGAGGAGTAGCAACATGACCACCCATGACATGATTCTGTTGTGTTCATCTTTGCAGCGTGCCTTTGTGTTTGGTGCTAGGTTTTGCCACTTGTGTAGCTTTTGGAAAATTTGGGTACCCCCCACCGACGGCTCGAAGCATGCTGCAGCATCCCGCAGCACAGCAAATTTTTCTTAGGGACCGTTGGTGCCTGAAGGCGCCCATGACCATGTCATCGATGATCTGTTCCACTGGAACACTCCGGGTGGTCCAGGGTGCGTGCGTCTGCAGCGGACAGGGGGGCCCGAACCGTGGGAAAGGGGGTCATTGGGCAACGCAGAGCCCCGCACGTGTGCCCCCCTGCCTGCCCCCACGAGGGGCCGCACCCCCACTCAACACACCTCTTCGCTGCTTCGCCGAGGGCCCACCGCCACCCCCCCCCCCCCACAGTCCGTGTGGCATCTCCAGCACCCCCCCTCTCTCTGTGGCTCAGGCAAACGCTCACTGCAAACCTCTTCGATGCGTCGGCGGTGTTGGAGAGGGCCGAGCAGACGGCGGTACAGATCAGCACTCAGGCCATCAAGAGCCAGCGGAAGCAGTTTAAGAGGCAGTTCCAAGAGGAGCTTAGGTCCACCTGCCCCCCAACCCCCGGCGCCCCGCGCCCAGTCTCCCGCTGCAGGTCCCCAATCCTTCGGGATGGGGCAGTGGCCGCCCGGGCCAATGGGGCGGGGGGGATGGGGGGCTCTGCACTGCCCGTTGCTGTGGGCAAAGGTGCGGAACCACCAGAGGCAAGGGCTCCGGTCCTCAGGTGCCGGGGCAATGGAGTGCCGCAGTTGTTTGTGTGTGTCTGTGTGGGTGGGTGGGTGGGTGGGTGGGTGGGTGGGTGTGTCTGTACCTGAGTCGTTGGTTCATTGGTTTCCCTCACATTGTGTGTGTGTGTGTGTGTGTGTGTGTGTGTGTGTGTGTCCAGAACTGTCCAAAACTGCATTTGCTATTTCTCTACCAACAGACCGAAAGACGTGTAGGACAGCTCTGCTGTTCCTGAGGAGTTTTCTTTCACCGCTTTTCTTGCTCTGTTCTTGTTTGCGGTTCTCATCGTGTGTGTGTGTGTGTGTGTGTGCGCGCGCGCGCATCGTCCACACTGGGTTTATTGGTCGTTGGTTCATTGTTTCCCTCACGAAGTGTATGTGCGTTTCCTCCCACAGGAAGGCGCCTGCGACCGCGTCACACGGTGCCCATGACTGCTTGATCGGCCGGATGAGTTACTGAACGGGCCCGTGCCCTTTGCACGTGTTTTGCTCATAGATATCTTCGTGTTTCGTGGGGTGGGCAGATGGTGTGGCCCCTTGTCCAGAAGCCAGAACCCCCCCCCTCTCTTTTTTTGGGCCTCCACCTGCTGCAGTGGTCCCAATCATTGTTATGATAAGGCAGGGGAGATGTAGTGGGTTTGTTCCACGCCCTGGGGACGCCCATAGGGCAGGTGATTTGGAGCCGTTACAGTCCCCTCAGCTCTTGGGACCCGGGGACGGTGGGAGGGCTCATTGCGTGGCTTTTCTGATTCACCCCCCCCCCCCTCCTGCGGACAGAAGCAGTCGATGAGGCACTGCTCGTACCTCCCCCCCTCACCCCCTTCAACCCCTGGGCCTGGACCTCATGGAACAGCCTGGGCAAGGGAGGGAGAGGGAGGGGGAGCGGCATTCGGGTCCCTGTCCCACACGGTGCGGAGACTGGGACTCTGGCATCGCCTCTACTCCAAAGTGGCCCATACGCCGTGGGTGGACCCCAGTACCCTGTTGCGGGGGGGGAGCAGGGCCCCATGACTGCACGTCCCACTGCCCCATACCGCTCCCCCATCCTACTTCCTCATGCCACTCCCTTCTCCTGATCCCCCATCCCACTGCCCCATCCCACGGCCCATCCCATTGCCCCCTCCCTCGCTCACGCTCGGGCCCATGTTCCTGGGGCCAAGGGGCACACCGTATTCACTCAGTCCATTTCCAGGCAGTCAGTCCTCCTGCCTTACATGCCTCAGCCCCCCTCCTCGACGACCCTTGCATGGCCCTGTGGTCCTCCAGGGGCCATACTTGACAGTCAGTGCAGCGTGCCAGCACACCGGTGTTATGGGGGGATGAAATGGTCAAAATGCTCGGATTTTTATGGAGAAATCAAATATGAATCAAAAACATGAAAAAAATATTTACCCCCCCCCCCCCCTACCCTCACCCAGCCCGGGTTCCTCATGTGTCACTCGTCACTCGTCACTCGTCACTCGGGGGGGGGGGTGGAGGGGGGGGGGCACCATGAACATCACTGACACACAAGGAAAAACACTAACAGATGGAATCACGCATTCATTCAAAATCTTGGAGGTACTTTGCATGGTTTGGACGCTTCTGCAACTATGTTAACTCATGGGAGGATGAAATGGTCGTGCCTTCAGTGATGCCCTCACTTGTGGTGTCCCATCTCTTTGGGAGTTCAGGTTCTTTGCACCTCAGATATGACCTTCCGTTAGTGTAGCGCAACGGACGTAACAAAAGTTCTGCCACCGGGGCCCCAGTGCTACACCCCCTCCACCCCTTGACCCTGCAGTGAGCCATGAACGACCACCCACCAATCCCCCCCTCCCCCGCTCTGCCAACCGGGATGCCATGCCGGGATGCAGGCCCCCCATTATTGCCCCTGAGTCACCTCCTGCTTTTTTCTTAAAGAGAAAGGAACACGCCGCCGCTGTGCTGCCTGCTGTTGTTACAACGTGATTCTGGCTCACGTCCCCTGCCACCTGCAGTCAACTCCAGTGCCAAAGCACTTCGCCACCAAATACCCCTGTGTCAATGGTTGCCACAGTAGCCTCTGTCTCTGTTTTGTTGCAGAGTGCGCCGCCTTACAGATGTTGCACAGCAGGTTGTCGATTCTACAGCACTTTCACAGAACCTTGTCATCAAAATGATGCAGGAATTTCACACCATTGCTCAGCCTGCCAAAGAGAAGAATGCGAATGATGAAGCGGACGCTGGTATGGTGATGCTGCGTGGGGGATGCACTGCATGCTGGACATTATGGGCCAGAGCGCATTCCAAAATTTTCATGTGTGCTGGTTGAAGGGGAGCCGGCCGACACAGACTCAAGACACAGACCACGCAACCTTGACTGTTTTCAGCCTGTTATAAGTGTCATTAATGTTTCATTTCTCTTCCAAGAAGTGGTGGGGCAATATTGCCTGACCAATCCCATTTTGTATCACAGGCGTGGTAGATGAATTTTGGTTGTGGTTGAACTACGTTGCACACACACACACTGAGGTCTAGTGCACAATGGCACCCAAATAGAGATAAGCAGGTTGGGCATCATATACGTCATTCATGGCGTTCAGCTCTTGCTCTTCTTTTTGCTTCCTCTTTTTCTTCTCCCCTTCCACGTCTTTTTGTCTTCGAGCCCCGATGTTGCATCCCTGAAGCCCCGTCTTATTTGCAGCACTGTTCCCTGTCCAAACCTTTTCATTTCCGCCTCCTGGTTTTGCACACAGTTGTTCATCTTGTTCCATGTTGGGCTTTAAACAGCGGTCCAAACCTATGAAAAGCACTGATGAATGGTTGCAGCACAAGTCTCCTGTGGCATCATGTATGAGTGCCCCAAAGAATGCTGGTTTGCCCTCTTGTGGGAGGGGAGGTGGGAGGGCATGCACATAGGCAAGTGCAAAGCATTTCAGGCTAATCTTTGAAGAGAAAGCCGTGGTCTTGTTCAAAGATTGATGATGTTTGGGTCATTGGCAATTTGAAAAAATCAAAGGGGATGGTCGCGTTGTGCTGCTACCAGCCAACACTATGTGCGCCACAAGAAATGTGGGAGGGGAGTGAGGATAACCAGAATGCCTACCAAAAGACAGCTCAAATGGGTTATGATGCAGGGCTCCGATCACACAAGACCAAACACCGGCTGCTGAAAGGCTGAAGGGGTCTCGTGGTCCTGTTGTCTCTCTTGGCATGCCCCATGACTGTATTGAAGCATTGCACGGTTTTTGTCTTTGGTGAACTAGGCCCCGTGCCGTTTGACTCCTTTCATTTTTTGCTTTCGGTCTGTCGTTTGAGGCCTGGAATATCGATGAACGATTTTTTGCACTGTGAATCCCCACAATCCCCGGGGTGCTGCGGGCGATGAACTAATTGAGCCAAGTTGTTATCTTGAGCTGCCCCCGGCTGGGGGTCAGCTTTGGAGGAATAAATCCCCCAAGACTGTCAATGGCATCGTATAGGCCATTGATAGCTGATCTTTGGTCCGCCTCCTGCTCAAGCCTTCTCCGCTTTGCCCGTCGATCACTCTCCCTGTGGCTGCGACGAATCGCGTCGCGAGCTTGCTCCGCAGTGTACTCCTCCCCTTTGCGCGGCCGTCCTTTCCTTGCAGAAATATTTTGCGGCTGAGCCGGTTGTTCCTCCTCTTGCTCCTCCTCGTGCCCGTCATCCTCATCCTCCTCGGCAATGCCAGAGGCGTCCTCTCCGGCACCTGTGGGGCAGCATCCTCCCCTCTGGCTTCAATATCCGGAACTCGCGTGCTTGACCAAAGGATCGCAAGGCCACGCTTGCACATTGTGGACTCTTACTGAAAGTGACTGCATCAGCAGTGCCTTTGACCTGCTCCTCAGCCCAAGCTTTTTTTTTTAGGAGGGCTTGACGGCATGGAATCTTGTTACCTATCTTTCCAGTGGCATGGATTAGTGGTGCCTGCCAATTGCTTATCAGGAAAGGGTGCCATTTTCTTGGTGCAGATCCCGAAAGCCTATGTAACAGGCAACTATGCTGGGAGGCATGGAAAGTACAGTGTTTGAGGGTTTTCCATTCATTGCACGCGATTTTGGATTGAAAACAGCAAGATCAACAGTGTTGTGACAGCGTTCACAACTCGATTGGAGTGAAAGCCAATCCTGTGACCCCTTTGCCAAGTGTAGTTTTACATTATACATGTTTTTCGCTTTCCATCAGAACTCCTAAGGTGGCCCCCCCAAAAGGGCAGGGGTTTAGTGCATTTTCTCATTTTATCCCAGTGGTGAGCACTGGGGGGGCCAGGGACCCAGGGGTGATGTTTCACTCCCTGCGGGAGTCTGTAAATGCAGACAACCCACGAGATGTTAGTGGTGAAGTAGCCTCTTTCGATTTGTCATTGTGCTCAGCATTGGGGACCCCGTAAGGTAGGGTTGTTTTTGCCATTCCGCCAATATCTTGGCCCCCCGAGGCGTCAATGGGGAAATAGCCACCAGTGAGTTTGTCCACAGAATTAGCCGTTGTTTGACAATGTGTGACTTTATTGTTTGGATGAGGATTGCTGCCATTGCTGCCATTCATCCTGTATGCATTCAAGAGGTGCCAATTGGGTGCATTGAAAGGGCACTACATGATGATGACTGCGTGATTGGTGCACAATTGAATGTTCCTAGCAAGTTGGAAGATTGGTAGCATGGTTGTTGTTGAGCAAAGCTTGTGGTAGATGAGGAGAGGGTTGCCCAGCTGGTTGATATCGGAATGCATTCACACAATGACGCTCATTGGGATTGTTGAAGGTCAAGGTGGCTGATTGTGCCGGGGATCAACACCTGCAATGCTCAGACCTTTGGCGCTTTCGGTAGTTGGTACCTTAGGTACGATGTTTGATGGTCCTTGCATTCACCTTCGCAAAATGGGTCGGGCCCACACTTTGCTTTGCAGCTCATTGGCAAGGATTGTATGAGGTAGTGCTTGCTTGCTAGCACTGGGGAATGTGTGAAGGCAGGGGTGATGTAGCCATTCCGCCCACGTGTGGGCCCACTAAGATGTTAGTGGTGAAGCAGCCGCTTCCATTTTGTCCTCGTGGTGACCACCGGGGACCCCGAGAAGGCAGGGGTGATCTAGCCTTTTTCCCCATATGTGGACCCCGAGACGCCACTAGCGTAGTAACCACTTGTGATTTTGTCCCCATGTTGAGCAATGGAAAAGCCCGAGAAGGTAGCACCGATGTAGCTGTTTTCCCCGCATGTTGGCCCCCTAACATTGTAGATTTTCAATAGGAACTTCTAATTTTGTCCCCGGCTTGGGCACTGGGGACCAAGAACGCATGGTGATGTAGCCATTCCACCCACATGTGGGCCCCGGGGCGCTAATTGCTGAGTAACCATTTCTGATTTTGTCCCAGTTTTGAGCACTGGGAACCTCCAAGAAGACAGGGGTGATGTAGCCATTCCGCCCACACCCGGTTTCGAACATGGCAATGGCTCAGTAACCAATTCTGATTTTGTTGCAGTGACGAGCATTGGGGACCCCCTAGAGGGCAGGGTTCTACCCACTTTAACTATATGTGGGCCTTGGCGATGGCATGGGTTCACAAGCGCCTTCCAATTTTGTCCGCATTCGGAGCATCTAGGAACTCCAAGAAGGCATGGGTGATGCCGCCATTCCACGCACATGTGGGCGCACCGAGAGGTCAATGGGTAAGCAGCCAAGTGGTTGGTGAGCATTGAGAACCCTTGGAGATGGGGATCGTGTACCCACTTTGCCCAAATGTGGTCCATTGGACACTAGTGGCTTAGTAACCAATTGTGATCGTGTTCTGGTGTTGAGCACTGGGGACCAACAAGATGGCAGGGGTCTTGTAGCTCCTTTGCCTACAATTGTCCCCCACCCCCCCCTCTAGGCAATAGGGGATCTAGCAGCAAATTGTGATATTTGTCCCCATTCTAAGCATGTAGGAACTCCAAGAAGGCATGAGCGATGTAGCCATTCCACGCACATGTGGTCCAACAGAGAGGTCAATGGGTGAGCAAACAACTCAGATTTTGTCCCCGTGGTGAGCATTGGGAACCCCTGGAGATGGCAGGGATGCTGCTCCAAGAAGGTAGGAGTGATGTAGCCATTCCACGCACATGTGGGCGCACCAAGAGGTCGTTGGGTGAGCACCCAACTCTGATTTTGTCCCCGTGGTGAGCATTGGGGACCCCTGGAGATGGTAGGGATGCTGTACCCATTTTGCCCAAAAGTGGGCCCTTCGACAATAGTGGTGAAGTAACCACTTGTAATCGTGTTCTTGCGTTAAACACCGGGGACCCACGAGATGGCAAGAGTGTTGTAGCTCCTTTGCCTACAATTGCTCCCTCCACCCCCCCCCCCCCTAGGCCACAAGGGATCTAGCAGCAAATTGTCATTTTGTTCCCATTCCAAGCATTTAGGAACTCCAAGAAGGCATGGGTGATGTAGCCATTCCATGCACATGTGGTCCCACTAACATGTCAATCGCTAAGCAGCCAACTATGATTCTCTCTCCATGGTGAGCATTGGGGACCCCCGGAGATGGCAAAAATGTTGTTCCCACTTTGCCCAATTGTTGGCCTTTGCACGCTAGTGGTGTACTAACCACTTATGATCGTGTTCTTGTGTTGAACACCCGGGACCCACAAGATGGCAGTGCTGTTGCAGCTCTTTTGCCTACAATTGCTCCCTCCACCCCTTTTAGGCAATTGGGGATCTAGCGGCAAATTGTGATTTTGTCCCCATTCCAAGCATCTAGAAACTCCAAGAAGGCATGGGTGATGTAGGAACTCCCAGAAGGCTTGGGTGATGTACCCATTCCATGCTCATGTGGTGCCACCGAGAGGTCAATGGGTGAGCAACCAACTTTAATTTTGTCCCCGTGGTGAGCATTGGGGACCCCCGGAGATGGCAGGGATGCTGCTCCAAGAAGGCAGGGGTGATGTAGCCATTCCACGCACATGTGGGCCCACCGAGAGGTCAATGGGTAAGCAACCACTCCGATTCTCTCCCCATGGTGAGCATTGGGGACACTTGGATATGGCAAGGATACTGTACCCACTTTGCCCAAATGTGGGCCTTCGGACGCTAGTAGTGAAGTAACCACTTGTGATGGTGTTCTTCTGTTGTGCACCTAGGACCCACGAGATGGCAAGGGTGTTGTAGCTCCTTTGCCTACAATTACCCCCCCCCCCCCTCCTTTTAGGCCATACGGGATCTAGCAGCAAATTGTGATTTTCTTCCCCTTCGAGCATCTAGGAACTCCAAGAAGGCATCGGTGATGTAGCCATTCCATGCACATGTGGTCCCACTAACATGTCAATCGCTAAGCAGCCAACTATGATTCTCTCTCCATGGTGAGCATTGGGGACCCCCGGTGATGGCAGAAATGTTGTTCCCACTTTGCCCAAATGTGGGCCTTTGCACGCTAGTGGTGTAGTAACCACTTATGATCGTGTTCTTGTGTTGAACACCCGGGACCCACAAGATGGCATTGCTGTTGCAGCTCTTTTGCCTACAATTGCTCCCTCCACCCCTTTTAGGCAATTGGGGATCTAGCGGCAAATTGTGATTTTGTCCCCATTCCAAGCATCTAGAAACTCCAAGAAGGCATGGGTGATGTAGGAACTCCCAGAAGGCTTGGGTGATGTACCCATTCCATGCACATGTGGTGCCACCGAGAGGTCAATGGGTAAGCAACCAACTTTAATTTTGTCCCCGTGGTGAGCATTGGGGACCCCCGGAGATGGCAGGGATGCTGCTCCAAGAAGGCAGGGGTGATGTAGCCATTCCACGCACATGTGGGCCCACCGAGAGGTCAATGGGTAAGCAGCCACTCCGATTCTCTCCCCATTGTGAGCATTGGGGACACTTGGATATGGCAAGGATTGTGTACCCATTTTGCCCAATTGTTGGCCTTTGGACGCTAGTGGTAAAGTAACCACTTGTGATTGTGTTCTTGTGTTGTGCACCCAGGACCCACGAGATGGCAAGGGTGTTGTAGCTCCTTTGCCTACAATTACCCCCCCCCCCCTTCTTTTAGGCCATACGTGATCTAGCAGCAAATTGTGATTTTCTTCCCCTTCGAGCATCTAGGAACTCCAAGAAGGCATGGGTGATGTAGCCATTCCATGCACATGTGGTCCCATTGAGAGGCCGATGGATAAGCAAGCAACTCTGATTTTGTCCCCATGGTGAGCATTGGGGACCCCGGGAGATAGCAGGGATGCTATATCCACGTTGCCCAAATGTGGGCCTTCGGTCGCTAGGGGCGTAATAACCACTTGTGATCGTGTTCTTGTGTTCAGCACTCGGGACTCATGAGATGGCAGTGGTGTTGCAGCTCCTTTGCCAACAATTGCTCCCTCCACCCCTTTTAGGGAATAGGGGATCTAACAGCAAATTGTGATTTTGTCCCCATTCCAAGCATCTAGGAAATCCAAGAAGGCATGGCTGATGTAGCCATTCCATGCACATATGGTGCCACCGAGAGGTCAATGGGTAAGCAACCAACTCTGATTTTGTCCCCGTGGTGAGCATTGGGGACCCCCGGAGATGGCAGGGATGCTGCTTCAAGAAGGCATGGGTGATGTAGCCAGGGTCTGTAGTGAAACCTATTAAAAAATTGGGTTTTAATTTTTTTTTTTACTAGGTAACAGTTTACTAGGTAACAGGACTTTTTTTACTAGGTATTGGGAACCTAGTAAAAAAAAAGTTTTTTCTTTTACTAGGTTTCAAAACCTAGTAAAAGAAAAGTTTTTATTTTTACTAGGTTTCGGAACCTAGTAAAAAAAAGTTTTTGTTTTTACCAGGTTTCAGAACCTACTGAAAACAAGAAAATTTTTTTTTACTAGGTTACTGGGTAGCCACCTTGCCCAGTTGTGGGCCACTTCTGATTCTGCCCCCCGCTTTGAAGCGGAGGGGACCCACGAGGCGGCGGGGGTTAAGTAGCCACCTTGCCCACAAGTGGGCCACCTCTGATTCTGTCCCCCGCTCTGAAGCGGTGGGGCTCCCCGAGGCGGCAGGGGTTAAGTAGCCACCTTGCCCACACGTGGGCCACTTCTGATTCTGCCCCCCGCTCTGAAGCGGAGGGGATCCCCGAGGCGGTAGGGGTTAAGTAGCCACCTTGCCCACAAGTGGGCCACTTCTGATTTTGCCCCCCGCTCTGAAGCGGTGGGGCTCCCCGATACGGCAGGGGTGAGGTAGCCAATTTGCCCACTAGTGGGCCTATTCTGATTTTGCCCCCCGCTCTGAAGCGGTGGGGATCCCCGATACAGCAAGGGTGAGGTAGCCAATTTGCCCACTTGTGGGCCACTTCTGATTTTGCCCCCTTCTCTGCAGCGGTGGGGCTCCCCGATACGGCAGGGGTGAGGTAGGTAGGTCCCTCTGCAAAACCCACCTACAAAGATAAGAAGTCGGACCTCATCTACAAGCGCGTGTTTTGCGACTTCATATAAAGCACACGTGTGTGCACCTCATATATGTATATACATTTATGATATAAAAGCTCCTTCTTTTCTTGAGCCTCATTTTATTTTTGCTGACCTTGCAATACACGGTTTGGCCCGGATGGGGCGCCACTTACACAAGTGGCCTTGAATAGACCAGGGGGCACCATGCCCTTAAACATAAATACCATCTACCGTTGACCCCCCCCCCCCCATAAACTTGGTGTTTTTTGTTCAAATTCAAGTCAAATTTGTCACTACCTAGTAAACTAGTAAGGGAAAATTTTTTAAAATTTTTGCTTTTTTTACCTAGTAAAAATTTTTTTTTACTAGGTTTTGCTACATTTTACTAGGTTTTGCTACGTGCATACTAGGTTTCACCAAATGCCCATGTAGCCATTCCACGCACATGTGGGCCCACCGACAGGTCAATGGGTAAGCAACCACTCCGATTCTCTCCCCATGGTGAGCATTGGGGACCCTTGGAGATGGCAAGGATGCTGTACCCACTTTGCCCAAATGTGGGCCTTTGGACGCTAGTGACTTAGTAACCACTTGTTATCGTGTTTTTGTGTTGTGCACCCGGGACCCACGAGATGGCAAGGGTGTTGTAGCTCTTTTGCCTACAATTAACCCCCCCCCTCCTTTTAGGCCATACGGGATCTAGCAGCAAATTGTGATTTTGTTCCCATTCCAAGCATCTAGGAACTCCAAGAAGGCATGGGTGATGTAGCCATTTCATGCACATGTGGTCCCACTAACATGTCAATCGCCAAGCTGCCAACTATGATTCTCTCCCCATTGGGGACCCCCGGTGATGGCACATATGGTTTTCCCACTTTGCCCAAATGTGGGCCTTTGCACGCTAGTGGTGTAGTAACCACTTATGATCGTGTTCTTGTGTTGAACACCCGGGACCCACAAGGTGGCATTGCTGTTGCAACTCTTTTGCCTACAATTGCTCCCTCCACCCCTTTTAGGCAATAGGGGATCTAGCGGCAAATTGTGATTTTGTCCCCATTCCAAGCATCTAGAAACTCCAAGAAGGCATGGGTGATGTAGGAACTCCCAGAAGGCTTGGGTGATGTACCCATTCCATGCACATGTGGTGCCACCGAGAGGTCAATGGGTAAGCAACCAAATTTAATTTTGTCCCCGTGGTGAGCATTGGGGACCCCCGGAGATGGCAGGGATGCTGCTCCAAGAAGGCAAGGGTGATGTAGCCCTTCCACGCACATGTGGGCCCACCGAGAGGTCAATGGGTAAGCAGCCACTCCGATTCTCTCCCCATGGTGAGCATTGGAGACACTTGGATATGGCAAGGATTGTGTACCCATTTTGCCCAAATGTGGGCCTTCGGACGCTCGTAGTGAAGTAACCACTTGTGATCGTGTTCTTGTGTTGTGCACCCAGGACCCACGAGATGGCAAGGGTGTTGTAGCTCCTTTGCCTACAATTACCCCCCCCCCCCTCTTTTAAGCCATACGGGATCTAGCAGCAAATTGTGATTTTCTTCCCCTTCGAGCATCTAGGAACTCCAAGAAGGCATCGGTGATGTAGCCATTCCATGCACATGTGGTCCCATTGAGAGGCCGATGGATAAGCAAGCAACTCTGATTTTGTCCCCATGGTGAGCATTGGGGACCCCGGGAGATAGCAGGGATGCTATATCCACGTTGCCCAAATGTGGGCCTTCGGTCGCTAGGGGCGTAATAACCACTTGTGATCGTGTTCTTGTGTTGAGCACCCGGGACTTATGAGATGGCAGTGGTGTTGCAGCTCCTTTGCCTACAATTGCTCCCTCCACCCCTTTTAGGGAATAGGGGATCTAACAGCAAATTGTGATTTTGTCCCCATTCCAAGCATCTAGGAAACTCAAGAAGGCATGGGTGATGTAGCCATTCCACGCACATGTGGGCCCACCGAGAGGTCAATGGGTAAGCAGTCACTCCGATTCTCTCCCCATGGTGAGCATTGGGGACCCGTGGAGATGGCAAGGATGCCGTACCCAGTTTGCCCAAATGTGGGCCTTTGGACGCTAGTGACTTAGTAACCACTTGTTATCGTGTTTTTGTGTTGTGCACCCAGGACCCACGAGATGGCAAGGGTATTGTAGCTCCTTTGCCTACAATTACCCCCCCCCCCCCTCCTTCTAGGCCATACGGGATCTAGCAGCAAATTGTGATTTTGTTCCCATTCCAAGCATCTAGGAACTCTTAGAAGGCATGGGTGATGTAGCCATTTCATGCACATGTGGTCCCACTAACATGTCAATCGCCAAGCTGCCAACTATGATTCTCTCCCCATTGGGGACCCCCGGTGATGGCAGAAACGTTGTTCCCCCTTTGCCCAAATGTGGGCCTTTGCACGCTAGTGGTGTAGTAACCACTTATGATCGTGTTCTTGTGTTGAACACCCGGGACCCACAAGATGGCATTGATGTTGCAGCTCTTTTGCCTACAATTGCTCCCTCCACCCCTTTTAGGCAATAGGGGATCTAGCGGCAAATTGTGATTTTGTCCCCATTCCAAGCATCTAGAAACTCCAAGAAGGCATGGGTGATGTAGGAACTCCCAGAAGGCTTGGGTGATGTACCCATTCCATGCTCATGTGGTGCCACCGAGAGGTCAATGGGTAAGCAACCAACTTTGATTTTGTCCCCGTGGTGAGCATTGGGGACCCCCGGAGATGGCAGGGATGCTGCTCCAAGAAGGCAGGGGTGATGTAGCCATTCCACGCACATGTGGGCCCACCGAGAGGTCAATGGGTAAGCAACCACTCCGATTCTCTCCCCATGGTGAGCATTGGGGACACTTGGATATGGCAAGGATTGTGTACCCATTTTGCCCAAATGTGGGCCTTCGGACGCTAGTAGTGAAGTAACCACTTGTGATCGTGTTCTTGTGTTGTGCACCCAGGAGCCACGAGATGGCAAGGGTGTTGTAGCTCCTTTGCCTACAATTAACCCCCCCCCCCTTTTAGGCCATGCGGGATCTAGCAGCAAATTGTGATTTTCTTCCCCTTCGAGCATCTAGGAACTCCAAGAAGGCATCGGTGATGTAGCCATTCCATGCACATGTGGTCCCATTGAGAGGCCGATGGATAAGCAAGCAACTCTGATTTTGTCCCCATGGTGAGCATTGGGGACCCCGGGAGATAGCAGGGATGCTATATCCACGTTGCCCAAATGTGGGCCTTCGGTCGCCAAGGGCGTAATAACCACTTGTGATCGTGTTCTTGTGTTGAGCACCCGGGACTCATGAGATGGCAGTGGTGTTGCAGCTCCTTTGCCTACAATTGCTCCCTCCACCCCTTTTAGGGAATAGGGGATCTAACAGCAAATTGCGATTTTGTCCCCATTCCAAGCATCTAGGAAAGCCAAGAAGGCATGGGTGATGTAGCCATTCCATGCACATATGGTGCCACCGAGAGGTCAATGGGTAAGCAACCAACTCTGATTTTGTCCCCGTGGTGAGCATTGGGGACCCGTGGAGATGGCAGGGATGCTGCTCCAAGAAGGGAGGGGTGATGTAGTCATTCCATGCACATGTGGGCCCACGGAGAGGTCAATGGGTAGACAGCCAGTGTAATTCTCTCCCCATGGTGAGCATTGGAGACACTTGGATATGGCAAGGATTGTGTACCCACTTTGCCCAAATGTGGGCCTTTGGACGCTAGTGACTTAGTAACCACTTGTTATCGTGTTTTTGTGTTGTGCACCCGGGACCCACGAGATGGCACGGGTGTTGTAGCTCCTTTGCCTACAATTAACCCCCCCCTCCTTTTAGGCCGTACGGGATCTAGCAGCAAATTGTGATTTTGTTCCCATTCCAAGCATCTAGGAACTCCAAGAAGGCATGGGTGATGTAGCCATTTCATGCACATGTGGTCCCACTAACATGTCAATCGCCAAGCTGCCAACTATGATTCTCTCCCCATTGAGGACCCCCGGAGATGGCACATATGATTTTCCCACTTTGCCCAAATGTGGGCCTTTGCACGCTAGTGGTGTAGTAACCACTTATGATCGTGTTCTTGTGTTGAACACCCGGGACCCACAAGATGGCACTGCTGTTGCAACTCTTTTGCCTACAATTGCTCCCTCCACCCCTTTTAGGCAATAGGGGATGTAGCGGCAAATTGTGATTTTGTCCCCATTCCAAGGATATAGGAACTCCAAGAAGGCATGGGTGATGTAGGAACTCCCAGAAGGCTTGGGTGATGTACCGATTCCATGCACATGTGGTGCCACCGAGAGGTCAATGGGTGAGCAACCAACTTTAATTTTGTCCCCGTGGTGAGCATTGGGGACCCCCGGAGATGGCAGGGATGCTGCTCCAAGAAGGCAAGGGTGATGTAGCCATTCCACGCACATGTGGGCCCACCGAGAGGTCAGTGGGTAAGCAGCCACTCCGATTCTCTCCCCATGGTGAGCATTGGAGACACTTGGATATGGCAAGGATTGTGTACCCATTTTGCCCAAATGTGGGCCTTCGGACGCTCGTAGTGAAGTAACCACTTGTGATCGTGTTCTTGTGTTGTGCACCCAGGACCCACGAGATGGCAAGGGTGTTGTAGCTCCTTTGCCTACAATTACCCCCCCCCCCCCCTGTTAGGCCAAATGGGATCTAGCAGCAAATTGTGATTTTCTTCCCCTTCGAGCATCTAGGAACTCCAAGAAGGCATCGGTGATGTAGCCATTCCATGCACATGTGGTCCCATTGAGAGGCCGATGGGTTAGCAAGCAACTCTGATTTTGTCCCCATGGTGAGCATTGGGGACCCCGGGAGATAGCAGGGATGCTATATCCACGTTGCCCAAATGTGGGCCTTCGGTCGCCAAGGGCGTAATAACCACTTGTGATCGTGTTCTTGTGTTGAGCACCCGGGACTCATGAGATGGCAGTGGTGTTGCAGCTCCTTTGCCTACAATTGCTCCCTCCACCCCTTTTAGGGAATAGGGGATCTAACAGCAAATTGCGATTTTGTCCCCATTCCAAGCATCTAGGAGAGCCAAGAAGGCATGGGTGATGTAGCCATTCCATGCACATATGGTGCCACCGAGAGGTCAATGGGTAAGCAACCAACTCTGATTTTGTCCCCGTGGTGAGCATTGGGGACCCGTGGAGATGGCAGGGATGCTGCTCCAAGAAGGGAGGGGTGATGTAGTCATTCCATGCACATGTGGGCCCACGGAGAGGTCAATGGGTAGACAGCCAGTGTAATTCTCTCCCCATGGTGAGCATTGGAGACACTTGGATATGGCAAGGATTGTGTACCCACTTTGCCCAAATGTGGGCCTTTGGACGCTAGTGACTTAGTAACCACTTGTTATCGTGTTTTTGTGTTGTGCACCCGGGACCCACGAGATGGCACGGGTGTTGTAGCTCCTTTGCCTACAATTAACCCCCCCCTCCTTTTAGGCCGTACGGGATCTAGCAGCAAATTGTGATTTTGTTCCCATTCCAAGCATCTAGGAACTCCAAGAAGGCATGGGTGATGTAGCCATTTCATGCACATGTGGTCCCACTAACATGTCAATCGCCAAGCTGCCAACTATGATTCTCTCCCCATTGAGGACCCCCGGAGATGGCACATATGATTTTCCCACTTTGCCCAAATGTGGGCCTTTGCACGCTAGTGGTGTAGTAACCACTTATGATCGTGTTCTTGTGTTGAACACCCGGGACCCACAAGATGGCACTGCTGTTGCAACTCTTTTGCCTACAATTGCTCCCTCCACCCCTTTTAGGCAATAGGGGATGTAGCGGCAAATTGTGATTTTGTCCCCATTCCAAGGATATAGGAACTCCAAGAAGGCATGGGTGATGTAGGAACTCCCAGAAGGCTTGGGTGATGTACCGATTCCATGCACATGTGGTGCCACCGAGAGGTCAATGGGTGAGCAACCAACTTTAATTTTGTCCCCGTGGTGAGCATTGGGGACCCCCGGAGATGGCAGGGATGCTGCTCCAAGAAGGCAAGGGTGATGTAGCCATTCCACGCACATGTGGGCCCACCGAGAGGTCAGTGGGTAAGCAGCCACTCCGATTCTCTCCCCATGGTGAGCATTGGAGACACTTGGATATGGCAAGGATTGTGTACCCATTTTGCCCAAATGTGGGCCTTCGGACGCTCGTAGTGAAGTAACCACTTGTGATCGTGTTCTTGTGTTGTGCACCCAGGACCCACGAGATGGCAAGGGTGTTGTAGCTCCTTTGCCTACCATTACCCCCCCCCCCCTGTTAGGCCAAATGGGATCTAGCAGCAAATTGTGATTTTCTTCCCCTTCGAGCATCTAGGAACTCCAAGAAGGCATCGGTGATGTAGCCATTCCATGCACATGTGGTCCCATTGAGAGGCCGATGGGTTAGCAAGCAACTCTGATTTTGTCCCCATGGTGAGCATTGGGGACCCCGGGAGATAGCAGGGATGCTATATCCACGTTGCCCAAATGTGGGCCTTCGGTCGCCAAGGGCGTAATAACCACTTGTGATCGTGTTCTTGTGTTGAGCACCCGGGACTCATGAGATGGCAGTGGTGTTGCAGCTCCTTTGCCTACAATTGCTCCCTCCACCCCTTTTAGGGAATAGGGGATCTAACAGCAAATTGTGATTTTGTCCCCATTCCAAGCATCTAGGAAACTCAAGAAGGCATGGGTGATGTAGCCATTCCACGCACATGTGGGCCCACCGAGAGGTCAATGGGTAAGCAACCACTCCGATTCTCTCCCCATGGTGAGCATTGGGGACCCGTGGAGATGGCAAGGATGCCGTACCCACTTTTCCCAAATGTGGGCCTTTGGACGCTAGTGACTTAGTAACCACTTGTTACCGTGTTTTTGTGTTGTGCACCCAGGACCCACGAGATGGCAAGGGTGTTGTAGCTCCTTTGCCTACAATTACCCCCCCCCCCCCCTCCTTTTAGGCCATACGGGATCTAGCAGCAAATTGTGATTTTGTCCCCATTCCAAGCATCTAGGAACTCTTAGAAGGCATGGGTGATGTAGCCATTTCATGCACATGTGGTCCCACTAACATGTCAATCGCCAAGCTGCCAACTATGATTCTCTCCCCATTGGGGACCCCCGGTGATGGCAGAAATGTTGTTCCCACTTTGCCCAACTGGGCCTTTGCACGCTAGTGGTGTAGTAACCACTTATGATCGTGTTCTTGTGTTGAACACCCGGGACCCACAAGATGGCATTGATGTTGCAGCTCTTTTGCCTACAATTGCTCCCTCCACCCCTTTTAGGCAATAGGGGATCTAGCGGCAAATTGTGATTTTGTCCCCATTCCAAGCATCTAGAAACTCCAAGAAGGCATGGGTGATGTAGGAACTCCCAGGAGGCTTGGGTGATGTACCCATTCCATGCTCATGTGGTGCCACCGAGAGGTCAATGGGTAAGCAACCAATTTTAATTTTGTCCCCGTGGTGAGCATTGGGGACCCCCGGAGATGGCAGGGATGCTGCTCCAAGAAGGCAGGGGTGATGTAGCCATTCCACGCACATGTGGGCCCACCGAGAGGTCAATGGGTAGACAGCCACTCCGATTCTCTCCCCATTGTGAGCATTGGGGACACTTGGATATGGCAAGGATTGTGTACCCATTTTGCCCAAATGTGGGCCTTCAGACGCTAGTAGTGAAGTAACCACTTGTGATCGTGTTCTTGTGTTGTGCACCCAGGACCCACGAGATGGCAAGGGTGTTGTAGCTCCTTTGCCTACAATTAACCCCCCCCCCCCTTTTAGGCCATGCGGGATCTAGCAGCAAATTGTGATTTTCTTCCCCTTCGAGCATCTAGGAACTCCAAGAAGGCATCGGTGATGTAGCCATTCCATGCACATGTGGTCCCATTGAGAGGCCGATGGATAAGCAAGCAACTCTGATTTTGTCCCCATGGTGAGCATTGGGGACCCCGGGAGATAGCAGGGATGCTATATCCACGTTGCCCAAATGTGGGCCTTCGGTCGCCAAGGGCGTAATAACCACTTGTGATCGTGTTCTTGTGTTGAGCACCCGGGACTCATGAGATGGCAGTGGTGTTGCAGCTCCTTTGCCTACAATTGCTCCCTCCACCCCTTTTAGGGAATAGGGGATCTAACAGCAAATTGCGATTTTGTCCCCATTCCAAGCATCTAGGAAAGCCAAGAAGGCATGGGTGATGTAGCCATTCCATGCACATATGGTGCCACCGAGAGGTCAATGGGTAAGCAACCAACTCTGATTTTGTCCCCGTGGTGAGCATTGGGGACCCCCGGAGATGGCAGGGATGCTGCTCCAAGAAGGGAGGGGTGATGTAGTCATTCCATGCACATGTGGGCCCACGGAGAGGTCAATGGGTAGACAGCCAGTGTAATTCTCTCCCCATGGTGAGCATTGGAGACACTTGGATATGGCAAGGATGCTGTACCCACTTTGCCCAAATGTGGGCCTTTGGACGCTAGTGACTTAGTAACCACTTGTTATCGTGTTTTTGTGTTGTGCACCCGGGACCCACGAGATGGCACGGGTGTTGTAGCCCCTTTGCCTACAATCAACCCCCCCCCTCCTTTTAGGCCATACGGGATCTAGCAGCAAATTGTGATTTTGTTCCCATTCCAAGCATCTAGGAACTCCAAGAAGGCATGGGTGATGTAGCCATTTCATGCACATGTGGTCCCACTAACATGTCAATCGCCAAGCTGCCAACTATGATTCTCTCCCCATTGAGGACCCCCGGAGATGGCACATATGATTTTCCCCCTTTGCCCAAATGTGGGCCTTTGCACGCTAGTGGTGTAGTGACCACTTAGATCGTGTTCTTGTGTTGAACACCCGGGACCCACAAGATGGCAGTGCTGTTGCAGCTCTTTTGCCTACAATTGCTCCCTCCACCCCTTTTAGGCAATAGGGGATGTAGCGGCAAATTGTGATTTTGTCCCCATTCCAAGGATATAGGAACTCCAAGAAGGCATGGGTGATGTAGGAACTCCCAGAAGGCTTGGGTGATGTACCGATTCCATGCACATGTGGTGCCACCGAGAGGTCAATGGGTGAGCAACCAACTTTGATTTTGTCCCCGTGGTGAGCATTGGGGACCCCCGGAGATGGCAGGGATGCTGCTCCAAGAAGGCAGGGGTGATGTAGCCATTCCACGCCCATGTGGGCCCACCGAGAGGTCAGTGGGTAAGCTGCCACCCTAATTCTCTCCCCATGGTGAGCATTGGGGACACTTGGATATGGCAAGGATTGTGTACCCATTTTGCCCAAATGTGGGCCTTCGGACGCTAGTAGTGAAGTAACCACTTGTGATCGTGTTCTTGTGTTGTGCACCCAGGACCCACGAGATGGCAAGGGTGTTGTAGCTCCTTTGCCTACCATTACCCCCCCCCTTCTTTTAGGCCAAATGGGATCTAGCAGCAAATTGTGATTTTCTTCCCCTCCGAGCATCTAGGAACTCTAAGAAGGCATCGGTGATGTAGCCATTCCATGCACATGTGGTCCCATTGAGAGGCCGATGGGTTAGCAAGCAACTCTGATTTTGTCCCCATGGTGAGCATTGGGGACCCCGGGAGATAGCAGGGATGCTATATCCACGTTGCCCAAATGTGGGCCTTCGGTCGCCGAGGGCGTAATAACCACTTGTGATCGTGTTCTTGTGTTGAGCACCCGGGACTCATGAGATGGCAGTGGTGTTGCAGCTCCTTTGCCTACAATTGCTCCCTCCACCCCTTTTAGGGAATAGGGGATCTAACAGCAAATTGTGATTTTGTCCCCATTCCAAGCATCTAGGAAAGCCAAGAAGGCATGGGTGATGTAGCCATTCCATGCACATATGGTGCCACCGAGAGGTCAATGGGTAAGCAACCAACTTTAATTTTGTCCCCATGGTGAGCATTGGGGACCCCCGGAGATGGCAGGGATGCTGCTCCAAGAAGGCATTTGTGATGTAGTCATTCCATGCAGATGTAGGCCCACGGAGAGGTCAACGGGTAGACAGCCAGTGTAATTCTCTCCCCATGGTGAGCATTGGGGACCCTTGGAGATGGCAAGGATGCTGTACCCACTTTGCCCAAATGTGGGCCTTTGGACGCTAGTGACTTAGTAACCACTTGCTATCGTGTTTTTGTGTTGTGCACCCGGGACCCACGAGATGGCAAGGGTGTTGTAGCTCCTTTGCCTACAATTAACCCCCCCCCTCCTTTTAGGCCATACGGGATCTAGCAGCAAATTGTGATTTTGTTCCCATTCCAAGCATCTAGGAACTCCAAGAAGGCATGGGTGATGTAGCCATTTCATTCACATGATGTCCCACTAACATGTCAATCGCCAAGCTGCCAACTATGATTCTCTCCCCATTGGGGACCCCCGGTGATGGCACATATGGTTTTCCCACTTTGCCCAAATGTGGGCCTTTGCACGCTAGTTGTGTAGTAACCACTTATGATCGTGTTCTTGTGTTGAACACCCGGGACCCACAAGGTGGCATTGCTGTTGCAGCTCTTTTGCCTACAATTGCTCCCTCCACCCCTTTTAGGCAATAGGGGATGTAGCGGCAAATTGTGATTTTGTCCTCATTCCAAGCATCTAGAAACTCCAAGAAGGCATGGGTAATGTAGGAACTCCCAGGAGGCTTGTGTGATGTACCCATTCCATGCACATGTGGTGCCACCGAGAGGTCAATGGGTAAGCAACCAAATTTAATTTTGTCCCCGTGGAGAGCATTGGGGACCCCCGGAGATGGCAGGGATGCTGCTCCAAGAAGGCAGGGGTGATGTAGCCATTCCACGCACATGTGGGCCCACCGAGAGGTCAGTGGGTAAGCAGCCACTCCGATTCTCTCCCCATGGTGAGCATTGGAGACACTTGGATATGGCAAGGATTGTGTACCCATTTTGCCCAAATGTGGGCCTTCAGACGCTAGTGGTGAACTAACCACTTGTGATCGTGTTCTTGTGTTGTGCACCCAGGAGCCACGAGATGGCAAGGGTGTTGTAGCTCCTTTGCCTACAATTACCCCCCCCCCCCCTCCTTTTAGGCCATACGGGATCTAGCAGCAAATTGTGATTTTCTTCCCCTTCGAGCATCTAGGAACTCCAAGAAGGCATCGGTGATGTAGCCATTCCATGCACATGTGGTCCCATTGAGAGGCCGATGGATAAGCAAGCAACTCTGATTTTGTCCCCATGGTGAGCATTGGGGACCCCGGGAGATAGCAGGGATGCTATATCCACGTTGCCCAAATGTGGGCCTTCGGTCGCCAGGGGCGTAATAACCACTTGTGATCGTGTTCTTGTGTTGAGCACCCGGGACTCATGAGATGGCAGTGGTGTTGCAGCTCCTTTGCCTACAATTGCTCCCTCCACCCCTTTTAGGGAATAGGGGATCTAACAGCAAATTGTGATTTTGTCCCCATTCCAAGCATCTAGGAAAGCCAAGAAGGCATGGGTGATGTAGCCATTCCATGCACATATGGTGCCACCGAGAGGTCAATGGGTAAGCAACCAACTCTGATTTTGTCCCCGTGGTGAGCATTGGGGACCCCCGGAGATGGCAGGGATGCTGCTCCAAGAAGGCAAGGGTGATGTAGCCATTCCACGCACCTCTGGGCCCACGGAGAGGTCAACGGGTAGACAGCCAGTGTAATTCTCTCCCCATGGTGAGCATTGGGGACCCGTGGAGATGGCAAGGATGCTGTACCCACTTTGCCCAAATGTGGGCCTTTGGACGCTAGTGACTTAGTAACCACTTGCTATCGTGTTTTTGTGTTGTGCACCCGGGACCCACGAGATGGCACGGGTGTTGTAGCTCCTTTGCCTACAATTAACCCCCCCCCTCCTTTTAAGCCATACGGGATCTAGCAGCAAATTGTGATTTTGTTCCCATTCCAAGCATCTAGGAATGCCAAGAAGGCATGGGTGATGTGGCCATTTCATGCACATGTGGTCCCACTAACATGTCAATCGCTAAGCTGCCAACTATGATTCTCTCCCCATTGAGGACCCCCGGAGATGGCACATATGATTTTCCCACTTTGCCCAAATGTGGGCCTTTGCACGCTAGTGGTGTAGTGACCACTTAGATCGTGTTCTTGTGTTGAACACCCGGGACCCACAAGGTGGCAGTGCTGTTGCAGCTCTTTTGCCTACAATTGCTCCCTCCACCCCTTTTAGGCAATAGGGGATCTAGCGGCAAATTGTGATTTTGTCCCCATTCCAAGGATATAGGAACTCCAAGAAGGCATGGGTGATGTAGGAACTCCCAGAAGGCTTGGGTGATGTACCGATTCCATGCACATGTGGTGCCACCGAGAGGTCAATGGGTGAGCAACCAACTTTAATTTTGTCCCCGTGGTGAGCATTGGGGACCCCCGGAGATGGCAGGGATGCTGCTCGAAGAAGCAGGGGTGATGTAGCCATTCCACGCACATGTGGGCCCACCGAGAGGTCAATGGGTAAGCAACCACTCCGATTCTCTCCCCATGGTGAGCATTGGGGACACTTGGATATGGCAAGGATTGTGTACCCATTTTGCCCAAATGTGGGCCTTCGGACGCTAGTAGTGAAGTAACTACTTGTGATCGTGTTCTTGTGTTGTGCACCCAGGAGCCACGAGATGGCAAGGGTGTTGTAGCTCCTTTGCCTACCATTACCCCCCCCCCCCCCTCCCCTTAGGCCAAATGGGATCTAGCAGCAAATTGTGATTTTCTTCCCCTTCGAGCATCTAGGAACTCCAAGGAGGCATGGGTGATGTAGCCATTCCATGCACATGTGGTCCCATTGAGAGGTAAATGGGTTAGCAAGCAACTCTGATTTTGTCCCCATGGTGAGCATTGGGGACTCCGGGAGATAGCAGGGATGCTATATCCACGTTGCCCAAATGTGGGCCTTCGGTCGCCAGGGGCGTAATAACCACTTGTGATCGTGTTCTTGTGTTGAGCACCCGGGACTCATGAGATGGCAGTGGTGTTGCAGCTCCTTTGCCTACAATTGCTCCCTCCACCCTTTTTAGGGAATAGGGGATCTAACAGCAAATTGTGATTTTGTCCGCATTCCAATTATTTAGGAAATCCAAGAAGGCATGGGTGATGTAGCCATCCCATGCACATATGGTTCCACCGAGAGGTCAATGGGTAAGCAACCACTCCGATTCTCTCCCCATGATGAGCATTGGGGATCCGTGGAGATGGCAAGGATGCTGTACCCACTTTGCCCAAATGTGGGATCCAGCAGCAAATTGTAATTTTGTTCCCATCCCAAGCATCTAGGAACTCCAAGAAGGCATGGGTGATGTAGCCAGTCCATGCACATGAGGTCCCACTAACATGTCAATCGCTAAGCAGCCAACTATGATTCTCTCCCCATCGGGGACCCCCGGAGATGGCAGATATGTTGTTCCCACTTTGCCCAAACGTGGGCCTTTCCACGCTAGTGGTGTAGTAACCACTTATGATCATGTTCTTGTGTTGAACATCCGGGACCCACAAGATGGCATTCCTGTTGCAACTCTTTTGCCTACAATTGCTCCCTCCACCCCTTTTAGGCAATAGGGGATCTAGCGGCAAATTGTGACTTTGTCCCCATTCCAAGCATCTAGAAACTCCAAGAAGGCATGAGTGATGTACCCATTCCATGCACATGTAGTCCCATTGAGAGCATCTGGGAACTCCAAGAAGGCTTGGGTGATGCACCCATTCCATGCACATCCGGTGCCACCGAGAGGTCAATGGGTGAGCAACCAACTTTGATTTTGTCCCCATGCGGAGCATTGGGGACCCCCGGAGATGGCAGGGATGCTCTTCCAAGAAGGCATGGGTGATATAGTTGTTCCACGCACATGTGGGCCCACGGAGAGGTCAATGGGTAAGCAACCACCCTAATTCTCTCCCCATGGTGAGCATTGGGGACCCGTGGAGATGGCAAAGATGCTGTACCCATTTTGCCCAAATGTGGGCCTTTGGACCCTAGTGATGCAGTGTCCACTTGTTATCGTGTTTTTGTGTTGTGCACCCAGGACCCACGAGATGGTACGGGTGTTGTAGCTCCTTTGCCTACAATTACCCCCCCC
Source organism: Eutreptiella sp. 'Long Island Sound 2002' (assembly GCA_964036045.1). Classification (NCBI taxonomy): domain Eukaryota; phylum Euglenozoa; class Euglenophyceae; order Eutreptiales; family Eutreptiaceae; genus Eutreptiella; species Eutreptiella sp. 'Long Island Sound 2002'. Next base: position 47,465,871 of record OZ038385.1, read on the forward strand.
CTTTTTAAGGCCATACGGGCTATACCAGCAAATTGTGATTTTGTTCCAGTTGGAGCATCTAGGAACTCCAAGAAGGCATGGGTGATGTAGCCATTTCATGCACATGTCGTCCCATTGAGAGGTCGATGGGTAAGCAAGCAACTCTCATTTTTTTCCATGTGAGCATTGGTGACCCTGGGAGATGGCAGGGATGCTATATCCAAGTTGGCCAAATGTGGGCCTTCGGTCGCCAAGGGCGTAGTAACCACTTGTGATCGTGTTCTTGTGTTGAGCACCCGGGACTCATGAGATGGTAGTGGTGTTGCAGCTCCTTTGCCTACAATGGCTCCCTCCACCTCTTTTAGGGAATAGGGGATCTAGCAGCAAATTGTGATTTTGTCCCCATTCCAAGCATCTAGGAACTCTTAGAAGGCATGGGTGATGTAGCCATTCCATGCACATATGGTGCCACCGAGAGGTCAATGGGTAAGAAACGAATTCTGATTTTGTCCCCATGGTGAGCATTGGGGAACCCCGGAGATGGTAGGGATGCTGCTCCAAGAAGGCATGGGTGATGTAGCCATTCCACGCACATGTGGGCCCACCGAGAGGTCAATGGGTAAGCAGCCACTCCGATTCTCTCCCCATGGTGAGCATTGGAGACACTTGGAGATGGCAAGGATGCTCTACCCACTTTGCCCAAACCTGGGTTTTAAAGCTCTTTTGCCTACAATTGCTCCTTCCACCCCTTTTAGGCAATGGGGGATCTAGCAGCAAATTATCATGTTGTCCGCATTCTAAGCATCTAGGAACTCCAAGAAGGCATGGGTGATGTAGCCATTCCATGCACATGTGGTCCCATTTAGAGCATCTAGCAACTCCTAGAAGGCAGAGGTGCCACCGAGAGGTCAATGGGTGAGCAACCAACTTGATTTTGTCCCCGTGGTCAGCATCGGGGACCCTCAGAGATGGCAGGGATGCTGCCCCAAGAAGGCAGGGGTGATGTGGCCATTCCATGCACATGTGGGCCCACCGAGAGGTCAATGGGTGAGCAACCAACTCTGATTTTGTCCCCGTGGTGAGCATTGGGGACCCTTGGATATGGCAAGGATGCTGTACCCACTTTGCCCAAACGTGGGCCTCTAGACGCTAGTGCCTGGCTAACTACTTGTGATCATGTTCTTCTGTTGTGCACCCAAGAACCAAGCATGCAGGGGGGTTGCAACTCCTTTGCCTACAATTGCGCACCCCCGTCATGCCACAAGGAATCTAGCAGCAAATTGTGATTTTGTTCCCGTTGTGAGCATCTAGGAGCTCCAAGAAGGCATGGGTGATGTAGCCATTCCATGCACATGTGGTCCCATTGCTAGGCCGATGGGTAACCAAGCAACTCTTATTTTGTCTCCATGGTGAGCATTGGGGACATTGGGCGATGGCAGGGACGCTGGCCAAGAAAGGCATTGGTGATGTAGCCATTCCATGCACATGTGGTCCCACCAACATGTTAATCGCTAAGCCGCCAACTATGATTCTCTCCCCATGGTGAGCATTGGGGACCCCCGGAGATGGCAACGATGCTGTGCCTACTTTGCCCGAATATGGGCCTTTGGACGCTAGTGGTGTGGTAACCACTTGTGATTCCGTTTTTGTGTTGAGCACCGAGGACCCATGAGATGGCAGGGGTGTTGTAGCTCCTTTGCCTACAACTACCCCCCCCCCCCCTTTTTACGTCATAGGGGATCTAGCTGCAAATTAAGATTTTGTTCGGATTCCGAGCATATGGGAGCTCCAAGAAGGCATGGGTGGTGTAGCCATTCCACGCACATGTGGTCCAACTGAGAGGTCAATCGCTAAGCAAGCAACTCTGTTTTTGTCCCCATGGTGAGCATCAAGGACCCCCTGAGATGGCAGGGATGCTATACCAACGTTGCGCAAAGGTGGGCTTCTAGATGCTAGTGGTTAGTAACTTTTTTCAATCGTGTTCTTGTGTTGAGCACCGGGCCGAATGAGATGGCAGGGGTGTTGTAGCTCATTTGCCCTCCCCCCCTCTCAGGCAGTAGGGGGCATAGCAGCAAAATGTAATTTTGTCCCCATCCCAGGCATCTAGGAGCTCTAGGAAGGCAGGGGTGATGTAGCCATTCCACACACATGTGGGCCCACCGAGAGGTCAATCGGTAAGCAAGCAAGTCTGATTTTGCCCTTTTGATTAGTATTGGGGACCTCTGGAGATGTTAGGGATGCTGTACCCACTTTGTCCAAGTGTGGGTCTTTTGGTGCTAGCTGCGTAGTAACCACTTGTGATCGTATTGTTGCGTTATGTACCGGGGACCCACGAGATGGCAGTGGTGTTGTAGCTCTTTTGCCTGCAATCCCCCCCCCCCCCTTAGGCCATAGGGGATCTAGCCGCAAATTGTGATTTTGTTCCCGTTACGAGCATCTAGGAACTCCAAGAAGGCATGGGTGATGTAGCCATTCCATGCACATGTGGTCCCATTGAGAGGTAAATGGGTTAGCAACCAACTAAGTTTTTGTCCCCATGGTGAGCATTGGGGACCCCGGGAGATGGCACCTTGTCTTGGAAATCACCTCGAAGAGAGATTGTTAGATCAAGCACAGGCGCGGGCATCATATACCCCCCCTTTTTGGGGTCATTCGCGTAGCATACCCCAAGGCATGATATTGGATGTCCAACCCCTTGTAAAATCATTATTTTGCCCAGTAAGACCATCCCCCAATGGATTTTTTGATTTTGAGGCCTCTACCCCCTAAAACTGGATATCACTGTTTTGGGGGGTGGGGGGGTGTCGGATGGGGGGGTCAAAAGTTTTTGCTTAATAGGCTACAAGCAGTGGGGACGCACAGTGTTGTTAACACGGCCAGCGGTCCAGTGGTAACGCAGCTGATTCCTGATTTGCAGGCGTCGGTTCGAATCTTGGTCTGCCGATTTTTAGCGCTGCCGCCGGCGGCGGCGCCAAAGTGGCCAGACTAGGGTTCGAACCGCCGACCAGCTGGTACCGGTCGGCTGCTTTACCACTCGGCCAGGCTTGGGTTGCAATGCAGGGCCTCCCTGCTGCTTGGGGCCGCATTTGCCACTGACAAAAAACTCAAACCGTGTGTATCTGACTGACTACCTGCTTGCTGGCTCAGGGACTGATGAGCTGACTGTCAACCTCTTCTCGAGGTGCAGTGCCGAAGGCAATAGAATTAAATATTTCCACAAATCTTCAGGATCCGTACAGTTGGAAACATTCATGCTAAGAACAAAAATCCAAAATTGTAAAAGAAAAGAGGTAGAACCTTGCAACGGGCTCGCGTTACACGTCGTCAATGATGATAACCTCGCCCTTGCCGGACGAACTGCCTTTATCAACAACGACATCGACGACATGCTTGACCACCCTAGCGCTTCCGACATCAACTCCAGCCTTTTGTGTCGCTCCCCAGTCGCTCGGACTTCGCGTGTTTCCCGTGGAGTCATCCGTCGCCGCTTCGCTGCGGTCGCGGTGTCCTTGTTGCATGCCCGAGAGAGTGGAATGGTAGGGGTGGGGCCACACTGCTGCTCCACCTCTGTTTCATCCAAGCATTGCACATGAACTTCGGGGGGTACGTTGATGGTGGGGTTGGAGGTTTACTGCTGCTGTTGCTGCTACTGCGGCTCTACCCATTTTGCTAAGCGACCAACATGTCCGCCCTGAGGCGTGGGCCGCCACCTCCGGGCCACCTTTCCGCCACAGCGTCTCCGTAAGCAGCACGGCGCTCTTCCACTCTGTTCAGCAGTTGGTCCAGCGCTGCCGACAGCAGCTCCAGGCGTTGATCCCGCGACATCAGCGCTTCTGCTATGGCGTTCGACAGTGCATTCAGAATGATGTCCAGAGGGTTGTCACTCATCGAGAACGGCTCTGAATAGATACCCTCCCTTCGATCAAATAATAGAGGGAAGAAAGGGCACGTAAAAAGCCAGTCTTCGCACGCAACGAGTGGCGGGAAGACCTTGCCGCAGCCACGCGGCCACCTGCAAGGGCTGACACACACCAAGGGGCCATGCACAACCACTAATGTACGAAAAAAATTTGCAAAATAGAACTGAGATGCACTGAAATTCACAGACATACCTGGTATATTATACACTCTCCTACCCCCAAGACACGGAGTCCTGCCCTAAGGTCCCTGTACTTTTCTTCGGGTATCGTACACACTATGCTGAGTGGGGAGGCCACTGCCACCTAAAAACCCAGCTGACTATGGGAAAAAATTTCTGAGAAAGCACTAAAAGTTTTTAAACAGAAATTCCACCTAGGCAAAAATTCTGATCTGAACTCCTGGCCTAAAACTCAGAGGGGCAGTTTTCCAAATTGATGTTCAAACAGTTCTACTTATTGTGCTTCTACTTATTGCCCATGCTATCTGGTCTAAAAATTTCCTGCACCAAACAAAACCGTGCTCAGAAGTTGCTAGACACAAAAAAAGAAACAGGCACACACTAGCAAAACAGGGCAAAAGGAAGCAATGAACGACTCACTGTGCTGCCCCACAGGGTTCAGAAAACCCCTTAGAAATAAAATACAAAGCTGCACGCCTTTGATCCGGCACTTAATGTGCCTTACCCACTTCCGAGTAGTCTTCTAATTTACCTCTCGACTTTCAGCACTCCCAAGAGCCTCGCACTGCAGAAAACAGAGCAAGGCACACAGAAAACGGGAGGCCTGACCAAACAGTGAAGAGAGGGGAAGGGGTTGGTGCAGAATTAATGAAAAGCAGACCTCGCGTCATTGGGCGTCACGAAATTTTTTTTCAACTCCTGATTGATTCCACTGGGTTCCTGAATTCATGAGAACAAAGAAGCAAGGGAAGGAGGGTCAAACATGGAAAGGTTGGGGCAAACAAAATTAAATGCATATATAATGCCGAGGCATGTGCACAAGCGTGTGCACACGCCTACACCAAAAAAAAAAATTGTCTGCAAGATTGCAGTCTGGTGTTTTTCAACAGCACCACGAGAGCATGCTGTCTTGTTCTTCAGTCAGCATGTGGTATGCATCGCCCTGGTGGGTTACCAAGTCAATTGAAATGTGAGGCGGTGCCAGGCGAACCGGGAATAGCACGCCGGCTGTTGTCGCCATCATCCTAGACAACCCGGGCGTCGGCGATCCCAACAAAGTTGTGATCCATGCGGTTGTTGCCGGGCCGGGCCTGACAGGCGACAGTGGGGCAGCACCCCGCACGCCCAGCAAGAATGCGAACGTGCCCGAGAAAGTTGGCGTCATGCTGGGCGTGGCATGCCACTCCCCGATCATGATGCGAGCCATCGGGGCCAACCTTGCATGCAGAGTGCTACTCAGTTCGGTCAAGGTCGTACGGCCGCCTCCAGACGGTGCCGTAGAAGAGCGAGAAACCACACACATGATGCGCGGCTGCGTGCCGGCGGAGTCTGAGCAGCGTGAACCGCTGTGGTGGCGTTTGCCAGCCCTCCACTGCCGCCACCACGTGCAGCCGTGAGGGTGCACTCCACACATCCGGGATCACCGCAATCGGGCATCGCATGTCTTCTCGCCAAGGGCCTTCGGGCAAATGTTCAGTGATGCTTGTATTCTCAGCCACCTGGGCCACGGTCACCAGGTGTATGACCGGAAGATCTGATCCACCAATGTAGGGTGTCCTCATCAACCATGTCCCGGGTAATCTCATTCTTGTCACAATACCTGACGGCGTGCACTCCCACCGCCAAGTTGTACAACACTTACCGTTCTCCTTGTCCCTGGAGTTGCGCCAGCGCATAAGCGCGCACGTCGTCTTCTGACTCCTGCTCTTTCAGGGTTTCGATTGCTTCCGGGCTCCACAGGTTGTTTGCTTGACCGGAGAAGTTAGTGTTGCGCAACTACCTGTTGTGTGCCTTGGCAGTGAACGCCAACGGCCGCATCCCGGCATCTTGGCGATGCACCCGCAACCAAAAGTTTGCACAGAGCTCTTCATGACTGTTATCTACACACGCCTTGGCTATGTCCGGGCCGTGAGCCAGCGTGTTTCGCTCCGCATGTGTGTGAGTGGCGTGCTGCAGCTGTAATGCTAGCCAGCTGGCTACATGTGTGCGATTGCGCGCACCTGCTTCTTGTGTCCGGGCAAAAGGGTTGTTCAAAATTGCGTCACGCACCAAATTGATCAATGTCGGTAGAGCCTCAGGGCTGGTGGCACGTTCAAAGAAATCCAAATGTTCATAGAGTGAAACATTGTATGCCAATTCAGTCTATGCTGTCATGCACCACGGCAGGCAGTTCGTGCCTCTGCTGCCGTTGGAGCGCCTCGAACAACTCACTGAACTCGTCAGCCGTGATGCACTCAGCGATCACTGACTTGAGATGTGCGTTCACATACGCTGGTATTGGCACATCCTGTGCCGCGAGTTGCGATGCTCGGATGGCTGTGAGTGAGCTCATGCGGGCAGACAGCCAAACGGCACCGCTGGGCGGGTCAAGAGGGTAACTTTCCTTGTCCTCAAGTGCAAGAGGAAAACCACTTGGGAGAAGTCTGGGGACCAGTAGATCTCATAGAGAGAGCTTCGTTTTTCCACTCTCGACTTGTCCACGGGGTCTCACATAATAATACCCTGCAAACATCCACGGTAGTTCGGTGTTAATATGCATTCCAAAGCCGGCATTTCATGAACACACAAAATGCATTTCCTGCACCGCGATCGCACGCGCGTGCAGCCCCGACTGGGCATGAACCCGTCACACGGATCTAGCAGCAAATTGTGATTTTGTTCCCATTCCGAGCATCTAGGAACTCCAAGAAGGCATGGGTGATGTAGCCATTCCACGCACATGTGGTCCCACCGACATGTCAATCGCTAAGCAGCCAACCGCAATTCTCTCCCCATGGTGAGCATTGGGGATCCCTGGAGATGGCAGATATATTGAACCCACTTTGCCCAAATGTGGGCCTTTGGACGTTGGTGGCGTACCAACCAGTTCTGATCGTGTTCTTGTGTTGAGCACCCGGGACCCACGAGATGGCACAGGTGTTGTAGCTCCTTTGCCTACAAGCCCCCCCCGCCCTTTAGGCCGTGGGCGGTCTAGCAGCAAATTTTGATTTTGTTCCCATTCCGAGCATCTAGGAACTCCAAGAAGGCATGGGTGATGTAGCCATTCCATGCACATGTGGTTCCACCGACATGTCAATTGCTAAGCCGCCAACCGTGATTCTCTCCCCATGGTGAGCATTGGGGACCCCCGGAGATGGCAAGGATGCTATGCGCACTTTGCCCCAATGTGGGCCTTTGGGCGCTAGTGGTGTAGTAACCACTTATGATCGTGTTCTTTTGTTGAGCACCCAGGACTCACAAGATTGCAGTGGTGTTGTAGCTTTTTTGCCTACAACTACCCCCCCCCCCTTTTTACGTCATAGGGGATCTAGCAGCAAATTGTGATTTTGTTCCCATTCGGAGCGTATGGGAACTCCAAGAAGGCATGGGTGATGTGGCACAAGTGGTCGAATTGAGAGGTCAATCGCTAAGCAACCAACTCTGATTTTATCCCCATGGTGAGCATCAAGGACCCCCTGAGATGGCAGGGATGCTATACCAACGTTGCGCAAAGGTGGGCTTCTAGATGCTAGTGGTTACTAACTAGTTCTGATCATGTTCTTGTGTTGAGCACCGTGACCAATGAGATGGCAGGGGTGTTGTAGCTCATTTGCCCTCCCCCCCTCTTAGGCAGTAGGGGACATAGCAGCAAAATGTAATTTTGTCCCCATCCCAAGCATCTAGGAGCTCCAAGAAGGCAGGGGTGATGTAGCCATTCCCCGCACACGTGGGCCCACCGAGAGGTCAATCGGTAAGCAAGCAAGTCTGATTTTGCCCCTTTGATTAGTATTGGGGACCTTTGGAGATCTTAGGGATGCTGTACCCACTTTGCGCAAGTGTGGATCTTTGGACGCTAGCGGCGTAGTAACCTCTTTTGATCCTGTCTTTGTGTTGAGCAGCGAGGACCCACGAGATGGGAGGGATGCTATACCCACTTTGCCCAAATCTCGGCCTTTGGTTGGGAGTCGCGTAGTAACCACTTCTGATCGTGTTATTGTGTTGCGCACCGGGACCCACGAGATGGCAGGGGTGTTGTAGCTCCTTTGCCTACAATTACCCCCCCCCCCCTCCTCTTAGGCAGTAGGTGACATGGGAGCAAATTGAAATTTCGTTCCCATCCCGAGCATCCAGGATTTCCAAGAAGGCATGGGTGATGTAGCCATTCCACGCACATGCGACCGCACCGAGAGGTCAATGGGTAAGCAGCCACTGTGATTCTCTCCCCATGGTGAGGATTGGGGACCCACTTGGACATGGAAGGGATGCTGTACCCACTTTGCCCAAATGTGGGCCTCTAGACGCTGGGGGCTCAGTAACCACTTGTGATCATGTTGTTGTGTTGAGCACCGGGGACCCACGAGATGGCAGGGGTGTCGTAGCCCCTTCGCGCACAATTGCCCACCCCCCCCCTCCCTCTCCCAAGGCATTTTGTCCCCATTCCGAGCTTCTAGCAACTTCAAGAAGGCATGGTTAATGTAGTCGTTTCATACACGTGTGGTCCCACCGAGAGATCAACCAATAAGTGGCCACTTCCGATTTTTTCCCCGTGGTTAGCATTGGGGACCCCCTTCGGAGGGATGCTGTGTCCACCATGCCCACTGTTCATGAGGGCAGTTGCCCAATGACAATTGTCACTAAGGTGACTGCGTGGCTAACTACTGTGGGATGTAGCGTGGAATCATAAATTGGCACCTTGGGTTCGGCCGAGTCCCGTGGTTACAGCCGTACGCCACCATCCACTTGAGCCGTGCACACGCGTGCACCACCTTCATTTTTAGCTATGCACAAGCATGCGCCACTTTGAACTTTAACCGTGTGCAACCGTATGTTCACTTTTTTCTTTTACTGGAAACGCCCCTTAAGTGCCGGCCACTTTTGATGATGGTGTTTATTGGTACAAAACTGGCAGGGTGTACATCATCTGCGAGGAAGGGTGTACAACATCATCTGTTGGGCTTGGCACACTGGCAGTGGTGTGGCCCCCACTACTTGACGCATGAAGCTCTGTGTCTTGTGGAGGACCAGCAGGATCAGCAGGATCAGCACGTTTAGGTGCATCAGCAGCATTAGCAAGGTGTGGCCGCTTGCATCCTGCAATGCTATCAGACTGTGCCACGCTTGCAGCAGTGGTGTTACCGGGTTGTCCACTTGTGATGTCCTCCACTCGGCAATCGGCGGCATCCGTTGTTTTATCTGCTGGGCTTGGTAGAGTGGCAGTGGTGTGGCCCCCACTACTTGACACACGAAGCTCTGTGTCTTGTGGAGGACCAATAGGATGAGCAGGATCAGCAGGATCAGTAGGTTTACCCGCATCAGCATCGGCAGGGTGTGGCCGCGGACATCCCACAATGCTATCAGAAGGTGGCACCCTTGCAGCATTGGTGTCACCAGGTTGTACACTTGTGATGTCCTTCACCGGGCAATCAGCGGCACCCCTTGTTTTATATGCCGGGCTTGGCCCGGTGGCATGGCCACCACTGCTAGAGGCATGAAGCGCTGTGTCTTGTGGAGGACCAGCAGCGTCAACAGGATCATCAGTATCTGCAGAATCAGCTCACCCGCCCAAATGTGTATTTCATGGACAGCCGGCGATACTTGGACAGTGAGATTGTGCAGTGCTTGATGCATGTTCAGAATTTCTTTGAGAAACGGTATGTACTTGAGGGACATGGAGAGGTGCAAGCATGGGAGTAGCAATGTTCCTACCCGGAATATGTTCAGTAGGGTGGATTTCGGGAGTGTGGGTATCATCTCTTGCAGCACGGCTTTGGCCTCCTCCCAGCAATCTCAGCGGGTCTGCACAAATGTGAGGGCGGAGTGGAGAGCTGCATCTAGTTTGCAACTGCAAAGGCCCGGTTTACATCAGATCATGTTGAAACAAAGTGCCTACTTTTGAAATGGATGTTGGAGTCCCTTTTTTAGCATCAGGCGCATGCGGGCATCGACAGCATGCCTAGTGACTTTTTAAAAAATATTGCTAGTCCGCTTATTGGTGTTGCTCACCTTTGTGCTGCCACCGCAGCTGTGATGGCTGCAGTGGTGGTTGCCCTTCGCCCAATTGCCACTATCAAACCACGAGAACCAAACCACAGAGTTCAAAATGGTGCGGACATCAGTGCTACAGTGCACTCCTCTCCACCTGATGCTGTTGTTGTTGTAAGGGAAATTCTTGTGCCACGACTAAAGCGGTATGCTCTTGTACATCTTGTTCCAGAATGTTTACACTTCATGTTGCATGCGTGCCTCTCCGCAGGGGGGGTTTGTATGGACCTAGCGTCTCCTTCTAGGTTCCTTGTGTGCAAGAGCTTGTGTTGGCAAGCAAGGAGATGACAACATAGCACCATGTATGAGATCCAACTATGGCGTGATTTTTGGGATAGACTTTAATCTTTGAGGCTGTTGTCCGTAAAGGACATAGCTGATTTGCACATTCTCCCTTGACATCGCCGCTTATTGGTGGTTAGATTGAATGTTTTCTAATTTTTGGTGCTCGGCTTTTTGGGGCACCAGCATTTTATGGGTTGGTCGATAATTGGCGGGGGCTTGTTTAGTTCGCAGTGCCCTTAAAAAAGAAAGTCCACAGGCACCATTTTTTTGTGGTCAAGCGTGCAAAACCGTGCGTTAGCTTCCACTTAAGCCATGCAAACCCACGTGTAGCCAAAGAAAGTAGCTATGCGCAACCGTGCACGCACAATTGTACCCATAGGTCTGGTTCGGCCGTGAAGGCCACCGCTTTGGTACACCAACCCCCAAAGTCTCTTGATCCGCAATTGTCAGACACAATCATGGAGTCATGTGCAGTACAACCTAGCACTGTTAACAAACGGAAACCGACTGACACGATGACCCGGAAAAAGTCTTCACACCTAGTTGCAGACCACCGTCACCTCATGGTGAGTGCACTACTAAAGTGGTTGTTTTGGATACTGTTGATGAAGTGCCAGATTCAAACCTCATTGAACGTGGTTGGCAGGTGTGAGGAAGGCATGTTTCCAAAATAAAGACCGTAATAATTGGCGCCGTGCGCGCGCTATGCGAGACCGCCCCCTTAGTGACCTTAATGGGGATGGCACATTATTCAGCAGCCTTTTCTTGACCGAACTTCCGCTGCAAGTATGCCACTCGCTGCTGTCGAAGGCCTTCAATGTCCCCTAGAAACGAACAGTAGAATGCGTTTGAGCACCCATTGCACCAGATTGCCCAACACTGTTTCATCAAAAGGAATTCACAACCTGCATCAATCTGGTGGGTGTTGTCGGAAGCGGCTCTTGCGGCAGGCTGGTTGACAATAGCAATGGTGGTGGTGGTGGCGGCGGCGCCGGCGGTGGTGGCGCGGAACCGGGCACCTGCAGGTACACCAGTTCTCGGGCACTGAGTGGTGGTGGCGGTGCTGGCGACGGGGAGACGGGTGGTGTTGACGGGCCGGTGAGCAATGGCGGCAGTGGTGGTGGCGAGGTGCTGGGCAGGGCCGGCAGCAATGGCCCTTGGATCGCGGGCAGTGATGGTGGCGGTATCTAATACAAGAAATGGAGAGGGGCCCCAGACACCCAAGTTTGTGTTGAGCACATGCATTTTGATATCTCTCCGAGTCCCACACGGTCTCATCCCATGCAAGCCACGTGCTCTATTTACTAAAAGTGTAGAGAAAGGGAATTGTGACCTGGTGACCTTGTTTGCCCAATTTGAGCACGGTGGTGGGTAGTGGCAATGGTGGTTGTGACGGCAGCGGCGGTGGTGGCGGCAAGGAACCGAGCACTTTCGACTTTGTTAGTGGTGGGGCACTGAGTGGTGGTGGCGGTGCTGGCCACGGGGCGATTGGTGGTGGTGGCGGCCCGTCGAGCATTGGCGGCGGCGGTGGTGGCAAGGTGCTAGGCAGGGCCAGCAGCAATGGCCCTTGGATCGCGGGCGGTGATGGTGCTCGTATCTAATACAAGAAATGTAGAGGGCCCCCAAACACCCAAGGTTCTGTTAAGCAGATGCGTTTTGATCTCTCTCCAATTGCCACACCCTCTCACACCATGCAAGCCACGTGCTCTATTTCCTAAAAGTGTAGAGGAAGGGAATTCTGACCTGGTTGCCTTGTTTGCCCAATTTGAGCACGGAGGGCTGCATTTTCTTCCTCCAATGTGCGAACATATTCCTCCATGCGGCGCTTCTTCTCCTTTCTTGCTTGATATCCGTTACGATTGCTAATCTGTGTTGGACATTATTTGATGACATTTAGCACATTCCTAGCAAGCATCATTGACCACGTTGGTTACCCATATCACATACTGGTTTTTGCGGCCTTTCTCTTCGCTTGGGAGTACCGCTCACTTTTCTTTGGTGCTCCTGGCCGCCGGAGGAATTCACCAAAGTCCTCCCCTTCTGAACTTGTATCTTGTTCAAAAGATGTATCTACAAAAAGTAGCATGGAGCGCCACCACAACTGCCCACAACAGACACCGAAACACTTCGCTCACTAAAGGTCGGTTGGGCACCTTGTGGGGCACCTGCTTGTGCCACCGTTTGTTGCACACGGAGTCCAACATCAGGTTCAGAATCCGTGTTGCTTGGTTGTCGCTCCCCATCATCATACTCTCCCTCACTCAATGACGGTTGCCAATCTTCATCACCTGTAGAATTGGCAATATCTGTAAAGTTGGTGGTGTAATGTGCGGGATATAGGCGTATATATTGGGGGTAACACCCAAGGAGCATGTGATGGGGGGTAGGAAGCAGGGACCCCAAAGGTGGTGTGTGGAATGCAAGAGAATGGTATGCAGGGATGCCAATAAGACTTGCGTAAGCCAGGTGGGGTTGGGGTAGGGGCCGGGGATGCTGGGCTAGCCAACCATGGACATATCCATGGGTAGATGTCCATGGTATGTCCATCATTGGCTGTCACAATGTGCACATGCATGCTTTGGGTGAGTTGTCCCTATGGTTATGTAGTCCGTGTTGTACTGTGTTTTTTTGCAAAAAGCTGCGGGCTCCTGTTGTTCCTTGTTTTTTGACGGCCCCGTATCTGGAAAAAAAAGCCGTGACAGCTGTACCCCGCACCATCATCCCACCATCATAGGGCTTGTAATCATACAGACGCTTGTCACAGCACCAGTGACAGTCACAGTGACCCAGATAGCAAAAGCAAATGAGTATCAGAAACCAACACAAGGAGGTGACCTTGATTGATGACTATGCCAACGTCTCCCTGCCTTCTGTTTGCACTAGGTACTAGGCTACACTTGATGCTCGTCCCAACCGTGTACACATAGCCATGGACAGACCAAGGGGGGGGCTCACTGAGGGGGACCAACACCCTTATTTTATTGGCATCACTGAGGGGGTGCCAAAGTGTGACGAGGCCAAACAAGAAATAACAGCAACCATCTAGAGCTCGGCCACAAATAACAGCACCCATCCAGAGTGCACAAGTAACAACAACCATCCCCACCATGAAAAAAAAGTGACCATCCAAAGCCCACTAGAAAATAGCACCAATCATCGAGAGCGTTGAGGAGGAAGGTTTGTGTTGGATGCGTTGGGGGGGGGCAAAGGGAGTAGTTGGCATGAGACACAAGAGGACGGTGTGTGGGACAAAGTAGCATCACACACATCCAGTACCTTGCAACAAGCCAGATGAGGATGAGGATAAGGATGAGGATGGTCTTGATGATTGTGCATCACGGAATAGATGCTTGGAATTGCTTGCTACAACAAGGAAGGTGTGTGTGGGATGGGTGGGGAGGCAAAGGGAGTAGTTGGAATGAGATGCAAGAGAACGGCGTGTGGGGCAAAGCCGCATCACACACATCCAGTACCTTGCAACACGCTTGAATCACGTGGAGATGAGGATGAGGATGAGGATCGTCTTGATGATTCAGCATCACGGAATAGATCCTTGGAATTGCTTGCGGCAACAACATGGTGTACAGCACCACATGAAGTAATAAAGCTTTGTTTTCAACCGACGAAACAACCCTTTTTGTCATTTGTGGGACGAAAATGAACAGCCCGAAGGATTTCACGAGGGGGGCACATTGAAGGTCGTTGAGGGAGAGCCTCCAGATTTTGGCGGCAAGGAGGTGTTCATACTCAAGAGTAAGGTGTGTGTGGGCTGGGGTGGGGGCAAAGGGGGGATTTGGTATAGGATGCAAGCGGATGGTGTGCCATGGTATGGCACAAAGTAGGATCACACATATCTAGTACCTCGCACCAAGCCTGAATCACGTGATGATGAGGATGAGAATGAGGACGATGATTCGGCATCAAGGAACGAATCCTTCGAATTGCTTGCTACATCAACACAGTGTGCAGCACCACCTGAAGGAATAGGGCATTTTTTTTGATGAACGACCCTTTTTGTTATGTGCAGGAAGAAAAATGAACATATCCAAGGGTGTTTGAGAAGGGGGGTTTGGGGGGCACATTGAAGGGTGTTGATGGAATGTTGGAGGGAGAGTCTCCAAATGGGGGGCGTGAGGGGAAGTGATTGAAAAAATCCTGGCGAATAGGGAATAATGGGATTGATGCGAGTAGAAGGAGTTATCGGATGGTGTATGCTGGTTTGAGGCAAAGGCGGGCCTGTTGCAAGGTCTGGGAATCAGGATGGAATTGTTTAGAGGTGTGCGCAGACCAATGCCACATATGTGCTTGGATTGGGATGTGTGTATGTGGTGATTGGAAGAAAACCTGACAAATGGGGACGATTGGGATTGATTGGACCAAGGGGGGTTATCCCATGGAGTATGCTAATGTGAGGCACAAAGACGGGTTGAATGGTGGTAGACTAATACCTGGCTTGGGGCTCCAGCCCATGCATTTTGCACTGCCTTTATGGTTGGCAATTGCATGCGCCGTGGTCATCTCTTTTCCACAATGGTCGCAATACACGTTGCTATGAACAGGTGCCATTGAATGCTTAAGATGCTTTGCCAAAAAACACAGACTCGTGCACAAGTGATATTCATCGCATAGCACATGTTTGCACATCATGACACGTCACTCAACCACTTTCCCCCTCCAGCCGGCCACACCTCTACCCACTCATCCTTTCGCGCTCTCCCCCACACGACCGTGTCACCCCCCCAAATCCTCCTGTCCTCTTGCTCCCCACCGCAATACCACATCACCCATGCGCCACACCCTCTGAATGAGCTTGCCTTGTACCTTTACAAAGTCCCCCCTACCCCCCTCTGGTAGTAAGAGGCCGATGGGCGCCACCGCTTGCGGAGGAAGAGGGGCCAAGGAAAGGACAAAGTTAGCATTGCAACCCCCTCCCCCTGCAGCGCTAGACTTCCCCGCGAGGGTTGAATCTGGTTGAAGCTTCCCCTTCTTCAGCAATTCTGGTTGCATTTTTGAATAAATTAGTGGATTCCGGTAGGAGTAGGGGTGCAGTGGCATTTCCCAATCTTGTTGGGAATAGAACACTTCTTCTTGTGGCTAGACCAATAAAAGTTATGTTGGCTAATGGTAGCTGTGTGTTGGTTACCCTTGATCTGTTTGTGGAACTCTTTGGGCTAATGACTCAGATGTGTTGCGAGGAAGTGTTCTTCTACAAAGCTAATGTAGTTTAGGATCTCATTGTGGGGTATCCTTTTGATAAGGCATATGGCTTAGTTATAGATCCGGTCCGCGGCTGTTTGATTGCTGTGCACCCAATGGGTTCCGGCCGGTAATCTACTCCATGGCCAACGGCTTTTGAGTGTCAAGCCTGTGCAAACCACAAGATGTCAGTGGCAAAGTCGCCTCTTTCAATTTGTCCTTGTGCTTAGCATTGGGAACCCCCGATAAGGTAGGGTTGTTTTTGCCATTCCACCGACATGTGGACCCATGAGACGACAATGGGTAAATAGCCACCACTATTTCTATCTCCATGCTGTGCCCTAGGGACTTGTGTGAAGGCAAGTGTGATCTAGGCCTTTGCGTCCACCGAGATGTGGGTGGTGAAGGAACCACTTCCCATTTTTTCTAGGTGGTGAGCAATGGGAAGCCTTGAAAAGGCAAGGGTGGTGTAGTCTTTTTGCCCGCATCTGACCCCGCTAAGACTGCACGGCTTCAATGCGATCGTATGCTTTTGTTTTGGTGCCGAACACTTGCGAAGCCCGACTAGGTAATGGTGATGTAGCCATTCCGCCCACATGTGGACCCGAGTTGGTGGTGGTTCAGTACCCATTTGTGACGTTGTCCCCTCGTTTCGCATTGCGGAGGCACAAGAAGCCACGGGTGATGTAGCCTTTTGGCCTACATGTTAGCCCCGCTCACATGGTAGTGCATCTAGTAGCACATTTTGGTTTAGTCCTCGTTTTGAACAATGGGGAACCCCGAGAAGGCAGGGAGGATGTCGCCACTCCGCCCACAGGTGACACCCCCCCCCCCCCGCCGGGAACTTAATGGGTAAGTAGCCCCTTCTCATCTTGTACCCGTGTTGAGCAATGAGGCCCCCGAGAAGGGAGGGGTGCTTTAGCCATTCCACCCATAAGTGGGCCCTAGGACGCTAGTGGCTAAGTAACCACTTCGCGTTTTGTCTTTGTGTTGACCAATGGGAACCATGTTGAAGGAATGGGTGATGTAGCCTTTTTGCCCACATGTCAGCCCACCTAAGCGCCACAGGTTCAAGAGCACGTGATGATTTTGTCCCCGTGCTAAGCACTAGGGACTCCCGTGAAGGTAGTGGTGATGTAGGTGTGCCGGCTGCATGTGGGCCCACCGAGACGTTAATGTCGTTGGCTTGCTAGTATTGAGATTTTTCCCGGCTGGAACCCCAAAGTCTAGGCTTATGTGTCATGGAGCTGTGCATGAATAACGGCCATGTCCAACCGCACTGTTGTTGACTGTTGTTTCCACAATTTTTGATGCTTGTGCCGTTATTGTTTCCACAAGAGGGGCAAGAGATCGTATTGACCGGGTCTTGCAACCTGCTAGAACCCCCTTCCAATGGTCGCTAGAAGGGGGTTCTATCGAGGGTTTTGGCGCTGGTAGCCCCCTTCCAACAGGTGATCCATAAGTGTTGTACCAGCATTGAGTCACCACCATAGGCCAAAGGCCCACCCATGATGGTTCTTGGATGCCTAACACCTCTTGCCACTACAACCATGGCTACATCACCCCCATCGGGAGTGCTTGGTCCTCACACTTGAATTTCACCACTCCGCCCCCAAGTTCCGTTGGAACCCCCTAACACTGAAACACACCCCTAGCTAGGCTCCAACATATGGTCACCTTATGGGCCAACAAAAGTAGCAGCTACAAATGGGCCCGGGGCTAGCTCTGGGACTAGATTTCGCACTGCTGGTCAGCGCGTCCACCAGGACAGGAACAACGGCCTTCGCGAGCTCCTCCGCCGTCCGCGCGTTCTCGGCCCTCATCCGTTGCATGTCGTGCACCAACCTCTCGTTCTCCTTCTGGGCTTGTGACGGCATCCGGGCCCAAACACAACTCTTTAATGTAGTATGGCTACATCACCCCTACCATCTCCGGATCCCCATGGTTTGGAGGAATAAATATGGTGACATCACCCCTGCCTTCTCGGGGTCCCCGTGGTGCGGAGAGATCAATAGACCAACAGCCTACTTCAAACCGCATGAAACCGCACGAGCAAGCAAGACTGTGGAAAGCAAGCGCAACCCGACGCATAATGTGGAATTGAAAAACACTTGGAATTGATCTGGAGCACGTGGCTTTCGCACACGTTTTTGCATCGAAGGAAACACATTCCCAGAAGTCGTTCACACCATCCATACCTGAATACGTTCCGTGCAACGCACTGACCGCTTCTCTGGCACATGCCTGAAAAAATGCCCTTGTCTATCTTTCAACCTTTTCCTGCGCCTCGGCATGTGCAAAGGACAATTCTACCGCTTCAGAACGAGCTCGACAATATGCTCGATCCAGGGCTTGAATTTCATTGCACTGTGCACGCCAACCCCACACTATGCACAGGCACACACACAGGCACACACCCTTCCACCAGGAGTGGTCCCAGTAGCCGGGACAGGGAAGGGAGAAAATTACTGACGTTACTCGAGCCCCGCTCAGCACTCTTGGTGTGGATTTCTTCAAGAAAACGGTGCAAACAGAACCGTTCAGCTTTGCAAACATGCTGCAAAATTGTGTCTGGAAAATTTTGTCTGGAAAATACCAGTGTGCCCTCTGGTGCACAGGCACTGCAGAGGCACTACAGGAGTTCACAGACGACAATGACGGGGCGTCGAACTGAGTAGGGCAGTGCTGCAGCAAGGCTTGCAGCCAACACCAAAATCAGAATTGCACACTGTTACTGGGACACCCTGCAGCAGGGCTGCCGTTAGCATCTGGCAAACCATACAGCGGCAGAGGAGAGAACAATGCTGCGTCGGAGGCTCCCAGACACAGCCAAAGACTTCTGCCGGATCCCAACATCAACTCTGCCCTGCACATTCCGCATACTCACCACCCCTTGCCAGGGGGTGGCTCTGTTCAGGTTGAGACCTCCTACCCCTCCCTACTGTATTGCAAACTGCCCACAACGCACCTGATTTACCCACCACTCCCCTGCCGCATGCGCACGAGCAAGCAAGACTGTGGAAAGCAAGCGCAACCCGACGCATAATGTGGAATTGAAAAACACTTGGAATTGATCTGAAGCACGTGGCTTTTGCACACGTTTTTGCATCGAAGGAAACACATTCCCAGAAGTCGTTCACACCATCCATACCTGAATACGTTCCGTGCAACGCACTGACCGCTTCTCTGGCACATGCCTGAAAAAATGCCCTTGTCTATCTTTCAACCTTTTCCTGCGCCTCGGCATGTGCCAAGGACAATTCTACCGCTTCAGAACGAGCTCGACAATATGCTCGATCCAGGGCTTGAATTTCATTGCACTGTGCACGCCAACCCCACACTATGCACAGGCACACACACAGGCACACACCCTTCCACCAGGAGTGGTCCCAGTAGCCGGGACAGGGAAGGGAGAAAATTACTGACGTTACTCGAGCCCCGCTCAGCACTCTTGGTGTGGATTTCTTCAAGAAAACGGTGCAAACAGAACCGTTCAGCTTTGCAAACATGCTGCAAAATTGTGTCTGGAAAATTTTGTCTGGAAAATACCAGTGTGCCCTCTGGTGCACAGGCACTGCAGAGGCACTACAGTTCACAGACGACAATGACGGGGCGTCGAACTGAGTAGGGCAGTGCTGCAGCAAGGCTTGCAGCCAACACCAAAATCAGAATTGCACACTGTTACTGGGACACCCTGCAGCAGGGCTGCCGTTAGCATCTGGCAAACCATACAGCGGCAGAGGAGAGAACAATGCTGCGTCGGAGGCTCCCAGACACAGCCAAAGACTTCTGCCGGATCCCAACATCAACTCTGCCCTGCACATTCCGCATACTCACCACCCGTTGCCAGGGGGTGGCTCTGTTCAGGTTGAGACCTCCTACCCCTCCCTACTGTATTGCAAACTGCCCACAACGCACCTGATTTACCCACCACTCCCCTGCCGCATGCGCACGAGCAAGCAAGACTGTGGAAAGCAAGCGCAACCCGACGCATAATGTGGAATTGAAAAACACTTGGAATTGATCTGGAGCACGTGGCTTTCGCACACGTTTTTGCATCGAAGGAAACACATTTCCAGAAGTCGTTCACACCATCCATACCTGAATACGTTCCGTGCAACGCACTGACCGCTTCTCTGGCACATGCCTGAAAAAATGCCCTTGTCTATCTTTCAACCTTTTCCTGCGCCTCGGCATGTGCAAAGGACAATTCTACCGCTTCAGAACGAGCTCGACAATATGCTCGATCCAGGGCTTGAATTTCATTGCACTGTGCACGCCAACCCCACACTATGCACAGGCACACACACAGGCACACACCCTTCCACCAGGAGTGGTCCCAGTAGCCGGGACAGGGAAGGGAGAAAATTACTGACGTTACTCGAGCCCCGCTCAGCACTCTTGGTGTGGATTTCTTCAAGAAAACGGTGCAAACAGAACCGTTCAGCTTTGCAAACATGCTGCAAAATTGTGTCTGGAAAATTTTGTCTGGAAAATACCAGTGTGCCCTCTGGTGCACAGGCACTGCAGAGGCACTACAGGAGTTCACAGACGACAATGACGGGGCGTCGAACTGAGTAGGGCAGTGCTGCAGCAAGGCTTGCAGCCAACACCAAAATCAGAATTGCACACTGTTACTGGGACACCCTGCAGCAGGGCTGCCGTTAGCATCTGGCAAACCATACAGCGGCAGAGGAGAGAACAATGCTGCGTCGGAGGCTCCCAGACACAGCCAAAGACTTCTGCCGGATCCCAACATCAACTCTGCCCTGCACATTCCGCATACTCACCACCCCTTGCCAGGGGGTGGCTCTGTTCAGGTTGAGACCTCCTACCCCTCCCTACTGTATTGCAAACTGCCCACAACGCACCTGATTTACCCACCACTCCCCTGCCGCATGCGCACGAGCAAGCAAGACTGTGGAAAGCAAGCGCAACCCGACGCATAATGTGGAATTGAAAAACACTTGGAATTGATCTGAAGCACGTGGCTTTCGCACACGTTTTTGCATCGAAGGAAACACATTTCCAGAAGTCGTTCACACCATCCATACCTGAATACGTTCCGTGCAACGCACTGACCGCTTCTCTGGCACATGCCTGAAAAAATGCCCTTGTCTATCTTTCAACCTTTTCCTGCGCCTCGGCATGTGCAAAGGACAAATCTACCGCTTCAGAACGAGCTCGACAATATGCTCGATCCAGGGCTTGAATTTCATTGCACTGTGCACGCCAACCCCACACTATGCACAGGCACACACACAGGCACACACCCTTCCACCAGGAGTGGTCCCAGTAGCCGGGACAGGGAAGGGAGAAAATTACTGACGTTACTCGAGCCCCGCTCAGCACTCTTGGTGTGGATTTCTTCAAGAAAACGGTGCAAACAGAACCGTTCAGCTTTGCAAACATGTTGCAAAATTGTGTCTGGAAAATTTTGTCTGGAAAATACCAGTGTGCCCTCTGGTGCACAGGCACTACAGAGGCACTACAGGAGTTCACAGAGGACAATGACGGGGCGTCGAACTGAGTAGGGCAGTGCTGCAGCAAGGCTTGCAGCCAACACCAAAATCAGAATTGCACACTGTTACTGGGACACCCTGCAGCAGGGCTGCCGTTAGCATCTGGCAAACCATACAGCGGCAGAGGAGAGAACAATGCTGCGTCGGAGGCTCCCAGACACAGCCAAAGACTTCTGCCGGATCCCAACATCAACTCTGCCCTGCACATTCCGCATACTCACCACCCCTTGCCAGGGGGTGGCTCTGTTCAGGTTGAGACCTCCTACCCCTCCCTACTGTATTGCAAACTGCCCACAACGAACCTGATTTACCCACCACTCCCCTGCCGCATGCGCACGAGCAAGCAAGACTGTGGAAAGCAAGCGCAACCCGACGCATAATGTGGAATTGAAAAACACTTGGAATTGATCTGGAGCACGTGGCTTTCGCACACGTTTTTGCATCGAAGGAAACACATTCCCAGAAGTCGTTCACACCATCCATACCTGAATACGTTCCCTGCAACGCACTGACCGCTTCTCTGGCACATGCCTGAAAAAATGCCCTTGTCTATCTTTCAACCTTTTCCTGCGCCTCGGCATGTGCCAAGGACAATTCTACCGCTTCAGAACGAGCTCGACAATATGCTCGATCCAGGGCTTGAATTTCATTGCACTGTGCACGCCAACCCCACACTATGCACAGGCACACACACAGGCACACACCCTTCCACCAGGAGTGGTCCCAGTAGCCGGGACAGGGAAGGGAGAAAATTACTGACGTTACTCGAGCCCCGCTCAGCACTCTTGGTGTGGATTTCTTCAAGAAAACGGTGCAAACAGAACCGTTCAGCTTTGCAAACATGCTGCAAAATTGTGTCTGGAAAATTTTGTCTGGAAAATACCAGTGTGCCCTCTGGTGCACAGGCACTGCAGAGGCACTACAGGAGTTCACAGACGACAATGACGGGGCGTCGAACTGAGTAGGGCAGTGCTGCAGCAAGGCTTGCAGCCAACACCAAAATCAGAATTGCACACTGTTACTGGGACACCCTGCAGCAGGGCTGCCGTTAGCATCTGGCAAACCATACAGCGGCAGAGGAGAGAACAATGCTGCGTCGGAGGCTCCCAGACACAGCCAAAGACTTCTGCCGGATCCCAACATCAACTCTGCCCTGCACATTCCGCATACTCACCACCCCTTGCCAGGGGGTGGCTCTGTTCAGGTTGAGACCTCCTACCCCTCCTTACTGTATTGCAAACTGCCCACAACGAACCTGATTTACCCACCACTCCCCTGCCGCATGCGCACGAGCAAGCAAGACTGTGGAAAGCAAGCGCAACCCGACGCATAATGTGGAATTGAAAAACACTTGGAATTGATCTGGAGCACGTGGCTTTCGCACACGTTTTTGCATCGAAGGAAACACATTCCCAGAAGTCGTTCACACCATCCATACCTGAATACGTTCCCTGCAACGCACTGACCGCTTCTCTGGCACATGCCTGAAAAAATGCCCTTGTCTATCTTTCAACCTTTTCCTGCGCCTCGGCATGTGCCAAGGACAATTCTACCGCTTCAGAACGAGCTCGACAATATGCTCGATCCAGGGCTTGAATTTCATTGCACTGTGCACGCCAACCCCACACTATGCACAGGCACACACACAGGCACACACCCTTCCACCAGGAGTGGTCCCAGTAGCCGGGACAGGGAAGGGAGAAAATTACTGACGTTACTCGAGCCCCGCTCAGCACTCTTGGTGTGGATTTCTTCAAGAAAACGGTGCAAACAGAACCGTTCAGCTTTGCAAACATGCTGCAAAATTGTGTCTGGAAAATTTTGTCTGGAAAATACCAGTGTGCCCTCTGGTGCACAGGCACTGCAGAGGCACTACAGGAGTTCACAGACGACAATGACGGGGCGTCGAACTGAGTAGGGCAGTGCTGCAGCAAGGCTTGCAGCCAACACCAAAATCAGAATTGCACACTGTTACTGGGACACCCTGCAGCAGGGCTGCCGTTAGCATCTGGCAAACCATACAGCGGCAGAGGAGAGAACAATGCTGCGTCGGAGGCTCCCAGACACAGCCAAAGACTTCTGCCGGATCCCAACATCAACTCTGCCCTGCACATTCCGCATACTCACCACCCGTTGCCAGGGGGTGGCTCTGTTCAGGTTGAGACCTCCTACCCCTCCCTACTGTATTGCAAACTGCCCACAACGCACCTGATTTACCCACCACTCCCCTGCCGCATGCGCACGAGCAAGCAAGACTGTGGAAAGCAAGCGCAACCCGACGCATAATGTGGAATTGAAAAACACTTGGAATTGATCTGAAGCACGTGGCTTTCGCACACGTTTTTGCATCGAAGGAAACACATTTCCAGAAGTCGTTCACACCATCCATACCTGAATACGTTCCGTGCAACGCACTGACCGCTTCTCTGGCACATGCCTGAAAAAATGCCCTTGTCTATCTTTCAACCTTTTCCTGCGCCTCGGCATGTGCCAAGGACAATTCTACCGCTTCAGAACGAGCTCGACAATATGCTCGATCCAGGGCTTGAATTTCATTGCACTGTGCACGCCAACCCCACACTATGCACAGGCACACACACAGGCACACACCCTTCCACCAGGAGTGGTCCCAGTAGCCGGGACAGGGAAGGGAGAAAATTACTGACGTTACTCGAGCCCCGCTCAGCACTCTTGGTGTGGATTTCTTCAAGAAAACGGTGCAAACAGAACCGTTCAGCTTTGCAAACATGCTGCAAAATTGTGTCTGGAAAATTTTGTCTGGAAAATACCAGTGTGCCCTCTGGTGCACAGGCACTGCAGAGGCACTACAGGAGTTCACAGACGACAATGACGGGGCGTCGAACTGAGTAGGGCAGTGCTGCAGCAAGGCTTGCAGCCAACACCAAAATCAGAATTGCACACTGTTACTGGGACACCCTGCAGCAGGGCTGCCGTTAGCATCTGGCAAACCATACAGCGGCAGAGGAGAGAACAATGCTGCGTCGGAGGCTCCCAGACACAGCCAAAGACTTCTGCCGGATCCCAACATCAACTCTGCCCTGCACATTCCGCATACTCACCACCCGTTGCCAGGGGGTGGCTCTGTTCAGGTTGAGACCTCCTACCCCTCCCTACTGTATTGCAAACTGCCCACAACGCACCTGATTTACCCACCACTCCCCTGCCGCATGCGCACGAGCAAGCAAGACTGTGGAAAGCAAGCGCAACCCGACGCATAATGTGGAATTGAAAAACACTTGGAATTGATCTGAAGCACGTGGCTTTCACACACGTTTTTGCATCGAAGGAAACACATTTCCAGAAGTCGTTCACACCATCCATACCTGAATACGTTCCGTGCAACGCACTGACCGCTTCTCTGGCACATGCCTGAAAAAATGCCCTTGTCTATCTTTCAACCTTTTCCTGCGCCTCGGCATGTGCCAAGGACAATTCTACCGCTTCAGAACGAGCTCGACAATATGCTCGATCCAGGGCTTGAATTTCATTGCACTGTGCACGCCAACCCCACACTATGCACAGGCACACACACAGGCACACACCCTTCCACCAGGAGTGGTCCCAGTAGCCGGGACAGGGAAGGGAGAAAATTACTGACGTTACTCGAGCCCCGCTCAGCACTCTTGGTGTGGATTTCTTCAAGAAAACGGTGCAAACAGAACCGTTCAGCTTTGCAAACATGCTGCAAAATTGTGTCTGGAAAATTTTGTCTGGAAAATACCAGTGTGCCCTCTGGTGCACAGGCACTGCAGAGGCACTACAGGAGTTCACAGACGACAATGACGGGGCGTCGAACTGAGTAGGGCAGTGCTGCAGCAAGGCTTGCAGCCAACACCAAAATCAGAATTGCACACTGTTACTGGGACACCCTGCAGCAGGGCTGCCGTTAGCATCTGGCAAACCATACAGCGGCAGAGGAGAGAACAATGCTGCGTCGGAGGCTCCCAGACACAGCCAAAGACTTCTGCCGGATCCCAACATCAACTCTGCCCTGCACATTCCGCATACTCACCACCCCTTGCCAGGGGGTGGCTCTGTTCAGGTTGAGACCTCCTACCCCTCCTTACTGTATTGCAAACTGCCCACAACGAACCTGATTTACCCACCACTCCCCTGCCGCATGCGCACGAGCAAGCAAGACTGTGGAAAGCAAGCGCAACCCGACGCATAATGTGGAATTGAAAAACACTTGGAATTGATCTGGAGCACGTGGCTTTCGCACACGTTTTTGCATCGAAGGAAACACATTCCCAGAAGTCGTTCACACCATCCATACCTGAATACGTTCCCTGCAACGCACTGACCGCTTCTCTGGCACATGCCTGAAAAAATGCCCTTGTCTATCTTTCAACCTTTTCCTGCGCCTCGGCATGTGCCAAGGACAATTCTACCGCTTCAGAACGAGCTCGACAATATGCTCGATCCAGGGCTTGAATTTCATTGCACTGTGCACGCCAACCCCACACTATGCACAGGCACACACACAGGCACACACCCTTCCACCAGGAGTGGTCCCAGTAGCCGGGACAGGGAAGGGAGAAAATTACTGACGTTACTCGAGCCCCGCTCAGCACTCTTGGTGTGGATTTCTTCAAGAAAACGGTGCAAACAGAACCGTTCAGCTTTGCAAACATGCTGCAAAATTGTGTCTGGAAAATTTTGTCTGGAAAATACCAGTGTGCCCTCTGGTGCACAGGCACTGCAGAGGCACTACAGGGGTTCACAGACGACAATGACGGGGCGTCGAACTGAGTAGGGCAGTGCTGCAGCAAGGCTTGCAGCCAACACCAAAATCAGAATTGCACACTGTTACTGGGACACCCTGCAGCAGGGCTGCCGTTAGCATCTGGCAAACCATACAGCGGCAGAGGAGAGAACAATGCTGCGTCGGAGGCTCCCAGACACAGCCAAAGACTTCTGCCGGATCCCAACATCAACTCTGCCCTGCACATTCCGCATACTCACCACCCGTTGCCAGGGGGTGGCTCTGTTCAGGTTGAGACCTCCTACCCCTCCCTACTGTATTGCAAACTGCCCACAACGCACCTGATTTACCCACCACTCCCCTGCCGCATGCGCACGAGCAAGCAAGATTGTGGAAAGCAAGCGCAACCCGACGCATAATGTGGAATTGAAAAACACTTGGAATTGATCTGAAGCACGTGGCTTTCGCACACGTTTTTGCATCGAAGGAAACACATTTCCAGAAGTCGTTCACACCATCCATACCTGAATACGTTCCGTGCAACGCACTGACCGCTTCTCTGGCACATGCCTGAAAAAATGCCCTTGTCTATCTTTCAACCTTTTCCTGCGCCTCGGCATGTGCCAAGGACAATTCTACCGCTTCAGAACGAGCTCGACAATATGCTCGATCCAGGGCTTGAATTTCATTGCACTGTGCACGCCAACCCCACACTATGCACAGGCACACACACAGGCACACACCCTTCCACCAGGAGTGGTCCCAGTAGCCGGGACAGGGAAGGGAGAAAATTACTGACGTTACTCGAGCCCCGCTCAGCACTCTTGGTGTGGATTTCTTCAAGAAAACGGTGCAAACAGAACCGTTCAGCTTTGCAAACATGCTGCAAAATTGTGTCTGGAAAATTTTGTCTGGAAAATACCAGTGTGCCCTCTGGTGCACAGGCACTGCAGAGGCACTACAGGAGTTCACAGACGACAATGACGGGGCGTCGAACTGAGTAGGGCAGTGCTGCAGCAAGGCTTGCAGCCAACACCAAAATCAGAATTGCACACTGTTACTGGGACACCCTGCAGCAGGGCTGCCGTTAGCATCTGGCAAACCATACAGCGGCAGAGGAGAGAACAATGCTGCGTCGGAGGCCACAGACACAGCCAAAGACTTCTGCCGGATCCCAACATCAACTCTGCCCTGCACATTCCGCATACTCACCACCCGTTGCCAGGGGGTGGCTCTGTTCAGGTTGAGACCTCCTACCCCTCCCTACTGTATTGCAAACTGCCCACAACGCACCTGATTTACCCACCACTCCCCTGCCGCATGCGCACGAGCAAGCAAGACTGTGGAAAGCAAGCGCAACCCGACGCATAATGTGGAATTGAAAAACACTTGGAATTGATCTGAAGCACGTGGCTTTCACACACGTTTTTGCATCGAAGGAAACACATTTCCAGAAGTCGTTCACACCATCCATACCTGAATACGTTCCGTGCAACGCACTGACCGCTTCTCTGGCACATGCCTGAAAAAATGCCCTTGTCTATCTTTCAACCTTTTCCTGCGCCTCGGCATGTGCCAAGGACAATTCTACCGCTTCAGAACGAGCTCGACAATATGCTCGATCCAGGGCTTGAATTTCATTGCACTGTGCACGCCAACCCCACACTATGCACAGGCACACACACAGGCACACACCCTTCCACCAGGAGTGGTCCCAGTAGCCGGGACAGGGAAGGGAGAAAATTACTGACGTTACTCGAGCCCCGCTCAGCACTCTTGGTGTGGATTTCTTCAAGAAAACGGTGCAAACAGAACCGTTCAGCTTTGCAAACATGCTGCAAAATTGTGTCTGGAAAATTTTGTCTGGAAAATACCAGTGTGCCCTCTGGTGCACAGGCACTGCAGAGGCACTACAGGAGTTCACAGACGACAATGACGGGGCGTCGAACTGAGTAGGGCAGTGCTGCAGCAAGGCTTGCAGCCAACACCAAAATCAGAATTGCACACTGTTACTGGGACACCCTGCAGCAGGGCTGCCGTTAGCATCTGGCAAACCATACAGCGGGAGAGGAGAGAACAATGCTGCGTCGGAGGCTCCCAGACACAGCCAAAGACTTCTGCCGGATCCCAACATCAACTCTGCCCTGCACATTCCGCATACTCACCACCCGTTGCCAGGGGGTGGCTCTGTTCAGGTTGAGACCTCCTACCCCTCCCTACTGTATTGCAAACTGCCCACAACGCACCTGATTTACCCACCACTCCCCTGCCGCATGCGCACGAGCAAGCAAGACTGTGGAAAGCAAGCGCAACCCGACGCATAATGTGGAATTGAAAAACACTTGGAATTGATCTGAAGCACGTGGCTTTCGCACACGTTTTTGCATCGAAGGAAACACATTTCCAGAAGTCGTTCACACCATCCATACCTGAATACGTTCCGTGCAACGCACTTACCGCTTCTCTGGCACATGCCTGAAAAAATGCCCTTGTCTATCTTTCAACCTTTTCCTGCGCCTCGGCATGTGCAAAGGACAATTCTACCGCTTCACAACGAGCTCGACAATATGCTCGATCCAGGGCTTGAATTTCATTGCACTGTGAACGCCAACCCCACACTATGCACAGGCACACACACAGGCACACACCCTTCCACCAGGAGTGGTCCCAGTAGCCGGGACAGGGAAGGGAGAAAATTACTGACGTTACTCGAGCCCCGCTCAGCACTCTTGGTGTGGATTTCTTCAAGAAAACGGTGCAAACAGAACCGTTCAGCTTTGCAAACATGCTGCAAAATTGTGTCTGGAAAATTTTGTCTGGAAAATGCCAGTTTGCCCTCTGGTGCACAGGCACTGCAGAGGCACTACAGGAGTTCACAGACGACAATGACGGGGCGTCGAACTGAGTAGGGCAGTGCTGCAGCAAGGCTTGCAGCCAACACCAAAATCAGAATTGCACACTGTTACTGGGACACCCTGCAGCAGGGCTGCCGTTAGCATTTGGCAAACCATACAGCGGCAGAGGAGAGAACAATGCTGCGTCGGAGGCTCCCAGACACAGCCAAAGACTTCTGCCGGATCCCAACATCAACTCTGCCCTGCACATTCCGCATACTCACCACTTCTTGCCAGGGGGTGGCTCTGTTCAGGTTGAGACCTCCTACCCCTCCCTACTGTATTGCAAACTGCCCACAACGCACCTGATTTACCCACCACTCCCCTGCCGCATGCGCACGAGCAAGCAAGACTGTGGAAAGCAAGCGCAACCCGACGCATAATGTGGAATTGAAAAACACTTGGAATTGATCTGAAGCACGTGGCTTTCGCACACGTTTTTGCATCGAAGGAAACACATTCCCAGAAGTCGTTCACACCATCCATACCTGAATACGTTCCGTGCAACGCACTGACCGCTTCTCTGGCAGATCGGATCTCCAAGCTGGCGTGGAGATACACTATTGGGAGCACCCCCAAATTTTGGCTCATTTCGAGCAGCCAAAATGACCCCCTTTTGGGACCCCAATTTCACCCCCCCGTGTGGTCAATTGGCGGCCCCATATCTCTATGCCCATGAGAAGCCCGGACCTAATTCTAAGTTGTACAATCAGATATGAGTCCTAGGTCCTGCTCCCTCTCCTGTGAGCCATTGGCCTTGCCCTGGCTGGGCGAGCCACGCGTGGGAATGACGCCAATTTTGGTGATTTTGGCATCATGACCCCACTTGACGAACCCGTGGTGCCCTGATGCCGGGACCTCAGAGGGAACCAGGTTGGGTGAGGGCTCCAGGGACTTTGTACTTGAAGGGCATAGGGTCAGTTGCCTCGTCCCTACCTCTGGCGGGTCCGGACGAGGGGTCAATTTTGGAGATTTTCGAGCTAATGTCAGTTTGGGCTGAAACAGCCCATTTTCAGCTACCAACTCCTAGGGGATAATGGCGGAGCCATATCTCTGCTTCAGAGGGGAGTTGGGACCTGCTGTTAAGGGAGCATAGGGAGCGACTGTCGGTTGGCCTTGGAGCTCCTTGGTTCCCAGGAACTCGCCTGTGGCTGGGCGGTACACTTCCCCTATTGGCAGGGTTTCAGGGTCCGGACTGAGCAGGGCATGGGTTGTGTTTGACCCCCCGCCCCCACCAGCCACCGAGAGGGTCGGGCCTGGGATTGGGATACCAGTTGGGACTGAGTGTCTATTGTCCTGTGATGCCCTTACCCCAGTCCAGTCTTAACCCCATCTGTACATATCCTGATGTGTTGCTGTACATACTTTTGTTCCCTTGTTTCAGAGTGGCAAGGATCCTGAAACGCTTTGTCTCATGACACGAGCGTAATGATGCCCCTGTGAGCGCATTGCTTTGCCTGCCTGCTTGCCTGTGCGTGTCACCGCAGCGTCCCGTGGCCAGGCCCCTCACGGGAACGCGTCACTACTAACCCGTGCTGAGACTCTGTCGCAGCGTAAAAAGAAAAACTAATTTCACTGTGTCAGTCTACTGACGGTGTTCTAACCTTACAGGGGCAGTGAGCACTCTTGTGCAGATGTGCCTGCGGGTGTGTGTGAGAGCAGTTGTCACAGTTGCCCCACATTGCATCGCAGGACAGGAACGTTAGCCTCCTGTGACAACCACACCCTGGCCGAAGGCCATTGGCTTTACTCAGACTACTGCCTTAAGAGCACTGCACTTACCCTGTCTGTGCCCTGCAGTCCCATGCCTATGGTTTCCAGCGTGAACGAGGTGGCCGCTTATCAGGTTTGCAGCCACCCAGCGAGTGTATGCCTTGTTGACCATGTGTTGCATGAGAACTGCCCTAATGTAATGATCTTGGGGAGCCAACGAAGAACGGTGGCTTACTACTCCAGGGGGGAATGACAAGCACGGTGTTATGAAGCAAGGTGTGTCTTCCCTCCTTGGGGACAAGCGGGCCCACAGTTAGGACCCCTGACTGGTCCAGACCCGTGGGGTTCTACCCTTCCTTACAGGGTTTACCTTACCCCTATGTGTGCTACGTATGTCTGTGTGTGTCTCACTTCTCTCCCCGGCGTGGCTCCCGGAGACCGGGCTTCGCTGATGTCGGACCGAAGGTCCTAATCAGGTACCATTACCTCTCCTATGGCGCCCAATTTCTGTGCTGGCGCCTATCCTTGGGGGAAGACGGCAAAAGCCCTACCTACTAGAGGGGAGGGGTGGCCAAGTGTGCTAAGGGCATATAAAACGCCCATTTTTGCTAAATTGCATGCGGTTCACACGAAGGGCATCTATGGTTTCATCTTTGTTCTTTAGCTTCTTCAGCAGCTTCAAGTTGGCTAAGGAAATGCAAACAAAGGCGACTCCCAAGGCGCCTGCAACTCGGGGAGGAGTGGAAGGGGAGCGAGAGTAGCAAGACTGCAGTGAGATTTGAGAGATAGTTTGCCGTCCTTTTACCCATTTACCAAAGGTGCCAAATGTATATCCAACACACCCTTTCGTAAATGTTCAAGTTGCTATTCCATCTAGGCCCTCGGGGTTGAAGGGCGGCGCGGAAACGGGATACAGATGGGCTTCGGCGCGGTCAATTTTCCGGTCCCCCCAAACGGATTTTCTGAGGGTAGCTGAGGGTATGCAATATTGCAATATCGTTCTATTTACGTGCCCAACAAGATGTATTTACGTGACCACCCACAATCCTTGGTGTCAGGACACAGCCCAAAAGCCAACAGTCAATGGGCTATTTGGAACACACATGCGACAGATTCATCGCAATGGGGTTGTCATACGGCGGCCGGACCATTTTGCTTCTGGCACGTGTGTTGTGGCTCTTTGGTTGGGGCTCATCCGAGTTCTTTGAACCTCCATCTACAGACCACCAAGAAACAATAGCCCGTTCTCAACACGGTGGACACTGAAAAGAATTCCATTCTTCAATGCCAACATTATCTTATTGATGGGATGGCACTGCCCCACAATTAGTGCTGTCAAGAACCCAACACCTCCGGCGTTGAAGAAATCAATTAATCAATGAACAGGGTCACATTACTGATGTAACTAGATCCACATCAGTCCGTTCATGGCATGGGCAAAGATATGGACGTTGGGCACCCCCGGCTCTGCGCCCACGGCATCTTGCGTCGCGGATGTCGTATGGGGAGGGGATTCTTATTTTGTGACAGAGATGCATCTGCAATCTGAGCTTAGTATTTTTGCAAAGCACACACAAAGCACCAAAATTCACCACCTGGGCTTGTTAGCAGTGTCTCTTATCCGTGCTCCTTTGTGTGGACACACATCGCACCTGCCATCATCAAGCCATCAATATTAGGCCAAGAAGCAACTCTCAACGTCTCTACTTTTTGTTTGCTCAAGGCCATGTATTTTCACTTTTGTTGTGCACTCCCCCAACCGCGACTAATTTGTTTAGCCCGAGCGTCTGCACCCAATAACAGATGTTCGCAAAGAGTTGCACAATCTGTGATGGGCATGAGAACCGTTCACTGAGGTCACAAGGATGTTGCATTTGCATCACCAGATTGAAGCATATTCTTTGAATTGACATCGCTTTGCAGAGGTAAATTTTTAGAATATGTGGTTTCACATTATCGTCTATTGCTATGGTGATTTATACACATGTGTATGTGAGTGTTCTTTTCTGCCAATGTATGCACCCATTTAGTGCAATGAGGGTGTATATGAGCCAATTGTGGTTCTAAACCACATCCCTCCCCCCCTCCCTCCTATCGGTCTCTCGCAAGTAGGGCCTTGCAAACCCTCCCTCCTTTATCACTAGCATTGTATCCGGTTCCAGGGTAGGGCTATTGCCTTTTGTAGAAATGTTCCTGAGTTCACCACAACCATTGTCGCCCTTTGCTCCTCAGGGGTTGGGGATCAATGCAACAACGGTAGGCACAAGATGCAAAGCAACCATGGTGCACTTGGTTTTGGGTGCATGTGCAGCCATGCACGGTTCGCAATAGTGTCCGTCTATATGCCACCACTAATTCATATTGTCCAAGCAAACCACCGACGAAGCAGCATTGTTCATCCAGAGCCCACCAAGAATGAACGACCTTTGCATCTTTTGGAGGGGTGGTGGCCAATGCCCTACGCCGGTGTGCAAGCAGCTCTTTGCCCCAAGGGGTGCTTGGAACGGAGCCAACTAGAAGGAAGATACGTTTGGCCATGTCATTAGTAGGTACTTTACATGTTGGTAGGTGCAACCCCAAGATCAGTGCCGTGCGAACTACTTTGTCACTTCCACCAATTGCATGCAATTTGGCAGGCCTAGCCACAATGGTATAGCTATCTACAACCGCCTCCCCCCCTTTTTTGCGCTTGATCCAGGATCCAATGGAAAGCTTAGAGTCAGCTCCTCACACTCAACAGCAATACTCTAAAGGTCAAGAGCGCCCTCAACAATATCAGAAAAAGTATTTGAAATGCCACATCCCATGTCCACAGTGTGCATTTGGGATTTGCAACTCAAGGTTCATTTGGATCTTTATGTCTTCCAGGCGGGGCAGGGATTTGAGTGTGGGGTAGTCATGGAAGATGAAAGGCATGTGTGTATGTTTTTGTGTGTGTGTGTGTGTGTGTGTGTGTGTGTGTGTGTGTGTGTGTGTGTGTGTGTGTGTGTGTGTGTGTGTGGTGGGCGGTGCAATCAACACAAGGGCTGCAGGGCGCTCATGAGTTGCACCATGTTTTGTGCATTCTGCTTGTGTACCCGCCCGTCAGCTGTGCCGCGTTGCAATGCTACGCATTTCACATTTTGGCCGGCGTTGTGTGTTTATGTGGATGTGCTCACAATATGAACGGGCAGTATCCATGCGGCCAATTCTTGATTGCAGTCAGACTTTAGGTGTCCTAGAAGCGCCTGTTGAAGTAGCGCGTGTCATTTAGGGCCGCGCTCAGTCAAACCGCTGGACCGTGTCGTACCACAGCAACGGGTCGTCGTAGTCTGTTCATCGTGAAGGCGTTTTAGGGCTAGTGGCGCACTCCATTGCAGCTTTGCGAAGCGCGCGTCTTGCATTCCACACGTCCACCAGTCAAACTGACCCAGAATTCTTTGAAATGCTTGTCATGATCTCGTGAGTCATGATATACCCACAAAAGGGAACTCAAGGTTGGAAGAAGGTACCCTCAGGATTTCCTAACCGGCCGACAGGAGCGACTCTGCAGTTTTTGTAGCCTTGTGTGGATCCAACACCACTCATCATGACAACCGTCCTCAATAGATATCCCAACCCCCCCTCTCAGCAGACATAATAGCATAGCATAGGAAGGGACATAGAAGTTGGCAACCGTAAAGACAAAGACAAAGAATACTTTGGATTAGCTGAGCTGCTTACGGTGAGCAAAATCTGCAGCGTCCATTGAATGATCCATTTGTAAAGCAATCGGGAAAGTCAGCAGCAAGACGGGCACATTGTACATTTGCCCATTCAACGGTGTCATCTCCTGGCCTGGTCAGCAGCCGAATCCTACTCGGCTTATCCATTGTGCCGAGGTGTGCCTTAAGCTGCTTAAAAAAACCAGAGCTGGTCTGATATCTATACGACCTGTAAACCACCATCATAAGTGCCAGACAACAGACCTACCTAACAGATCTTAAATGCTTTCAATCTTTGCACCACGGGCTCTTTGCACCACGGGCAGCTGTTGACTTGTGGTGCACACATGTGACACATACCCTGGTGCCCACAAGGCACAAGGATAACACAGGCTGGCACTGTCATGCAAATTTGACATTGGCGTTTCTCCCTCAAAATCCTGCGCAATTCGACGCCATAATTGTCCATGGAATGCTCAGTCCTCTGCAGTTGTTCAACGTCCAGTTTATCCAGTGTCTGGCGAGGGGGCAGCGCATTGTCCCTTGCGTCACTGAGCATGTCCTTCAATATTGATGTGTTCATCTTGTGCATTGTGACACTTTCTTTCAGTCGGTGAATGAGAATACAGAATTGCAAGACAAAACGACAAGAACTCGAAGTATAGCACAGTCACTCAAAGGTGGTATACATACCGCACGATTTCTTCGTCCTTCTCCATTATGTCATCGTACGCCACAGACAATTGGTTCTGCAGTTTGCGTCGTGAAGACATCAGCAATTTCTGCAAGGGAAGAACGGGACAACAAGACAAGACAAGACAACACAAAATCAACAATGAGCGGATATCAATCGACGCACTGAGCGACAAGAGCAGACAACTACCCGGTCGTTGAACAACCACCACATCATAGGTAATGAAATCAACTGCTTTCGCTCCTGTAGATGCCGTAGTGATGAAAGCAGTGATGCGTTTTGTGATGACAGCAGCGAGGAGCGGAGGCAGGCGTGTTTGTGCATACCGCCTCCTCCATCTCCAAGATGGTATTGCGAATTCTCGTATGCATATCAATGCAGTCCTCTTGAAGTTGCAGATACTGTACACAATACCAATAATAGGTTAGGAGCACAATGACACACACACGACAATGACACATACAGTTTGATCAGGACACACCAGACGCTGCTGATTTGCCAGTTGCAACTTACTTTCTATGCTGTATTGCTCCTGTGGACAATAGACGCGGACAGTGCATCACATTAACACCCTCTATACACTGACCACAGTTGCATCATTGCATCATACCGTGACCGCGGCAATCCGCTTGTTCAGAAGTCCCCGTGTCTCTTGAGCCCAAAGCTCAATTCGAGCGCTTCCATTGCGTTGCGGCGCGCCAACACCACGAGACCGTTTGCCCGTATGGAATTCTGATTGATCCAGAAGGGAATACAGACGCCTGTTGTCTGCCATTGATCAAAGGAAATATCTAAGTCATGATAATGACAGCATCATGATAATGGTGATAATGTTTTCCAACGATGGCTGAGCTCACCAGCCATCAACAATGCACTCATGACCAAGTGGCTGGTACCCATGTACCCAGCATGTGCACACGGCTGGTTATATTTGCAGCTTTTGCCGTCAGCTGTCAGCCGTCAGCTGTGCACGTGTTTTCCTTTCTCCAAACCGTGGGGAACCGTGGCCTAATGCTTGCTTTTCCTTGCATCACGGCACCTGCCCCTATTGGGTTGGATTGGATTGGTGCAGTTGGTTGGTGGTCCAGAAAAGGTTAGGGTTAGGGTTAGGGTTTTCCTACCAAGCGTTTTCGGCGCCAATTATACAGGTAACAACCCTGGAATCATGCATCAAAAATTCAAACATCTGATGCTTACCAGCCCCCTATAGCCCCGTCCACTGCAGCTAACGTCCTTTCAATTTTCTGAACCTATTGAACTCCCGGTGGTGGTGAGCAGCCAACCTCTTGCACTGCGCGCGCACACAGCGCACGGTACGCCCCCCAATGCTCGTACCCCTCCTTACACCCTAACCCTACGTGGTCCCTTTTACCCCTCCCCTCAACCCTCACAGGAAAAAAATCACCCCCCCCCTAGAGACATTACACCGCGTTAGTCTAGTTACGCGCGCGTTTTGCCGGTGGACTGGCTGGTGCAAAACCATGAGCTGATAACACCTGATCGCGATCCGAAGACGTGGCCTAAGCAACAGCCTTGCTACTTGCGAGGCCGTAGCTGCCATCGTCCTGACTGATGGAACGGGCCGGCTTGTCCCACCCACACATATACATGTACTCTGGGTAGCCTCTGGGTAGCTGAATTAACAATGACTTCTGAGATTTAATATGTGTTCGCTTCGTTAGGGTAGGCAGAGTGGTCTCTCCTCCCCCCCCACAGAAAAAAAATTGCCCCCCCCCACCCCATGGCCAAATCTCCAGGACAGGTTCGCTCATTGACCGGACTCATTGACCGGACTCATTGACTTTTTCCCCCCTGCACCTGTCCGTAATGTGTGTGTTGCATTGTGTGTTGTTTTCTTTGCATCACCGCACCTGCCCCTTGGATTGGCTATTGATTACTTTGGTGATTTAGGTGCAGTCCAATGCTCCAATGCTCCTACCCCTTTTCTTCCCTTTACCATTTGGCCATTTGGCGTTAGGGTGGTCTCTCCAACGGACAAGATCCAGTTACACGCGCGTTTTGGGTTCCTGCCAACCATGTCAACAATGACCTGATAACAAATCTGCCATCCGTTCTCTCAGTGTCTCCGCAACAAGAACTCCAAATGGAGCCGCTCCGCTGCCACACGTGTTTTATTCGCATTGACACTTCAGACACTGACCAGACCACAGGCCTTTGGCATCGCACAACTCCATAGTAGCGGCCGAACACTGGTTTCCATGCAATCGTTCAGCCCCCAATGCCTTGTAGGTCCATGGGGTGATGGGCCTAAGGCACCCCCCCTCCTGCCTTTGGGATACTTCGTCATTGTAGTACCCCATCGGGCACTTGCCACTGCAAATGCTCGCGCAGGTTATTTACATCCCGTTTCCTCTTCTTTGCCCATGTGAAGAAATCGTGATAGTCATTTTCCCTTTCCCCGTCCCTTTCCTCCCTTTCTCTTTCCCTTTCATCCCTATCCCTCTCCCTTTCTTCCAAGTGCCACATGAACGATTTGTATAGTTCACCGGCCGGTGTAGTTGTGGCTTGGGCTGCGGCTTCTTGTGGGGCATGTGCAGCTTGCGCCGGGGTTGGTGGACTTGTTGCTTGGGTTGGGGGATGTGCTTCGCTTCGGCTAAGGCATGTGCTGCTTGGGGCTAGGCATGCCTTTCTTGAGGCATTTGGGCCCGTTTGGGCCTGTACCTGCACTTGCGGAAGCCCGACGGGTGCACGGGCACGCAGCCATTTGCCCGATCTCCGCCAAAAGGCGGAAGATTTGGGACGCCGGTACCTGAGCAATCTTTTCTTGCGCTGGATGTAGGAAGATTGACGGTGTTGACGACACTGGGCACCGAAACGCCGGCTGCGTGGAGTCAATAATGCATTCCTCCATGGGCCCATGCACAGGGCATGTTGGCCATGTTGCAGCTGACATGATAGGACTTGCAATTCATCCAAGCACACCACGTCGGGCAACTAGATACTTAGGACAAGCACATGCAACGGGCACATTCAAGTACACCAATCCAATC
Organism: Eutreptiella sp. 'Long Island Sound 2002'; assembly: GCA_964036045.1. Taxonomy (NCBI): domain Eukaryota; phylum Euglenozoa; class Euglenophyceae; order Eutreptiales; family Eutreptiaceae; genus Eutreptiella; species Eutreptiella sp. 'Long Island Sound 2002'. Next base: position 47,503,694 of record OZ038385.1, read on the forward strand.
ATAAAATTGGTCTGCTGGTGGGTGGTAACAATTTGGTGTGCTTTTTGCTTGTCGCCTTGTGTTTGCGAATTGGGGTGCACACGACATTGCGAACGTGAATGCGAATCTATCGATATTTTGCGAATTCAGGCTACACTACAACCAATTTGAAGTACAATTCACGTGTTTTGAATTTTTATTAATATTTGATTAAGAAACCACAATAAACGGGCACAAAGACCAGGTACCACGGGCAAAACGGGCAAAAATTCAACAAAGTGAGCGTACTCCAAGGGGGGCACCCCCATGCGGAGAGCAAAACATGTACATGTGAGACAGGGATCATATGTACATCAGGTGAGGCAAGAATCACATACACATCTTCAAATCTCCTCACTATGTGAAAAATAGAGCAGGCCATGTTCATGCAACCATAATCTTTCCTCCCATCGAATGGCCCCCCTAGAAGGCACGTATTACATCGCCATATCGCATTCTTCGCACTTTGTCGACCTATGAAGGCACTGGTTATGCCAATCCTTGCTCTGTCCGCAGAGTTTCCAACACCCTTCCTCTGGATTGTACTGTTCCACTGCCGCAGCCTGACCCCATGTGTACAGCGGTGGGCACACCGCAACACCTCCAGCCACCATCAGAAGGTCCCCATCTGCAACAACAATGGGGGCACTCCGGGCGAAGCGTGGAGTTCCTCCCACACGCCAACCACCTCATCACAGATTTCGACCATGCTGACTGCCGCTTCAGCATTCTCGCCCCCAACAGCGGTAAGACACCCATTCCACATGGTGGTGCCTGGCATCCAGCGCTCATGTAACATATGTGACATTTTTCGCCATTGGCCATCGAGGACTGAGTACCTCTCTACAGTATTCAGGGGAGCGCCTGTACGACGGGTCCGGCCGCCAACAGCAGCAACGCCCCCCCCCCCCCCCCCAACTGCAAAACCAAATTTGGTTCGGTTGGGATCCGCCATACTAAGCAGCGCTTGCCATTCCACCCCATCTGAAGACATGTGCACCGTTGCCTCCCATACGCTCCCATGCAATCGTGATCCTGCAGTCACAAGGAGGAGGGGTTGCTGCCTAATGTTTTCATGCTTCCTAGTGTTTTTCGGGGAATTGGGACATCACCTCCCACCCCAAAGACTCAGGGTTCAACCCCAGCAGAAAATATTCCCCCGCTTCCCTCTTCCCCGCTTAGCCGAACCAGACAATGGCGGGCTGCACGAACCAACGCCACATCCACGCCGCATGCCAGAGAGCAGCCACCGGTGCCGTGGTGCACTGGCCACTGTCCCTGTCCTCCATCTAGGTCCCATTTTCTCATCGGTGTGCTCTCTGCTTATCTTTTTCTTCATCTTCCTCTTCCCTTTGGCCACCGCGCCCACAACCCTGCAACTTCTTTTCGATGCACGGGCAGCTCCCGCACACGTTTTACACGAGTTGCGGGAAGCTCTAGTGTGTCCCTCGGACACACTAGAGCCGCCCCCGAGGGATCCCAATGAGGGGTGGGCGGCGAAAATGTGTAGCTTCCCCCTCAGTAGTCCTCTTGGAGCAGACAAGCGCTGTTGCCGTGGGGCAAGTGCCCCATCCCTTGTCGTGTCCCCGAAAAAGAAGAGCATCCCTAAGCGGAGGAAGCCGGATGCTTAGGCCATGAAACACCATGTGCCAAGCTCCCACACTTGACACTCCCGGCAACATCCTCTAGTAGCTCTACACCAACGGTACACACAAGCATATGGCATCCAGCAACAGGGGCGGGCAAGCGGGTGGTAGCAGCAAGATAAGGTAGTGCTCTAGTTTGGGGGTAAACCAAGGAGACCAAATTAGGGTGTCGGAATAGGGCAGGGTGTTTGTCTCCATGCACACAAGTGGTTGGCCATTGGCGGCGACAAAAGGAAGCGTCCGTACCTTGTTCTGGGTTGGCATCCTTCACCTACTGCAAAAACATTGGCATCCGATCGTCCCTCAAAGGTGGCACCGGCAGACAAGCCCTCCTTCCCACGCCACTGCCTTACGGTTTTCTCTATCTACATTAGGTAAGGCAACATGCTTAGAGTGGAGCCCCGATTGGCACTAGGATGGCACGCAGGGGCGCACATCGAGTGCATACCAGTTGCCTGATGTCTGCTTTCTTCTTCTTGTCCACCTTTCAGTTCACCTTTACATGTTGGGCTCCTCCCCGATACTATGAGCGATGAGCCAAATATCGAGCCCGATCAGCGGGGAGCACTGCCTATTCAAGTCCTATTTTATCTGACAAGTGGCCACCAGTCTACGGAGTGTTTCGTGAAACTTTGTTCCGTGCATCCGAGTAGGGTCCCGAGTAGGGTCCTAAGCGGTGGCAACATGCGGAAATGAGGGGGAAATGGGTGCAAGCAAGCCAAATGTGGTGGGCAATCGACTCACCTTGCCCCCTTTTGGCTATTGATGAGCTTTGACGGCATTGGTATTGGGTGTGCGCAATTTCTGTTGTACTTCCAATGAGTCCCAACAATCACAATCCATGGGCACTCACAAACCCAAACCTTTTGTGCATGCAATATGCATCCACACCAAAAATTGAGCATGTGTACCAAAAAACAATAGGTCGATTTGAGCAGTGTGATTGCTCACAATCAAAAGAGGGACATTCTTATCAACCAACTACTGAATACATACCAATGAACAATCTTCTCTTGTTTTTCTTTGCACCATGCACAAACCAGACTTCTTCATCTCACATCTTGTAAGTGCTACAACGTGGAATAAATGGAATCTGGTGTCCCGTTGTCGTGCCGTGGGGATTGGGGCCCGGGGCGTCAGGACATTCCCCTCCACTTTGTCGTGTCATCGTCGCCGCCGCCTGACGTAGCTGTCTGGGGCTCCGTTGCGACCGGCGGTGCAAGCTGCACCCTGCCCTTGGGCCATTGTTTCGAGGGGGAGAGGCGGGTGTGATCCGGCTGGACATTGCAGCGATAGATGTCCCGCTCCCTGCCGGCACCCCGTGCCCCCGTGTCCTGCCCCTTAGTCCCTTCCACGCTCCCCTGTGCCCCCCCCAAGTGGCGTACCTGGGGCCTGCAGCGGCGATGGCGGCCTCGGAGGACGCCTGCTCGGGGGCCTCTGGCGCAGCGGGGTGTGGGACCAGGGCGGCGGCCTCCGCCAGGCGCCGCTCCTCCCGTTCCACCGGGGTTTCCCTCTCAAGCGCCTGGGAGACGGGGGAGCGGGAGGGGGAGCGGCGATGGAGGCGATCGTCCTGGTGGGGGGAGCCGTTGGTGTCGGACATTGGTGACTGTGGCGACGCTAACAGGCAAACACAATGCGGCTGGCGTGTTCCGCCACCCCCGAAGCCTTGACCCTCCCCCTCCCTTCTAGGCGTCTGTCGGCGGCGTGCTGTGAACTGTGCGGTGCGGTGCCGTGGGTGGGTGGGTTGCCGTTGCAGCGGCCGGTTGGTGGGGCACGAGTCGTCCACCATCCACCGGCACTTGGGTGGGAGGTGTGTGAGCCACGCCCCCCACTTGGCACGACACAGATCCCACCCGTGGGCGGGGTCCAGTGTCCTGGGGCCACGGGGGTCTCGTGGGGTCGCCTTGGGGAGCCTTATGAAGTGGACTTCATGCACCGCGGGGACTCCGTGGGCTCGTAAGTAGGCGTGTACCGCTTCCCTGGCCTAGACGATTGAGAGGGGGAGACGGGGACGCGATGCCGTCCCGTACGGCGGGCCGTAGAGGTGGCGCGGGGTGGCGCCCGGGACGCACTCCGGGCCGTCGGGTGTCGTGACGAAGAGTAGGAGCACGGGGGGTTACCCGGGAGCTCTTGCTAGAACAAGTCCTTTCCTTGTGGTCCTCTAAAAACCAATACCATCCCATTGGGCGTTACCACGAGGGCATCTGCCAGGCCCCCGTGGCGGCCCTTAACAGGCAGGGCCACCTCTGTTTGCCCCGTGTGGGTGTTGCAGTTGATGGCCTGCTGGATCTTTACGGTGCCACATGCGGTTTCGTCCCGGAGCCAGCCCTGCACCACTCTGTAGCGTAGCACTGCATGGGCCGCTGCATGCCCCGTTGTGGGCATCACACAATCATGTGTAGCGGGCTTGGGGTACTGCCACTGGCACCGATTCTCCCGTTGGCAGTGTCCACGTTTCCACGAGGGGCAAAGCGCGTCCACAGTGCCAGGTGGGGGTGACGGTCGGGGCGCCGCTTGCGCGCCATTCCCAGGGACCTCCTCCACGTCCGAACTTGTATTTGGGTTGTCCTCTAAAACCCGTAGCTCCAAGGCCCGTAGGATCTCCTACGCCTCTTCGAGTGCTGGGCAGCGGGGGCGCTTGTCGCCAGGAGCTGCCATTGTGGTGGGTGTCCTTGGGATACACGGGTGGGTGCCGTTGCAAGCGGTGTTGCGTGGTGCAAGGTGGACAGGGCTGACGTGGCACACGACCAGCTCCCCTCCCCATGCCTACGGTTGTGTGACGTGCATTGTGCGAGCTTTCCCTCGTGCCCTTCCACTGGGCGTTCTTTGAAGCACGAAGCGAACACTAGACAAAAGACCAAAGCAAGTTCATGATAAAACCTTAGTACTATAACGAAGAACCGGCTTTTCCTGAACTCTTCAAATTCATGGAATCCTGGGCTTGGATTTTTTTTGCGGCATGCGGGCCCGGGTTGGAGAAATTGGTTTGTTTTACGGAGAAAGGGAACATGTGCATGAAGCAAGTGGGTCAAGTATCCATAGAGGTCCCCTGACCTGTTGTGCACCCCCCGCTTGACCCGTGATCTTTGAGCGGAAGACCCACTAGCGCCTAGAACGAGCACATGCTGATTTCACGCAAATAATTTGACAGGTCAGCGACAGGTGTGCAAATTGTGACGCCCGGATGTCAGGATAGCACTCTGGAGCAATGGCAGAAACTCTATAAATTCTAGCTCGGCCACTGGCCCACAAATGGGTTCCTCCAAAGCTCATTCTGCCCTTTGGAGCTCATACGCATTCAAGCCCAAATCCTCCAGATGAAGACGTCTTCCGTTCGTTTAACATTGCTCCTTCCAAATTCTTACCAACAATTGATAATAGTCATCCAGTTGATCGAATCGAAGAGGGCTTGTTATATGAAGCTAATTGACACGGAGGCATGCCACGGATTGAGGAAGCATGACGCAAACTCAAAGCAGGTCAAGAGATGGAAGGTTGTCCTCCAACACATGGAGACGGCAATGGGGAAAGAGAGAGAGAGAGAGAGAGAGAGAGAGAGAGAGAGAGAGAAGAAGTCATGAGAACAACACATGATCTCATGACATACGGGTTTCCAAACACCGCCACATTAGCGAACAATCATAGTGTCTGCAAAGGCCCGAACATGACCAAATGTTAGTTGTGTTAGAAAGCCATGGGTCAACCTCACACTCCTACAAAGATATGACTAAACCAGTCATATGCATAAGATGCCAACATGCACTTGTGTGCATGTTGTTTGTGGTTTGCCCTCGGGAAACTGGGTTACATTTTTGGAGACAGAAGCTCTCAAACCGCAACAAGTTCCTTGCAACCAATGAAAATTTGAATATGGTTGAGTGACATGGAATTGCCAAAATGACTATCTTGGCCAAACTCAATTTGCAGCTTTTTTGTTGAGGGTTCATACATTTCATGGAAACATATTGGGTCTTCATACCTCATGTGTTGTTCACTGGGCAGTGGGCAGGCAAGGGGTAGGCAAACGTGCAGGCAAATGTGCATACTGGCCCTCTTGCTCTCGTGGCCGCTTCGGTGACTCCTCCATCCCCTGATCCAAGGAAGACGGATCCGTGGTCCGGTAATCCCGGATTTTATACCGGGATACCACGTACCCACGTGCATCTGCTTCATGTATTGACATCAAGGGCGCTTCAAACCTTGATAGTTGTCCGGCAACAGAGATAGATTGTTGTGACCTCATGTTCGAATTCTTCCCCAAGCGCCAAGGAAAACAAAGGCCAAACCCTTGAATATCATGATGTGGCCCCTCGCAGCAACCTCCAGAGCAATGTATGGAGATGTGCACTTGAGAAGGTTTCATACTTTGATTACCTTTTGGAAGCAATTGGCAAACTGTAGACCGTATTGACCATGTTGAACGAATCAACAATGACCTTTTTCAAAATCACACAGAAATTCATTTGGTCATGCAAATTAGAGTTGAAGTGTCTTGAGTTGAGTGAGCCGTAGAGACAAATCGTATGCGAAGGAACCGTAGGGTACCACCTGCAAAAACACACATCAAATGTGGCAAAAGCCGACATACAAAAAGGACGTGTCCGGCACACCAACCAAACAAGTTATATTTTGGCGCCCGGCAAGGTATCATTAACCACGCACTCGATCTTCCGGAGCAGTACTCGCCGCTCCAGATTCTCACCTTTGCGGAGGCTCACAAAGTTCGCGAAGCACGCGACTTCTTGATGGAGAATGAAGTCTCCACCAAGCAAGGTTTGTGGCACCCAAGGTGGGGGCAAGCCACTCATGGGTATGGAAGACCTTTAGAGGGTCAGTTGCAACATTTGTTGGGGGGAGTTTTCTTTTTAAAAGGGAACAATTTCGAATAATGCGAGCAACAGGCATCTAGAGGAGCCCGGCCTGCCAACATGCAACAAGACGCGGCAAGAATGGTACATGTGGCATGTGTATTAGCACACTAGAGTGCACAAGAATGAAAGATGCACAAAGGATGAAGGTCCACATTCCTTTACAACGCGATTGGAGTTTTACAAGAATAACGGACATAAACACTCTTATTGTGCAACGTCGGGTAGGGGCAGTGGCCACAGGATATTGATGTGAAGCTATCCGAGTCGGTGATAAAGCATCAATTAGGTCCAAAACATGCCTGCATATTGCGCTACGATATCACACAACGTTGAGATAATACAATGTTAGTGGTTTGATTCCCTTTGGATCAAACAAAATCTACGAGTGACAGGGATGCTTTCAAACGCAACCATTAGCACAAAAATGAATAAGTAGATGTGAAGAAAGTTTTGACCAGTATCAACAACATTTGCGTGCAACCCACACAACAATGTGTGAAAACAACAAAATTAACAATCAAAGGGTTCCCTTGCGGTCACCGGTTCGAAAGGCATGGCAAAATGTCACTACGCTCCATCCCGCCAAGGCTACATATCTTATGGTGTATAAAAACGCATCATCATTGGAGAAAAAGCAAAAAACACTTGGGAATATGCCAAAATTGTGACTAAAATTTGGTACGAAAGCAGAACTTGTTGATGTTGTTCAATGCACCTCCAAAAGTAATGGCAATTGTGGCCTTGAAGTCGATAATGGGACCTTTAAAATTAACCCACAGTGCCGTTCCATCCCAACAATATGTACAAAATGCCGCCTGTGGTAAAGTGGACCACAACAGCAAAGTTGCCAAGTTGGGCCAAAATACCAAACCTCCAAATCATGAATCCATGTCATGACATGGTCCCACAAGGCAAATTAAATGTCTTTTCTATGTCCAAATGGGTCAAATATACGTGGTAGAGCATGCGGTAACGTGGGCCTCTCCTCCTACTAAGTGGAGGGAGGTACATATTTGCATAGTTGAAGTCACAAAAAAGTTAGTGCTAGGTTTTTCTTGAAATTGGTTGCTAAAAGCTTCATCTCTGTGAAAAAAATGGGCGGCAGATGCTCGTAACCTTTTAGCGTTTCTCTTGACCTTGAATACGAGCCGAACGCTTTGTTCACACTCCATGATATGTAGGACAACGACCTCCGACCAGTGGACCCATAATCCAAAAACTGCCATTTTTGACCAAAATGCCACACCCGCAACCCATGTAACTACCCCCCCCCCCCCCGGTTGTCCAAGTGCCGCCCTTGTCCAAGCACCACTATGAAACCTTCATGTTTGGAACCTCAATTTCACGGTGCGAAATGGCTTTTTGATTTGTTTTCTGCAATATTGTGCCAATTTCAGTGCCCAATCGTGTTCCCATTACCTCTCCTGTAGTTGTGAATGTGTCTTCTTTCACCTGGGTACCCCCTGAAGTACAAGTGGTCCATTGGGGTCATGGCAAATCGTGTTGTTGTTGGCCACTCGCCCCTTGGTGATAGGTTCACCGGCATCATATATTAGCATAGAGGTTGAACGGTGCACCATGATTGTGCGCCACTTGCCAACATAACGATTCCTATTGCCATATGTTCACCCCCACAATCTGCACCATCGCCAGCAGTGGAACAAGGCCATGCAGAACACCAACCGGAGAGAGAACGTGAATCGCCTGCATTAGAACTAGAAACTACAAGCAGTGCAGGTCTACCTTAGTCTCTGTTGGGTGTAAGTTCTTAAGACGGCAAATTTCGGGGGCACTTAGTTCTTCTGTGTGACAACGTGTTTTTATATATGTACGCTACACTCACACAATCGCATAATTTGCAATGATGACCTTACCGCTTTCATCAGGTTTGGAAATGGCACACCGTGTGTTCTCCACAAGTCGAAAACCCCTTGGTAAGCAGCGGCCACCCCCTACGCAGCCTTGTACAAAACAATCTCATAAAACACCCATGGCAGCCCCAAGCATCGTTTGCACATGTCCATAATCTCCAGCGTAGATTTCTCTCTGGGTGAATCTAGTGCTGGGCCCCGGGCAAACCAGTCTCAATCACGTCGCACAACAGACGGAAAACGAAGCATACTTCCACTGGGGCTGGCCACAGGGCTGGGCGATGGGCTGGGGCTTGTCTCGGGGCTCAGGCTTGCCTCAGGGAGTACCTGCCATGGAGACGGATACCTTTATAGGAACAACGCTTCACCCCTTGGACCTCGAGGCTAGACATTGCAATGGGCTCCACGGGGACTCTGCTTCTTCGGGGACTGGTGCTTCGTTTCAGGGTCAGTAGAGTGATTTTCCTTTGCGGAAAGGCCCTGTGGAGTTTTGCCCGAGAGTTTTTAAACAGTGGTTGTACCACGAGCTCAATAATTTTACGGTATGACGTCAACTGCCAGCATCTGCTTGGTGACCACCGGGATTTTCATGCGGGGCCATGGCAGCCACTGATGCAATTTTCCTTCCTCAGCGATATTACGAGCGTTTGCCCGGAAGGAGCGTGGAGCGGCGCTTGCCAAAGAGCTGTGCCTACTTTTCGATTTCTTTCCGTGTTGGAAACCACTTGCATATGACCGTCTAATAAGGCATCTCAAATTTTGCTGCAGCCCGGAGTATCCCGAATTCATCATCCTATTTTGCAATTTGCACCTTCTTTGCGGCATTGCGGTGCACCCACAGTGGTTTTGCAATGATCTCATCCCTCTCATCACTCGCACGGCGGCGCTTTGGGTTCACTTTTGTCACGAAAAAAAACTGCATCAAGCTAGGTGGGAACACCAAAATTTATGTGTTCAACCCTAGGCTAGCCTACTAGTCCTACCGCTGCTCACAAGCACGCAGTTTGAACTCAACATCAGCTAAAATGCCCGAATATGCGTGAAACCTCGAAAAATAATACCAACCGGGCCCGGAGGATTGGGCCCCAGGTGTGACCCCCTACATCGCCCCCAAGGGTGTGCCGGTTCCCAAATTTCGTGGTTGGTGTTGGCGTGAAGGGATAATCAGCCCTCCTTGAGGCAATTGAGACGGGTAGGGTGAATCACCCTCTTAAGGACCCACTTTTTAAGGTGCAAAATTTGGGGAGGCCAATGGGGTCATTTCGCGAGCATCACAACGGTCTACGGACGGTTGTAGTGAACCTCAAATCTTCTTTGTGGCTACTAGAAAGTTGTGCAACCGATTTTTGACCCGTTTGGCATATTTGGTGCAATTCCACGTCAACATCAGGACATCAACCAACTGTCAAATAGAATTCGGACACCCGCCACCCTAACCAATGAGGGGTGTGTGTGTGTTATCCTCTCATCCCCTTGATGATCACCATCCGCACACGTGGTCATGGCGATGCCAAACAGGTTGATACAAGTGCTGCAATTCCGAAATCCCATTATTATGTGCCGTGCGCTCACAGGGTCATGCCGCTGTTCAACAATGTGGCACACCCAATGCAACCTGCTAGAAGTACTGGAACTAGTGTGGCCCGGAACCTGATTGTGGGCCATGCAAGCAAGGAGAAATGCCGGCGCGCGCACCCCGGTCTCGGAAATGATGCTCAAAATCAGAAATGTGTGCACCTATATGCGACGTCTAGCAAAAAACCAACATAAAGAACAAAAAACAAAGAGAAAGGGCAAAGGGCAAGGAAGTTTGGTCACTACAAGCACTTGCGGTGACCACCAGTCCTCTTCATGTGTTCCGGCAACGGCAACGCTGTGGATGATTGTATTGTTGACTTGATGGAGTGATGGTTGGCACATGTTACTTGCTTCGATTATCCACCCAGCGAAAGGCAAGGCAATCAAGTTGTATTCAATTAATTCTCTACACGTCCACAAGCACTCATTGCAATATGAACAAGAGTGGGAAGGCGGGGCTTGACTAACAGACTAGTCGGACTCCTCAGACCAACCACCAACGTTGTAGAGATTGAGAATTCGCTCAGAAATGACTATTGAAAGATTGTAGAACGGCCTTGGGGCCCAAGGCACGTGTACAATTTGCAACTACCGTGTTACCAAAGGCAACACCCTATACCAATGGAAACGAAACACTTCCCTACACGAGCGTACAGTGGAGGGTTTTCTTGGATGTTCGTCGTAGTAAGTGCTTTGCCATGAAGATTATTGAATAAAGTGTTTAAAGTATCTTTTGCGGCCCTCCCTGCCCCCCCCCCCCCTCATCGCGCCGACGCCTCTTCGGCGGCGGCTCAGAGTTGCCGCGGCCGCTGCTGCGCCGTCCCCGTCCTTGAGTTGTGGGGCTGGCGCTCTCCGAGGTCAGGCTCGCGCTTTGGCGTCCGTGGGGGGGGGGGTGCCCTCCTCTTGGTCCGAGACAACCTGCGGCTACCGCCTAGCCGCCCTTGCCTTTGCCGCTTCTACGCTGCGCTCCCGCTATCTCACTGCTCTCTTTGCCTCGCCCCCTCTCTCACTCTCCCTCATTAGGTACGGTACACATCTGGGGCATTTGTCATACATTGCTGGAATTGCCTGCTTCATCCTCGCTCCGATGGGCCAATAAGAATGTGACATCAATGGGCACTAACTTGACTGTATGAAATACACCGCACACATCACATGGTCGTTCCTCTTCCATTCACCTTCCCCTCTTGCCGTGAGCTTGTATTTAAACAATGGCCATACCATCTCGTCATCCCCATCTTGTAGGAAAAAAGTTCTCCATATATGGTGACCCATGACCCATGCACCGGGCATCGGTTTCACCAAGCTGGTCTAACCTTTCCCATCGAAAACAATTCTATGGCCTAAATGGCACTCCTACACACCAATGGTCTAGCCCAGAGCGTGCTTCCCTTGGAGTTACGAAATGGTCTATCATGCCACAATGGCACATCCGACTTTTCACCTTTGTCAAATGGCAAATGGATCATTGGAAGCACACTACCATTTAGCAACAAGGTGTTTGCCAGTCACGAGATGCGCAAGGATGATACGTGCGTCCCCGGGGTTCACCGAGTGGGATGAGCAAGAGAATGAACCCAGTAGACTATTGAGGATCACGTGTTGGTCTCCATGAAAATGGATCAAAGCTTGCTTGTGATAGTAGGGGCTAAAGTGGCATGACATTTGAGATGTTGTACTCAAGTTCGGGGAGCGGAGGCACATGATTTCTACTCCTGACTGCATACAACGCTCACTGAGGACATGAACACATACATGGGATTACGTTGTGGGGTAGTTAAGCACACATTGGTGGCAACTCAGTGTTTCATGAGAGCTAGACAATGTTGTCATGACAAATTGACGGCTGTGCACAGTTTGGTGACCACCCAAGATTTGTCTACAAGATAACTTGCACAAGTGCGGAAGGCAGAATTGATTGCTTACAAATCATCAAGCCTCATTCGGTTTGGGACACAGGTTTGTGGCCAAGTATCGTGGCACAATGGATGATTTGAATAATCGGAGGGCGGGATATGGGCCGGGATCCCGGCCAACCCCGCCGCCGTCTCCACAACTCTTGCACCCAAAGTCCACCGAAACGTTGATGACCACATGTACAAAAATTTTCTTTGTCACCTATAATTGTAACAAACGAAGCCAAAATTGGGGAAGGCTAAGCACACCAAGTGGAAGGCAACCAACCAACGGTGGCGGTGACCAATTGCCTTTGTCCATGTCTTGAACATGTTGGCATGCCATCAAACCCACCATGGTCGAAATCACGTGCTGTGGTGGAACCTAGCTTGGCGATAGCATAGTTCCCCACCTCATACATCCTTGTACCCATATCCACTTGCAACAAAAATCGTTGGAAAGCATTTGTAGTCAATGTATACCTCACAACGGGTATCGTGGATGGCAAAGCCTTTTGTTTTTAACAATTTCAACGGTTTTCTTCTCCTCAGGAATTGCAAGGCAACATTCTTGTGTCTCCATTCGGCATTTGACAAGCCCCTCAATGGCATCCAAGGTCTTTTTGCCGGAACAACGTTTGCGCACCTTGAAACAAAGTGCCTTCACCCATCTGTTTGCGTTCTCCCCCTTTGTGAACTTTGGATGCCATTAATGAAGAGGTCAATGTGGTAACACTTAGTTCACCAAGGACAGCGTTTGCCAGCGCACCCTACTTGCGGCGCAGCTCTGGGTTTGGCTCCCTTGGACGGTGGGGAACGGCGGGGTGCCGGTGGGGCAACCAGGGTGTGTGCCCAGGCGAGTTGTGGCACCCACATCCTGGTACGGTGTGCGGCTGGTTGATGAAGGTTGAACCACCAAATCCACATGTCGATGAGGTCCTCCGGTATCCTTTCCCCGGGGCTCAAGAGTCTTTTGATCTATCGTATATAGATGGGGGTGGCCCCTTGCGGTAGAGGGACCGTGGCTGCGACCCTGTCGTGTTGGAAGCGCCACAAGTGTTGTTGAAGGTTGCCTACCAGGCGGTCCACCGGGGTGTTTTGGATGATATCATAGATTCCTTGCAGCTCTGTTGGGGTAAGGGGGCCGCTGTGGGGTGGTGGTTGCATGGCTGCCCTGTCTTGGTTTGTGGGGCCTTCGGGTTGGGGTGTTTCACCGGCGTCGTCGTGCTACGGTCCGCCGGGTGTGGACGATTGGGCTCCCTCGGTCGTGGGCTTCGTGATGGTGGGCTGGATTCTCTTGGAGGTCGCGGCGGCTGACGCTGTGTGGGATTGTCCCCCTGGGTCGGGCGTGGGCATGTCCGGGGTGTCCCCGCTGTGTGTGTCGCGCGTCTGTGGCGTGGTTTCCTGGGTGTTCAGCGGGTTGTGCCGGGGCGGTCGCCCCTCTGTGGCGGCGTATCGTTTGTTCTCCGTTGGCGCTTGTGGTGTGGCTCCGCCGTCAAGTCGGGGTCGGAGATGTGTCGTCCCTGACGTGCGTCGGGCCAGAAGGTTTTCTAGCCGGCCACTTTCGGGAGTTGGGGCGTTGGGGATCGACCACGGGATGTCCGTCGGGTGGGTCGGCGCACCCCTATCTGCTAGTTGTGCCCTTTCGGTTGGTGGCAGGATAGTGGGGATCTCTGGTTAGGCTGTTCGTGGCCTCTTGGGCCTGCATTGTGCGTGTGTGCCACGCACACACGTGTGTCGTGTGTGTGCCACGCTGGTCGGCGTTGGGGCCCGTGGGGGTCGTGGCACTGTTCACACGCGGCGTCGCGGATTATGACACGCTTTGCCGCGGGGGGCGCACGGTCGTGGGTCATGCCCCTTGGCGGTCCTCTCGCTAGCCAGTGTCGCTCCAGTGTGGTTTGGGTATGTGGGGGCCTTCCTGGCGCGCCTAAGGCAGTGGGGGCCCGCAGGCTGTCTTGTCGCTAGGGGATTGGCTTGAGTGGGCTCCTCAATGGGTTGTATGGCGATCCTATGTGCGTTGCTGCGTCGCTTGTCGCGGTGGCTCCAGAGCGTGGGACGCCGGGGAGCATGGGTGTTGGTGTCCCGTGCACCTATCCTGACCACCTTGCCCCCCAGGGGGTTGGGGGTTCTGAGTTCCCGATTCCCGCCCAAGCGCATGGCCTCCCGGATGCGGAGAGCTGCCCTGCGGTGCCATGTCCAGTGCAGGCGGTTCGCTTCGTCCGCCGTGCGGACCCCCATGTGCCCAATGCGTCGTGTAGCCATGTAGTGTCGTTGGTCGGGGTTGGCCATGGTGTTTGGGGGGGTCGTGCGGCTCGCCACGGTATCGGAAGATGACGTCCGCCATGGTGTGGTCTCCCGCAGCGATGTGCGCGTCCCGTTGGAGCATCCATTGAATGGCGGCTGCCATGGCTAGTTGTTCATTGTTTGTCAGCCGACCGATCCACAGATTCAGCTCCCGGGCGGCCGAGCGCTCTGCCTCGGCGCTCGGGCGGCGGGCCGCTCCCTCGGACGGTGAATAGTCCAAGTGGCCCAACTGCGATGTAATTGGGTCAGGGGGCGTGTGCCCTTCGGGTTCACGGGTCCTGGCGTTCCGTGCCGGTGCATGGGACCTTTGCCCACCCACCGGGGACTGGGGGTGTGTTTGTCGGGCATGCTCCTCCGCTGGGGGTTCCGCCTCTCGTGGTCTAGCCCCAATGTGTTCACCTGTCGCGCTGTGCCGGCGGACGACTTCGGGCCCTAGGACGGTGTAGTCCCTCCAAAAGTGTGCCATACGTGCCACCGAGGTGGGGTCATTTGGGGGGGCGTCCGCGTCCTTGGGGGGATGCGTGGGTGTTTGTGTATTCTTGGATGCAGGTGTTGGAGGTGGTGACGAGTCGGCTGCCTATTCCCCTTCCTCGGAGAACGCCATGAAGTCTGCAAAGGACTCATTGTCGTGGTGATGTGTGGCCGTGGGCCGTTCTGTGTCCGTGTTGAAGACTTGTGCCAGAGTGGCGGAGACCCATATCGCGTCTTGTGCGGTTGCCGTCCCGGGCAGTTCTCGCTGTTTATCGGCTATATGGTCTTCACGGTCCGTTTGATCTCCGTTGGTCTCCTGACCTTTGTCCCCGATGGTTGGTACCCCCGGTGGTGTCCCCGGGGTGCGCGTTGGGGCCTGCCGGTGGCGTGTGGGTGATGGCCCAACCCTGGTGCCGCTAGTTGGCCGGGGGTCTTTAGGTGGTGCGGCTTGGCTGGCTGCAGAGTCTGCCGTTGCGGGCTGCATGTGGCCCGTGAGTCTTGTCGTTGTGTCCTTTCCCCCATGTGGCGCCGCAATGGTCACCGTCGCGGTCGGTTTCGGATGTGGGTGGGCGACCCGTATTGCGCCCGGCGTGGCTGCCGTCCCGGGCAGTTTGCGTGCGCCATCGGCCGTATTGTCTTCATTCTTCTCCTGATCTCCGGTGGTCTCCGCACCTTTATCCCCGGTGGCTGGTACCCCCGGTGGCGTCGACTTAGTGCTCTGGGGAACACTGTGGGGCACCTGGTGGTGGTGTTTCCGTGTGTTGTGGACGTGCATGTAGGCCCATTCATGTGTAGACAGGAGGGACGATAGCATCCCTAGAGACCCAAACTAAATCCAATATATTAGATTTTTTGCCAAAGATTAATGGATTAAACCAAAGTATGCACTTTTTGCGGGGGGGTTAGGGGCGTCGCTTGGGAAAATTTTCACCCCTACGGGGTGCCTTGTGTGTTTGTCCACCATTTTACCCCTTGGTTTGGGGGGGGGGGGTTCACCCGTCTTGATGTGTGAAAATATTAAAATGGCTCTCGGCTTGAAAATTTGAGACTACTTTTTGGTTTGAAATTTGTAACTTTCAAATGTTATGCGCCGCCGGGATTCAACATTAAACCAACAAAGTTTAAACACAATTTCCAAAGTGAAACCTCCCTACACAAGCACAACAACACATAGAACATACGTATTAGCCTTCGCGGCTCGTGTGCTTGGCCATTCCGGCCATGCCATTCCGGCCATTGTTGGCGTGTTACACCTCTCCGGAGCCTGTTACCGGGTCCCATAGTGCCGGGGTAGCTTGGGTTTCGGTTGGGGGGTTAGGTGGGTGAGTGGGGGTATTTGGGTTGGGTTGGGGGTTTTCTTGGGGGTTAGTCGGGGTTTAGCCGGCTTCGTTGGGGGGGGGGTGTTGGTGGTGGGCGTCTTGCCCTTGCGCCCCTTTTGGAGGTGCGCCTCCGCGGCTTTGGCCGTGCCGAAGATGAGGTGGCGCTCCACCTCATAGAGCTTGCGGTTGTTTGGGTATCTCACCCAAACAACCCCACTTTTGCGGGTGTGGACACCGGTGAAGGTGCCCACCTCTTCCCCGCCCCCGTACGGGACGTGGGCGGGGGTTCCCACGAGGGGATCCGCCCCCCCCCCCTCCTCCTTCTTCAGGCCCCCCCTCGCTTCTTTTGCATCCCCCTCCGCCATCTTCCCCCGCCCCTTCTGTTTTGGGGCGGGGACGGCCTTTGACTTTTGGGGGGGGGTTCTTATTCGGGGGGTGGGGGTGTCCTCTCCAAAGGACGACGAAGAGGAAGAGGTGGGGTTGTCGGGCTCGTCGTCCAACTCCGACTCGAACCGCTTCCTCTTCTTTGCGGGCGAGGCTTTGCCCCCCTTGCCTTTCTAGGGGGGGGGGGGGGGGGGGGGCTTAGGCTTGGAGGTGGGGGGGGGGTTGGGGTGGGTGGTGGTGCTTGCCCCCTCCCTTTCCTCCTTCACCTCCCTTGCCTCCCCACCTCCCATCCCCCGCCGAAGCCCCGCATCCTCACACCCCAACCACCCTACCTCCCCCAAGTGTGCCCATTGAGTGGGCTTGTAGGGCTTCGATGGGCCCCACAGCTCCGAGCACTGGCGCCCGTGCTCCCACTCCTTCAAGCCGCGGAGCACGGCCAACCCAAGTGTGGGGTCTTGGGCGAGGAGCTTGTGCAAGCCCCCCAACCCCACACTCCTCTCCCCGTCCTTGTCGCTCCAAACGACACGGACGGGGCGAACATGGTCCCCGCAGACCACCACGTCCTTGACCTGCAACACAACAGGCGGCGGCCGTGGTCCGGGGGACAAAGTAAATTTTTTGGACAACTTTTTTCAATTTTTTCAGTCAATAATGCACAATGGTCAATCCACACATAACCACCATCTAACATTGCATGACAAACCACCCTTGCAGCGAGGACATGGGCTTCAAAACTCCTTCAACGTGATGGTGTCAAAAAAAAACGTCATCACCATCCGAAGACTCATCCCACTCCTTCACCAAGTGTGTGCCCTTACGTTGGCAATTATTGCTTGTGCACACTGGAGTGCCACGCATGTCGCTACATTCCGAAGACTCATCATCCAGGCCATTGGATTCAGCCGCCTCGTCATCAATGAATGAGCATCTACGCTTGTCGGATGACAGCTTTCCTTTTTTGGCACGTGCCTCGTGCAAACGTACGCTGCCACCGGAGGAAAGGCGCTTGCGTCTTTGCCCCTCTTGTTTCTCCAATTGCTTACTATTGTCTGCGGAGCTTTCATCATCGGTCAGTATAATCCCTTCCTTGGCAGTTGTGGTCTACAGAGCACAAAAGGTAAGCACACACATTCAATTAAGCTAAAATGACAAACGCACCCAGCCGATGCATAGTTAAACAAGAGACATACCCGGGCCGTGGACTGCCGCAATGCTTTAGTGGCACGTTGTGTATTTGGACGTTTACCCTGCATGCCACGATGTAATGTGTTGCTCACCATGGTATAATACGCCACCACGCGTTGTTGAGTCATACAATACATATTCACACACCCAAAACTCGTCCTTGCGAAGTCCACTCGTCCACTTCTGAAATGCCTTTCTTTCATCATCACTTGATTCATCCCCTGTGTTTAATACAGGCACTTGGAGAGAGAATGCAGTTCCATTGCCGTGCTTGCTTGTTTGGTCCCCACTTATTGCCACCCACATGAACACCACAAGGGGAAAACCAGTTGGCCACGTCATGAGGGCTAGGTTACGCGACAAAGACCAAATATAACAAAAAAACACGACACACTTGTGCTAGGTCTTGGCCCCTCAACAGGGCCGGCGGGGTTGGTGTTGGCGGCGATGGTGGCCGCCGGGGTTGCCATCCGAGTGACGGCGGCCAACCCGCGGGTTGGCCGCGACCCAGGCACCAGCCGCTCGTAGATGTGCTGGGCGGCAGGATCGTAGGGGGGGTGGGCACTGCCAGCAGGGCAGACCAGACCGGTGCAAACTGCGCCGATTTGCCTTGCCCCACCGTTGGCACCAGCCAAGGGCTACCCAGTGCTGCAGGCACACCAGGTAGTGGCCGGTGCCAAACCCGACCCCCCGGGGGTCGCTCAGCACGTTCAAGGCCCCCAACGACCCCAAGCTCGCCTTCTCCCCGAGGGGGCACATGGGGCCACCCGGCAGTTGCTGCCAGTGCCAGGCGCCCCCTTTGGCGGCATCCTTCCGCAACACCCCTTGCCCTCCCCATTTTTCCTAATTAGGCACCGGAAAAGTCGGCGCATGACCCAGCGCAGGGTGTCGTGACCCTTGCTTGGGTCAGAAAAAATTAGTTTGTCTGGCCCACAGCCCTGTTCAAGGACTTGCGCACACCAGGGGACAACGGCTGCCTCGCAGCGGACCGCTGAGTCTTTCCCGAGGGCCTTTTGCAGCCACTCGGGAAGGGGTAAAACAGGGGGTTGGGGGGGGGGGCTTGCACCTAGACCTCATCCCCATCCCCGTCCCCGTCCCCACGCTCTGGCACCACCACCTCCCCCTGCTCTGCCTTAACCTCGACCCCCCCCCTGACCCTGGTTGGCCCTCCTCTCCTCCTTCTCCCTGCGCCGCTCGTCTTTCTCACGCCGCCGCTCCTCCTTCATTCGGCGCCCATTTTCAAAGGAGGCGGCAACGGACGGCGCCCCCCCCCCCCCCTCCCCCTCCGGGGGTGGGGGACTGCCGGCTGCTGCAGCTTGTGGAGCTGGAGGTGCTGCTGGACGATTAATAGGCAAGCAATCACACACACACGCAAGCACATACCACTTTGTCGGTCATCTTTTCCATCATTTTCTCCATCAACGCCTCCATTGCGGCGGGGTCCATGGATAGGGCTAACAAGAGCTAGGGGTGCAAGGGAAAGGGACATGGGTGGGGGGCTATGGTTAGACATGAGCGTGGCCATTGTACATGGGGCCACATTGGGGGTTCCTATGGTATTTGAGCACTGAAGAGAATAGTGGAGGCTAGAAATTGCCCCATGCGGTGTTCCAATCCCCGTGGAACATCCCCTTGGAGGGCAAACCCCTTGGCGCAACCCTTCCTGAGTCAAACACACAGAGCTGTGCTCGAATGGGGCACCATCATCATACAGGCTGCGGTTGGTGAGTCAGACCTTGGACCTAAGAATCTTTTTCAAACCCCTGAAATGTGAACCCCTGGCACGTGAAGCCGTTTGATGTGTGTTTACATCCGGTACAATAACGCGGTGTCAATGACCAGTATTTCCCCATCAATGACTAGTAAATTTGTAAATGTACAAAAAAGTCTGGAAACGGGTGCAAAGCACAAAAGAAAACGCAGGAGCAAATATGCAAATTTGGAGATGCAACCCCTTCGCCAAAAGATTCTTCTACTCCCTCTACTCCCCCAAAAAACGTACCCATAAGTGAGGCAGGTGGGGGCATGACCACATTATTGGCACATATATTACCACACCCTCGTCCGCATAAATGCCGCTGCAAGCAACAACAACAACACGTCATAGATCCGTTCCGACCGCCCCCCCCCCCGGAAGTGAAAGCACCACTTGCCCTCGTGCTGTGCAACCACCTCTGGCGTGGTGTGGGCATCCCAGTGTGCTCACACGGGAAACACAAAAAAAACAGTTGCCTCATCCGAAGTATCCACTACAATGTCACATACAGTGACTCCGCAAGTGGCATGAGCACCTTGGGAATGCGGATGAGCAAGGGATGTGGCCCCCGGCATCCCCCCCGGGCCGGCCGTGTGATCGTTGTAGGCCCGTGTTAAAATGGCATTTAGGCTTTCTACCACATCCGCACACAGCGCTCCCAACCCCACCCCCAAACATGCCGCATTAGCCACCGCCGTGGTCACATCCTCCTCCGGGTAGAGGAGGTAGTTGGACTGGCAGGTCTTGCAGCAATGTGCACGGTATTGCTGCGCGACAGCAGACACCCCCAGGTCATTGGGAGGGGGCGTGTCGCTGTACAAGTCCCGAAGTAGATCCCTCATGGCACCAACGGCTTGCCATTCGGGTCCTCCGGTGTGTAGGTCAATAGTGGGCCCATCTCCTCCCATGCAAGGAAGAGGGCCCTGGCCTCCTCCCCATCGGGTGCGGCGGTGGCACCCAGCTTCACCCCCGTGCGTGCCCGGTGCAACCACCGTTGCACGGCCTCGGCATTGTCCTTGGGGAGTGACTCCAGGCGCGCCTCAACAAAAGCGACCTGAATCCAGCCAATGGCCATGCAACAATGGAGGATGCATAGGAAAATCCAGCACCGGTCAACCACGATGTGAGGTTCCGCTATGCACCCCCCATTATCCAAGCTCCGACCCGTCACCTGATATTGGGGACGGGCGGCCGCCTCGTTGTCCAAAGTCCGGCGCACGTCCACCCGCAACCACGTCGCCGCCACCTTGTCCCACACCCCCATATTGTAAATAGATCCCACTTGGGGCAATGTGGACACCCCAATGACGCAGGGAATAAACGGTTGGTCACCCCCAAGGACCAGCGCAGCAGGCACCCAACGGGATGCCCAACAGAGACTTTTGCAGTCGTGAATCGGCTGCAACCCGTACAAAAGAGTGTGTGCAGCAGTATACGGGCGTCACTTTTTCGTTTAAATTTTAGCTTCAAATTTCGTTCGGTTTAAAATTTAAGCAATTTTTCGCTTTTAAACGATGAAGTTTGAAGCAAAGCGAGCCCGAATTCAATGCGACACAAAAGCACCAAGTACTTGAAGGTTCTCGGCCCAAATAGTGGCCAAAGCGGCCAGGTCTTTGTTGCCGCACACCGCCATCCCAATGACCCACAAGTAAGCGGGTGTGCGGCCCCGTTTGCCGTGGTTGAGGAGCCCAATGGACAATTGGGTCCAACTCCCACCCGCACATGGGTAGGCATCCCCGCGCACAATAACCGTGAGGGGCCGTTCCCGATCAATGGTGTCCACTAGTGGTGGACGCGATTGAATGTAGTGGGCCCATGAGTGCACAGTGCAACTGTGGCTACCACGGGGGTGGCGACTCCGCGGGTCCTAGGACGCCAACTACCCCTGCCCCCCCCCCCCCCCCCCTAGGGGCCTTCGGCCAACAGTTAGTTGGGGGGGTGGTTGGCGTCCAGAACCGAGGGGTCGCCCCCCCCGGGGTGGCTACTAGCGAGTGGGTCGTCCACGTTCACGGGGGGCCGCAACTCTAGCGGCTTAGCCATTTCCTTCCACATGTCCTAGAAGACTTGCTGTGTTGGGATGGGTCGCGGGAAAGTGTGGCCCGTAGCGGCCGTATGGTCAATTTCTCGCCGGGTCTTGAACTTGGAGAGGTGGCGGAACCCCGTCTTTGTGACATTGAGATCCATGAGGAGCCCAATAAACTCGGGCGCGGGAAAAAGGGTGGAGGCATATTGCTTCACCGCCTCCACTTGCTTAGTACGAACAAGGGAGGGGTAGCCAACGTCCGTGGCCTCCAACCAACGGGCTTTGGCCAAGGGAGATGAAGCCACTCACTCACCAAGAAGTTGGGAGACCAAAGGGTCCCGCAAACTCTTGGCTCCACTCAAACGCACAAGCGTCATGCTAAGCTCGAGAATAGTGTCTCGAGGGAAAGGCCTAACAAGTGCTACACAAGAGAAAAGGGGGGATGGGGTGGGGTTGGCGGTGGACCCAAAGAAGAGGACTAAGGGTTGGACCCCCAGCCTTTAGGCAATCCAACATCTCTGCAGACCCATTGTGCAGCATTCTACCACAAAAAAAACCCTTAAGACCCTAGCATACGCATGCAATTAACGGCCCAAATAGTTTAAAATCTAGAAAATTCTAGGTATTCTCGTTTAACATGCTAAAATTTATTGGTTTTACATTTAACACCTTTCAAAAATTAAAATTGAAAATTTAACATATTAGGTTTAACGTGGGTCTCTAGGGATGGTAGCTCACCTCTTCAAGGGCTTTTATATGCACCTCCTTACGGACGTTGTGGAAACGACTCATGAAGTACGAGCCGCTTTCTTTCGAGTGTTCTCCATAATGTGTCAAATGCTTGGTGCTTGGCAAGAGTATTCGGACAGCCTTGGCACAAGGAGGGTCAACATCCGTCATCCAAACCGTGGGGGCAGAGGGAGTGTGCCTTAGCCATTGGGTAACTTGCCATTCGTCGTCATAGTCCCTTTCCCGGAGAACAAGAGGTTGCCAAACCAGCAAGGATTTCCCATCCTCATTGATAGGATGTCGCACGGAGATGGAAAGGGGGGGGGGGGCAAGAGGGCAAGAGTGCTTGCACGTTCCATTCGTGAACTATTAGTGAAGCCACTAGCCCCTTAATTGATGACGTGGTGGCAAGTTGTGGTTAGGCACATGTAGCTTTGGTGGTAGTTCCAACCAAACTACATTGACTGTAGTCTAATACTCTCTATTAAGGAGGAAGGAGGGAGCACGCAACCACCCAAGTTTTTTAGAGAGCTGGCATGGAGGATCCTAGCGACCAACTGCGGTGCACGTTTCACCAAGAAGACGGAGAAGGGAGAATGCCACTGTTGGGGGGGGGGGGGGGGGATGATCTAGTGTTTTGGGAAAGGGTTCTAAATCGACTAGTAACCATCTAGTAGGCACAGGACGTTGATCGGAGGTGTTGCTGGTGATGATGGGGTCGGGTATGCATCTTAACAGCAAAAACCAAGAAATTTAGTTTTGTCATTCACATCCAAGCCCATGCGGAAGAATGTGGTCCAAGCAACGTCCATGGCCTTTTGGGCTGCATCATCGTCAAACACTACAACACGTAGATATGCCTCTTGTAAAGCATTTAAAAGCATTGGATACACCTGCACAAAGCATATGGCTGCTATCAGTCATCCTTGCTTGACCGCTAAACATTTGAGTTATGAGTTGCTCAACTTCGAATGATTGGTTGACTCTTGAGTACTCAACCAATTTTGTGAGGTAGTGTGGTGCACCCGTCTGCCGTAGAGCCTAGATCAGCAATTGGAAGGGGACGTCAGAACAGGCATTCACTACATGAGAAAAAAACACACATGCACGTGCGGGGGGTGTAATCAGGATATTTTGGAGATGGTGAGCTTGGAACTTTGCCAGCGCTTTGAACCTGCCTCATCTGCCACCACATCATTAGGCAATTAGATGTGGTTCCATTAGAACGAATGAAGTTCACTGTGTGTGTGTGCTCCACAAAGCAAAGGAGGCAAGTACTGCGGGAGGATCCAAGAAAAATGTGCACATAAATATGATGCGGCACTCGTCCCATATTGTGAATGGGTTTGCACCGGATTGGTGTTGTACACCACATGGAATGCTAGGTAAAGCACAGCCCTAACATGAAACCGCATCTGGGTAATGTCATCACTCACACATCTTGCATAGCCACCGGTGGCCTTCGTGTAGACATGTATCTCATACAAGGGCAACATGCCTTCCAAGAATTGGACAAGGCCTGGTCGGAATCCATAACCGTATGATTTGGGCACTCCGTTGTTGCTGTCACTGTCCTGAAATGTTGAAAACTGCAGAGAGCGGTCACGCGCGCACAGCAGGAAACGGGGCAACGAAACCACCAGCGACTGTAGATTGAGGGGCACAATCGGCACCCTCTGCTCACCAGTAAGAGGTCGGCATACCTTCCAGATTTTCCGACGGAAAAAGACAAATCATATTGTGTAGCAGCCTGATGATAGTACACGTCGCAGGAAGCACCACAATCACAGTCAGTAAACGTCTACTGCATGTCCAAGACCAATGGATAGGCGCTGCCAATGATCATCAATGCAGCTCAATGAATGAGCTCGATAGTCTTGAAAGGGATGAGTAAGTTAGCCGCCGCTGCAACAAAGCTGACCCTGACCTTGTGTTTGATGCTTGCCATGAACGCTTCGCTCAGTGCCTCACACATGTGGGCTGGCGTTACGTTGCACTGTGGATTTAGGTTCAAGTTTCAAACTTGTTTCGTCCCACAGTTCCTCTCAGTTTCCTCCATCCGTATGTAGCATCCAATGGACCCCCGCGAGGGAGCCCCCCATCTGTGTGGCTCTCTGTGTCATAGTCCCAAGTCAACCAGAGCGTGTCAGCACCTGCCCTTTGGTAAACTCTTTCAACCCCCCCCCCCGCCTAGAGCCATAGGTTGAGTCTAAGACAGCCCCCCCCCCCCCTCCCAACGCTGATCTCGTCAAATGCTTATGCTCTAGGCTACTGCAACCAAAGTCGGGGTACCACAAGATACCACGGTGTACCCACCCCACTGTTTCTGCACATATGCCAGTGTACAGAAGGCACCCCACCCCACTACATGCCCAGCTGCCCAAATCCAACGCAAAGATAGATGTGTGTGTGTGTGTGTGTGGGTGGGTGGGTGGATGGGTGGGTGTATGTGTTTGCATTGTATTTTATTTGTGCTGGTGGATGATGTCCTCCTTGTGCGTTGGAGTCGTTTATTGCTGTTGTCCAACTGATGCATTGATAAATTGTTGATTTGGCTGTTGTTTACGATTAGATTCCAAGGATGCTGCAGCCCACCCCACTTTATTCATCGTTGCGGTGCTGCACCGTGCGCTCTTGTAGTGTATTGTGCGCTTGTGTGGTGTATTGTGTGTTGTGGTGCTGCACTGTGCGCTCTTGTGGTGTACTGTGCGCTCCGGTGGTGTGTTGTGCGCTCTTGTGGCGTACTATGCGCTCTTGTGGTGCGTTGTGCGCTCCTGTGGTGCACTTTGCGTCTTTGTGGGGAACATCAGTCGCACGTTGTGTTGCCACACTCCATTGCACTCCAAAGCATGGCACAGCGCACAACAACACAACACAACACAACCGTGCACATGCTTTCATGTGGCATGCCAGCACGGTAATTAACCATCAGTGATGGGCGCTGAACTGACAGGCCGTGGTCAGTCCATCAGCAATTTCTTCCTTGATGTGTTGTGTTGTGTTCCCCGGAGATGTTGAGGGGCTGGGTGTTCAACTGATGTTTATCGACAATGGTCGCATGTGTTTATGTTCTTCTAATCTACCCATGGACCAGTGTGCATGGGATATAGGTCAATCGGGAACCTGCATTATGATAAGGAGCCGAGAGTTTGTTTCATGGCTAGCCCAGCCCCAATACGGTGCAGTATACGGGACCAGAGTCACGGTCAATCAACGTCTGCTACTTGTCCAAGACCAATGCATAGGCGCTTCCGGTGATCATCAATGCAGCGCAATGAATGAGCTCAAGGGGATGTTAGCTGGCTATATTCCATGTATGTCATCTTTGAGATGGAGTCGTTTATACTTAGTATACCTCACATGATAAGGCCCATGGCAAGTCTTATCCGTTACTCCCATGAAGTGGGTGGCATGGGGAGGAATCACAATAATGTGGCAACACAATGATTGGCCATCACAATGGTCTCAGTGGTGTACCCAGTACTATAGCCATTGGTGAAAAGTAGAAAGGGATTCTCGGGAGAGCACTTGGTCGTGGGTTGGAAGACTTGCTTCAACGGAAGAAAGTTTCTTTGTCCACCCACCCATTGTCCGTCCCCACAAATCTCGGGTCTCCAACTTGTTGAGATGTGAGATCACCCGGCCATGAGACGGAATTAGGAAGAACAAAGGTGGAAGGACCACGAACACCATCAGCCATAGCCCACCCCACCACGGTGACCCAACTCCTATCCAAGAAGCAAGGCAATCTTACTTGTTGTGCACCCTTAGGGGCAACACCCTTGGTCTTCTTAGGTGAATAGCTAAACGAATCCCCAAACTCATCAAGCATGCCCACTCGCCCACTGGGCAAGCCCTCATGGAAGTAGTAGACACAAAGTCCTCCAATTCTTGGCCGAAAGCACAAATGTTGTCTGGATCTGGTGCTTTCAACCTTGAAGATTCGGTGTGTTGAATGGTATGTTTGGTTAGGTTGGGGTGGCGTTCCAAAAAGCGGAAGTACCAACCATGCATTGGATGGGAGGCCATCCTTAGTGTCAAAGGTGCCGCCTTGTGCTTGGGCCACCAAAGTAGCAAACCTTGGTTGCCATGCAGCTTGGGTGTCATGCCTTTTCCAATGTTGGATGGCCCACTGAACTGTCTTTTTCTCGGCCTTGGGTGTCAAGGTCATCTAAGGTTCCCTTTTCTCCCACTTTTCATAGTTGCCCACCCGGAATTCCATTAACTTCCTATCGAACGTTGCTTTAGGAACCTCCCACCTAAGGAATGCCTCATAAGAGGGAACACCCCCACGGAGCCCAAGGTCGTGCTTCAAAGTGGCGGCAACGGCCTTGCGCCATGGCTCCGTCCGTTGACTCGGGAATAACACCCAAGTTGGGTGCTCGGCCTTCCATGATCCCAACATTGGGGTCCTCTTGCTCTTTGTTGGGCACCACTCCAAATGAGGCATCTGAGAGGAAGTAGAACGACAAGGAGCAAGAAGACCCCAACAAAGACATCATGGATTGGGAAATGAAAAAATCACGATTTTGAAAGCACAATTGACGACAAAACCCAAATATATGTAAATGTCTACAAACGTGACCTGCCCTCACCTAGTCTACCTATGCAGGCAACTTTGGTCCAACCATTTACACCACAATTCACATTGTGGCCATGATGCCCAATGTCCCTCCCAAATCACGGCTGCAGCACTAGTGCCACCAAACACCAAGTGAAGCCCACTGAAAGCTGTTGGGACACACCAACCATCCACTCGGGAGTACCTAGCAGTGCCTCCACCTGGTGCCCAACAGATCACTAAGGGGGCCTACAAGCTTCACTCGGCTACATTTGAACTAGATGCACAAAATGGCCCCAAATTGGGCACCTAACCACGACTGCAACCAAGCAATGGTGAGTTCTCAAGAGTACAAACCCCCCAACTTCACTAAGCAAGTACAAAGCAACATGAGACACCTCGCCGTGTTTGCAGCAGGTGCCGATAGGCCTTGGGCCTCAACTGCAAAAGAAACCGCCTGAAACGAAAACGCAATACTCTTGCAATATTGGCCGCGGCAAAAACACTCAGTCTCATTTGTTGAGGTAAACACCAAAAACACAACTCGTAAAGGACCCAAAGTTCAATGACCAATGGAGTACCTAAAGTCGATTTGACGAAAATCGAATCAGTGCACCAGGTGAACCAACAGTGAAAAAACACGATCCCAGCTCCTCGGCCTCCAATGTGCCAAAAATTCCGAGAAATTTCCAAAACTCTGGAACTCACACGCAAGTCTCATTTGCCGAGGTTTTCCCTTACCCAAGGCAGCAAATAGTATTGTGCCCCTACAGCCAATATGACATACGCTCATGAGCCAACCCAACGCACCTTTGTGTTTCTAGACCGAGCGAGGTGGGTATGTGTCCACTCCTCCGCTGATCTGGTGTGTGCATCCCATTCGTCTCCTGATTTGGGTTGCATTGATGGGTCAGTCTTTGGTGTGTATCCAGTAGTCAGCCAATCGCTGCATGTATTGGCTGCCTGTTTGCATTGAATGTTTGGGACTGATCAGGCCCCATCTTTGCACCCCAAAAACATTGCTGCAGATCCAAACACCAAGGCAACAGTGCAAAAGGGATGTTGTACCATATTCTGTGTTGCACACCAAGAGCAACCCCTGTGCAATCCCCGCTTCTGGTGGTTTCCCCATACGATCAATGGAAGCCACTGCTGGGCCCTACGACCTCAAGGTCACTGTGGGCGGCCAGGAAACACAGTGGTGAGGTTTTGGACGGGTCTATACCGTCCCCTGGCACTGAGGTCTGTCTCAATGCGTTCAGTGTCGGATGGCAATGCCTAACCCCTCCACATACACCGCCAGTGGTCTTTATGACATCCCCCCCGGTGGGTACTGCAGTATCATACTTCCCGGGGCGCGCACCTCCATTGGGTGCCCAAGGGCGCCCCAAAAAGGACCTTTGTGCTCCCCTGCTCCTCGTTTTCCCTCAACAACAAACCATCACATTTGGGGTGCAGGGCTTTGGGGCACAAGATCACAGCCAATCAACGAATGCATTCTGATTTTGTGGTGCACTGGTCCGCACGTCCCTTTCCCCGGATTACCCTTGTGCCATGCGCAGTGCTCTGCACACCGGCCCTGTGGACGCCCCATTGCACTGCAGCCGCGGAGATCGAAGAGCCCACGATATCCGATGAACTTGATGAACAAATGCTGAGCCATGCTTTGCTGCCCCTGTGTGACAGCGACACCGCCAGTGACATCTCCTGCGGGTGTGTGCATTGCTGGTGCCCGGCAGTAGACACTGCCCTTCCCCAGCACTTGTGTCCTGCTCCATTGATACCCCAACCTCTGCATTGCCCCAAACGTAACGCACTGCCCTTGACCTGCAACATCCCCAACCCCCCCCCCCCCCCCTCCGGCATGCCTCCGCTGCAGTCGGTGGTGGTCTGTGCCGTGCCCTGTGGTACGCGGCCGCCCTCAGGTCGCCGCTGGAGATCGATGTGGACCAGTTGACGAAGGTGCTGGCGAACACGGGGCTGGAGAACCACCTGGACGCCCGGGGCTTCATGCGCCTGTTGGATATGAATGGCAACGGGAAGCTGGACTTCCAGGAGCTCATGTGCGGCCTTGCCGTCCTCTGCGAGGGCACGTGGGAGGAGCGCCTGCGCCTGTGCTTCGACTGCTTCGACGCGGACGGGTGTGTGCCGCAGGGGGCGGTGGGCCGTGCTATTGGGGGCGTGGCACGCGGCTCCGCGCGCCCAATGCCCCACGAAGGCGGCGGCCCTGGAGTGGTCCCCAGCCCGCCCCCCCCCCCCCCCAAGAAGTTGCATTCTGGATTCCCCCCCCCCAGGGGCAGGGGGATGCCCACGGCAGTGCGGATGCCCGCAGTAGTGCGGATGCCTGCTTGTCATGGCAGAGGGTTCAAGGGCGAGAGGCCAATAGGCGCCGCCACAGGCTAACAGAGCCAACCACCAAGGCCTCCGTCTGGTCCCCCCCCCCCCCCCGCGCTCCGGCTCGGTCGCCGGGAGGGCGGCACATGGCACATCCATTTGCCACCGGGAGCACCGCTGGGACCGGGTCAGCCCCCCCCCCCCCCCCCCCAAGGGGTTAGTGGACAAAGACTGGCCTCAGGAGTTGATGGGCGCTGAAGGCGCCTGAAGGATATCTTCGTCCATTTTGCACCCCAACACTGTGATTGACCAACGCTTGGCCTTGGGGGCATGTAACCCCCTGCCCAGCCCCCCACCAAAATGCCCCTCCCAGACCCCCCCCCCCCAAAGGGCCCCTCAGGCCAACAGTGAAATCCTCCCCCCCCCCTGTTAATATCACGCGTCAAAACAATATCACACACGCGTCATATTGTTTTGTCCGCGTGAAATAATGCCACACACCCCCAACGTGAGCACCGGAGGAACATGCGCTGCGCAGATTTGTGGGCTGAGTTGGAGACATTGTTCAATTTTGGGAGAGGAATGCCATGGACAACTGCCTTGCCACAGGTTTGGGCTGGGCCTTTGGCTCTGGTTTTGGTGGCCGGGCATCACCGGCTGTGCAGAGCAGGGGGTACAACTTGGAAAGGAACACGTAACTTGGCGTTCCATGTGAAACGCATTGGATACCATGGCTGTTTCTGCAGCAACAAACACGTGTCAGAACAATATCCCGCGCACACCAAAATGATATCACGCGTGAAAATGATATTATGCGCGTGATATTAACAGGAGGGGGGGGGGGGGTTAGTGGTGGGGGGGGGGTTTAGTGGTGGGGGGGGGTGCGCATCTGGACCCTGGAGGTCGCCCCCCCCCCCCCCCCCGTTGGTCTGCACGTGGGCAGCCGGTCCCAGGCACACACAGTTCCATTGGGGTCTGGGCATGCACAGGGCGGTGGGAGGCGACTGGCAGTATGGACCGCCCCGCCAAAGAGGGGGAGTGTGGGTACTCCCCCCTCCCCTCAAGCGCAGGCCCGGGCGGATGTGTGCGGAGGGGCACATGGGGATGGCGCCCCCCTCCTCCCCTGTCCCCTGTCCCACAGGGGAGAGGGATGTGCAGACCCGGGGGGGGGGGGGGGGGGGTCATGGACGGGGATGGCGGCGCATCCCCCGCCTGCCCCGCTGGTGATGAAGGCCCCCTGCCTCTCATCCCGTGGTACACCGCCTCCGTGCCTCAGGTAAGGGCAGTCCTGTACTGCATGCCCCACGGGCCCCAGCGCTGCACCTCCACCTCCAAGACCTTCAGGGGGGCGGGGCGGGGGGGGCACAGGGCCCTGCCGCCCGGTGGCGCGTGCCCACCAGACATTGCCTCCCGACCGCGGTTCCAACCGCCAGTAACCGCCTTTGCCACCGCCCCCAAAACCCCCTTCGGCCCCGTGGGCCCCTCCAGCGCCTCCCCCCGTGTTCCCCTCTCCCCGGCCCCTCTCTCCAGCGATGGATATCTGTCGTACGATGAAGTGGACCGGATGCTCCAGTTCTCCGTCTGGCGGCTGCTGGTGCCCCCCGCCGCCCCAAAGCCCGCCGCCGCCAAGTCGCCCCTGCGCCGCCTGTCCCTCAAGATCTCGGAGGCCCTGTACCGGCAGAGCCCCGTCAAGAGCGGCTCCGTCCTGACGCCCACCGGCCAACACAACGCCCTCCCGGACGGCACCGAGAACACGGGCGGCGCTTCGTCGGACGCGTGTTCCGACGTGGGCACCGACGACGCGAAGAAGAAAAGTGGCACACCTCCGCCGTTCGAAGTGGAGCTGGACGGTATGCCTCCACAACGCCTATGCCCTGTGCCTGGAGGCACACTTTGTAGAGTAGGCCGCGCGGCCCAGGTCCTGCCGGTCTGTGCATGCCTGTGCTACTCCTGCCTCTGCGTCTGCCTCTACCTCTGTGTCTGCCTCTCCCTCTGCCTCTGCCTCTACCTCTGCCTCTACCTCTACCTCTGCCTCTACCTCTGCCTCTGCCTCTGCCTCTGCCTCTGCCTCTGCCTCTGCCTCTACCTCTGCGTCTGCCTCTCCCTCTCCCTCTGCCTCTGCCTCGGCCTCTACCTCTACATCTGCCTCTGCCTCTGCCTCTACCTCTGCGTCTGCCTCTGCCTCTGCCTCTGCCTCTACCTCTGCCTCTACCTCTACCTCTGCCTCTACCTCTGCCTCTGCCTCTGCCTCTGCCTCTACCTCTGCCTCTGCCTCTGCCTCTGCCTCTGCCTCTGCCTCTGCCTCTGCCTCTATTTCTGCCTCTGCCTCTGCCTCTGCCTCTGCCTCTGCCTCTACCTCTGCCTCTGCCTCTGCCTCTACCCCTGCCTCTGCCTCTGCGTCTGCCTCTGCCTCTGCCTCTGCCTCTCCCTCTGCCTCTGCCTCTGCGTCTGCCTCTACCTCTACCTCTACCTCTGCCTCTGCCTCTATTTCTGCGTCTGCCTCTGCCTCTGCCTCTGCCTCTGCCTCTACCTCTGCCTCTGCCTCTGCCTCTGCCTCTACCTCTGCCTCTGCCTTTGCCTCTGCCTCTGCCTCTGCCTCTGCCTCTACCTCTGCCTCTGCCTCTGCCTCTGCCTCTGCCTCTGCGTCTGCCTCTACCTCTCCCTCTGCCTCTGCCTCTACCTCTACCTCTGCCTCTGCCTCTATTTCTGCGTCTGCCTCTGCGTCTGCCTCTGCCTCTGCCTCTACCTCTGCCTCTGCCTCTGCCTCTGCCTCTGCCTCTGCCTCTGCCTCTGCCTCTGCCTCTCCCTCTGCCTCTGCCTCTGCGTCTGCCTCTACCTCTACCTCTACCTCTGCCTCTGCCTCTATTTCTGCGTCTGCCTCTGCCTCTACCTCTGCCTCCACCTCTGCCTCTGCCTCTGCCTCTACCCCTGCCTCTGCCTCTGCGTCTGCCTCTACCTATGTGTCTCCCCCTGCCTATACCTCCCCCTTTGCCTCTGCCACTTCATGGACCCCGGTGTGCGTGGCCCAGCGCCGTGGACACGACCACGACCACGCCGAGCCGCAGCGACCAGCGGAACAAGCGGGTACGCGACCCCAGCGCCCGAACTACGCCCCGTCCCCACAGCTACAGCGGAGCCCCCCCCCCCCCCATGAGCCTCAAAACCAGCCTGTGTCCGTCCCCGGTGGCGCGGGGTGCGGCCACTCGCTGCCCGCTTCGGCCCACCCTGGCGGGACCGAGTAAGCCGCCCATGGCGGTTGGGCAGCCCCAAATTTTGCGGGGCCCCCTCTGGCTGTGCCAGAGCCTCGGGCGGGTCACCCATTTGCCATTTACCATTACCCTTTGCCTCTGCCTCTGCCTCTGCCTCTGCCTCTGCCTCTATTTCTGCCTCTGCCTCTGCGTCTGCGTCTGCGTCTGCCTCTACCTCTGCCTCTGCCTCTGCCTCTGCCTCTACCTCTGCCTCTGCCTCTACCCCTGCCTCTGCCTCTGCCTCTACCTCTGCCTCTGCCTCTGCCTATACCTCTCCCTTTGCCTCTGCCTCTACCTCTGCCTCTGCCTCTGCCTCTGCGTATACCTCTCCCTTTGCCTCTGCCTCTACCTCTACCTCTGCCGAGGTAGAGGTAGAGGCAGAGGCAAAGGGAGAGGTATAGGCAAGGGGAGACGCAGAGGCAGACACAGCCATTCCAGCCAAATATGGGTATGTCACCGGGGGTACCCCAGTTTGACCCAGAATTTCAAACCCAACTCTTCCTACATTTTTCACCGGATGCCACCCAAATCGTTTCCCGGTCAAAATGGAAACTTTTTTGCGCGCCGCGCCACCCGCGCGCCTGGACAAGATCACTTCTGGCCAGCCCAGCCCAGGGCCATTCCAGCCAAATATGGGTATGTCACCCGGGGGGCAGAGGCATTGGTAGAGCCAGAGGGAGAGGCAAAGGGAGAGGCTTTGGCGTTGGTTTTGGCCTTGGACCTCCACGTTGTCAGTGTGGGCGTCCGACCCCCCTTCCTAACCGTGCCTCCCCAAGGAAGGGCGGGGTACGGGCCCATGGTCACTGCATGGGCCTGTGTAGGTGCATGTCTGAGTGGGTGCACGGCTGCATGTGCCTCTGCGTGTGCATGCACACGTGCCCTTTGAACAGCTTTGACTGTGCCCCATGCCAGGCCTGCGCGGTGCTCCGGGTGACTCAGGGCCTCAGGTTGTGCAAGGTCATGTGATGTGTGTGCCGTGCACATGCACGTGCTTTCCAAGCGTGCATGCGCGCTCCTGCGTGTGCCTGTGTCTGTGCATGCGCACGCAATTGAGCGCCTTTCTTGTGCTTTGTTCTTGTTTGCGGTTCCCAACGTGTTTGTGTGTGTGTGCCTCCTGTGAGGTAATGCATGTATGTGTTAGTCAGAGCTGGGCTGTACCCTGGTTTGTCTGTGTATTGCCTGCTGATGACTGCATACCCTGTACTCCAGAGTATCTGTTCTGGAGTGAGAGAAATTCTCTTTTGCACTTCTGTTTTGGTTGAACAAAGTGTGTGTGTGCACCCACTGTTTGTATTGTACTGTATTGTATACTACAAGAGTGTGGGTGCGTGCGCGCCTATTGGCGTTGAACGTGCTCTCTCTTGTTTGATGGCCCACTGACGAGGAGATTCACACTCGGACTTCGCATTGTGCTTGTCTGTTTATTGACAATTGTGTGCGTGTGTGCGTGTGTGTGTGTGTGTGTGTGTGTGTGTGTGTGTTGTGTGTGTTGGGAGTGTTTTGCCTCGTGTGTGTTTGCCCAGAGTGGCATGCCGGTTACGGTGTGGTTTGGCACACATGTTGTGTATGCGATTGGACATTTGATGCCTCAGCCTACCCCTCCACTGGCGATGTCAGTGAGACGTCACACCGAAGGTGCTCGCTGACGGAGAGGGATGACTTGGGTGGGCCTAAGTTGCAGTGGGCCCAGAGCCCGATCGCTAGTGATGAGCTGTGTGTTGTCGGTTTTGCTAGCCGACAGCCAAGTGTATGGATGCGTATGCGTCAGGACTGCGCTTCTGTCTGTTCTGTCTGGTACTAGCAGCTGCTTACTGCGTCCCCTGTACTTTCAAGCATCGACTGGATATCTTTTGCAGTCCTGTTTTGGCCGTAACAAACGTGTGTGTGCGTCCGCGCCCCTTGCTGCCTGCAGGCTGGTGGTGTTGGGTGGTCTTTGCGTTGTGTGCGCGCACGCATGGCCCCGCGAGCGCACCCGAGTGTCCGCCTGTTCTCAGGGATGCTGGACACCATGGAGCCCGGCAGTGAGAATAACAACAGCTACAGCCTCATGCTGTCCGGCAGTCAGAGCCAGAGGGCCTCGTACCCCAGCGGCAGCCAGATGAGTATGACCGCCGGCAGCATGAGCATGACCGTGGGGAGCATGAGCAGCAGCGGCAACCGACAGGGTGTGCCCGGGGGAGGGGACTGCCGACGCCCCGCGCCCGCAACATGCGGCCCCGTCCCCTGATGGGCCGTGGTAGTCACCGTTGATGCACTGCCCTCCGGTAGACAGGGCGAAGGGAACGAAGCTGTTTTGGGCTTGTGTCTCATGGTTAAAGTAATATCATCCAACATCATTTGTGAGCTTGTGTCTGCCATGTGTACTCTTATATCCATGCAATGCTTAGGAGGGACGAAAAGCAAGAGGGGTCTATTGTAGAGAGTCTACTGTGCTTGGGGCATTGTGCCTCTTGCCGACTGTACTTGGCCTTGGCAACCCCAACTGTGGGCCATACAGCTATATTTAGGGAATGCATGGTGCAGCCATGGACCCGGTTGTGCATGGCCGGCCACGCCCCCCCCTCCCTGCCACGCTCCAATGCCCCAACACACCGCCACACCACCCACAGTGACCAATCCTTGCCATTGTAGCCACACCTACCCCCCCCCCCTTTTGTATCCTCCACCCCTTGCACCCCCCCCCCATTTGACAAAAAAGCAAAGGAAATGCTATGCAGCGCCGAAGCTTGGGACAGCCATTTGTGGAGAATCGCATGGTCAGGGCTGCGCTGTGAGAGGGGCTGATGCATCGCTACCCTCCCCCCCGCTTGTAACCCCCCACCCCCCATATTGTCAGACCGGTCCCCCTCAGGGGGAGGGGGATTGCACCACACAATGGTAGCACTAAAAATGCAGCAGTTCCAATACAACGCAAAGAAAATTATTAAGGGACCAGATTTTTTTTTGTTAAGGACCGCCCTTAGGGACCGCCCCAAGGGACCACCAACCGCCAACCACCAACCACCACCAACCGCCAACCGCCACCAACCGCCAACCGCTGCCAACCGCCACCAACCACCCATCACCAACTGCCAACTGCCGCCAACTGCCGCCAACCGCCGCCAACCACCAACCGCCAACCGCCAACCGGCAATCTCCACCAGCCACCAACCGCCAATCGCCACCAACCATGGTTGAACATATGAGCTACACGCGGTCGTTTTTGAAAAAACCATGTACCGGAACAGTTTTTTTTTTCCCGTTAAGGACCGCCCTGGGCTGTCCCCTACTCCTGAAAACATGGCTCCTTAGCTGCACCTAGGCCACAGGTATGGCAAGTGCTCTGCCCCCTTGTGCCCTGCCCCAGGGCAACCCGTCGGTACATCCTGCGTGGGTGTGGGTCCCTCTCCTTGCCACTCGGTCCCCTCCTTCACAGCCTCCCCTACACTTTCCCCTGTTTCACAGCTTCGCTTGAGACCGATGTCACGGGTACCGGGTCTATGAGTGTAGGCCATAGTGGCACGAGCAGTGAAAAGCCTCCGGAGGCCTCTGTGGATTCCGATGCATCCGACGCGGACTGCCGCCGCATGCCCGCCCCCAGTGCCCCCGCCATCGACCTGACGGCCCTGAAGATGTACCGCCTGCGCAGAGAGTCCGGCTGCAGTTCTGTGGGGACAAGCTCCCAAGACGCAGGTCGCCTGTGCACCCCCTCCCCCCGTGCGCTTCTGGTGCCCAGTCCCCCAAGTCGTACCCCCCAGTGCTCCATCGGGACCCAGAAAGCACCGGGGCTTTGCTGCCCTGACACCCGGTGCTCCAACGGAATGGCATTGTGAGCGTCGCCCCCTCTGTGCCACAGGGGGCGGTGCCTCAGCGCCGTGTGGTGGCACTTGAGGCATAGAGTGACCCCCTGGGCAGGGCGGCGCAGGGGGGGGCCGCTTGGCGGTGCCTGGGGTACAAAGTGGGCGACGGTGTGGCGGTGTGTGGGACGGGGTATGGGCCCCATCAAGACCCCCGTGTGCGCCCCCTCTACACACCGCTCGAGCGCTGTACGTGCGTGTTTGGAGAGGGACAGGGGTAATGTGAATGGCCTTTGGGGGGAGGGGGGAGGGGGACACCATGTGCTGCCATAGTCCACCAGATTGATAGTTCGTAGGAGGTGCAGTAAGCGATTGTACTCCACGTGCCGTCATCTTTACTGCAGCGAAAGGCGCCAATGACATGTCACTGAAGAGCTTCTTTCTTCGACTTTTGCTTTGCACTCCTGCTTTGTTCTGAACAGTGCCGGTCGTGCACACGCATCTGTATCCCATAGCGGGGGGGGCTGCAGGGGGGCTGAGCTGTGCAGATATGTACGTATGCACCTGTAGACGCGTATACATGTATCCGCGCATACGCATGGTCTGTAGACACGTGTATACATGTAGACACTGTGCAGAGTTTGTAAGCACTTTGCGCACACACGTTTACCCGGGTATAGTCTGTAGACACTGTGCACCACGAGTAGATGCGGCCTGGTAATTGTAGACACTGTCGGCATGTTGTAGACGCGAAGAGACAATATTTGGGAAAACGGCGCACAGATGTCGTTTAACCCGAGTACAGTCTGTAGACACTGCGCATATCAGATATGTATGTATGCGCGTATATGTTTACGCGTGTACGTATACGTTGCGTGTCCAAGCCCCCCACGCCCCTCCCCCTCTTCAGACGGCACGCCCCCCACGCCCCTCCCCCTCTTCAGACAGCAAGCCCTCCACGCCCACGCCGGGCCCGCGGCGGCAGTCCGCCAACCCGCTCCCCAGCCCCCACCAGCCCAGCACCGAGCGGGTCTTCCAGGCCATGGACCTGGACGGCGACGGCCGCATCAACTTCAAAGAGTTCTGCGCCACCGTCCGCGCCAACCGCCGCCTGTCCATCGTCCTCGAGCGCCTCAAGCCCCACGAGCGGCCCCTGTGGAACGTCCAGGACAACCGCCCCGCGCCCCAGACCAGCGCCCGGTGCCACCTCTGCGCCCGCCCCTTCGCCGCGGGCCCCCTGCGCCGCGGCCCCCACACGCCGCGGCACTGCCGGGCCTGCGGGGCCGCGGTGTGCGCCGGCTGCTCCAAGCACTGCCTGCCCCTCCCGCTGCTCGGCTACTACCGCCCGGTCCGCGTGTGCGACGCCTGCGCGCAGCACGAGCCCCAGAAGCCCTGGCCCGTGCCGGCCCCTGAGCCGGGGGCCGGGGCGGGGGCCGTGGCGCTGGCCCCCCCCAAACGCAGGGGGTCGCTGTGGAAGAAGATCCGCCCGTGGGTGCCCTTCGCGAAGGCGTAGTGCCCCCCCCCCCCCCCGCCCTCAGTCGTTGGGGGGGCGGGGGGCATCCCGCCGCCGCTGCTCCCCCGCCCCCCCCTGCCCCCGGGGCCCGTGGCTCAGTGGTCATAGCGCAGGGGCGTGTCCCGGGGGTCCGGAGTTCGAATCCGACCGGGGGTCACCCCTCGGCGCCGGGGCCCCGGGTCGTGGACCTCAGCCGCTGCCATGCCCTCGGTCGGGGGACAGTGCGCCTCAGGAGCACTGTCCCCCGGGGCACGTCCACAGACCCCCACAGTCCCGTGTGCCCCCGCTCTCCCACGGCACATGGCCCTCACGCCCCCCTGGACCCCCAGGGTTTTGCCTAACAGGGGGGGCTAACCCCCCCCCCCCTTTCAGACCCCCCCCCATCGGACCCGGATGTCACGGTCGGAAAAATGAAATTTACAAAATGAAATATTGATTTGGCCATTTTTGGTACACAAACTTGTGGTCTTGCGGGTTCCAGACCCCCACCACCGCCCCGTCGCTGCTACGGTGCACCTGCACTGCAGCCCCCTGCAGCCCCCGCACTCCACAACGCACACCCGCCCAAACGATTCGGGGGGGACTGTCATGGGGCCCTCATGGCCTAGCGTAGCGCCGAGGGGAGGGGGGGAGGGGGCGGTCGTGTCCTTCACCGCCCCTTCGCCCCCCGGCATTCGATGGCCCACGGCCCTTGTGCCCCCCAACGGCCGTCGGTCCATGGCCCATGCCCCGCCCCCCCCCCTCCCCCGGGGGCTCCGGGGCACGAGGCATGGCCCCAGGGCATCCCACCGCCCCCCCACTGAAGTGGCGTGTGGAAGACGTCGTGGGGCAGGGGGTGTCCGGATCCGGAGCGGCCGCCGCACCCCCCCCCCCCCACCACTGAGCCCCCCCCCCCCCTCAAAGCGTGTGGCTGTGCCGGGGCATGCCCCCCACCCCCCCCACACACCCCCGGCGGCAGCAGAGCGCCGCGCTGCCGCATCGGCCCCCGGGGCTTTGCTCGCGGCCGCCGACTGCCATTGGGTGACCGCCCACGGCGACCGATCGCCCGTGGGCCCCCGCCGGAACAGGGCCCCCGCGTTCCAAAGGCAGTGCCGCTGCTGCCGCAGTCCCACGGCCCTGACCCTCCCGCTCCCCCAGTGCACTGCTGCCACAGTCCGGGGGCAGCAGACCCCCCCCCCCCCCCCGCCAGAGGGGGGGGGGGGCAGGTCCCCCCCCCCCCCCCCAACACAACACAACACACACACCCGAGGCTCGTGGGGGGGGGGATGAGGGTTCATGTGAATGCCCAGGGCCTGAGCGCTGCGAGCACCCGAGATCTTTGAGCCACAGGCGCATGGGGCTGTGACCCCCCCCCCCCCCGCCTTCTCCCGCCGGGGGTGTGTCTGCAGGGCCCAACCCAAGCCCCCCCTCCGTCTGCGGACATCCTCCGCCTCCGTGACTATGGCTGCGGGACCGTGTGCCGGCCCCACTTCTGAAGGACTCGGAGGAGCAGCACTCGCTTCCGGTGATGCGGGGGCCTGTGCCTCAGAGCCCTACCTCCCCCCCAGACCAAAGCGGTTCGGGTCTGTCAAGAAGGGCCCTTGTGACCGGGGGTTTACGAGCGGCGGGAGGTCAGCGTTTCAGACGTGCCGCCCCCTCCGCTCGGGTTTGTGTTGCCTCTCGGCAGGCCCGCCCCCCCCCCCCCCCCCCGCCCACACACACACGCCCAGACATGCCACTAGCGTCCGGCAGGGGAACTGGTTCTCAGTAACAATGGGTCCCTCACCACAGGCCACTCAGTAATACCTGCCCCCCCCCCCCCCCCCCCGCACCACCAGAACTCAGTAGGAACGTGCTGCGTCCTGCGTGTGGCTCAGTAGGACCCTGCTGACTCCGGTCACCTCTGAGCGGGCAGATGCGAGTGGTAAGTCTGCACACGCCCCATCTATTCGCAGCAGCTACACTGTGTTGCATGACTGAGGGGGGAGGGGAGGGGGGGGGGGGGGGGCAACTAGAATATAGTCGTAGGACCGTAGGTGTGGTGGACTGGACGTGTTTACTCGTTGTCTCCTTCGCCACAGTGAAAGGCGCCTATGACATGTCACTGAAGATCTCTTCTTTGTTTGCTTTTGTCGTGTCACACCGTTCTTTGCGCGCCGGCGCAGAGCCGTGCACACGCATCTGTTTCCCATAGTGATGGGGCGGGAGCACGACACCGCCCAGTCGAATGGATGGCATGCGCCATGCCTCTCGAGGGAGCCCCGCCTCCTCATCCCTCACCTCCCACTTGGCGCATGTGCTGGGCCCCTACAACTGCACTCCTCCGGGTCGCCCCCACCGCCCCACCCCCCATTCCGTGCCAAAGTAGAGTCCACAGGGGCTGTCAGAGGATGTGCCGGGGGGGGGGGCGGGCCCCCGCACACCGGAGCACCGCCGGACGGGGGACGCTGGTCTGGATGGGCCCCACGGCGCCCGTGTGTGCGGCCCCTGCCCCACACCCCCTGCCCCGGGGGCCCCTGCCGCATGCCGCACCGAGGGCCTCCGTCCCTTGCGCTGGCCCACGCCCTGGCCCATGCAGCGCTGCAGTGCCGCAAGGGCCCGCGGGGGACGGGCCGCCCCCGGGGCCCGTGGCTCAGTGGTCATAGCGCAGGGGGCGTGCCCCGGGGGTCCGGGAGTTCGAATCCGACCGGAGGTCTGAGTGATACCCCTCAGCCCCGGGGCCTCGGGTCGTGTACCTCAGCCTCTGCCATGATGCCCTCAGGAGAGTGCCCAAACCCAGACGCCCCTCACAGAGGCACGAGGCGCCCCTCCCCGGACGCCCTCCTGCCACCCCCACAGCGCGCAATGCCAGCTCGCAAGAGCGTGCGTTGTGGGGTCGGTGACGGGCCCCCACACCCGCACCCTCCGCGCCCAAGGACGAAGGGCGGCGGGCCCCGGCTGCACGCCCGAAGGGAAACAGGAAGGGAGACGCGAGTCGTGGGGGGCTGCCTCATGAGCAGTGCCCCCTGGGGCACGTCCGGGCACGTCCGTGTGCCGGTGTCGGGGCACTTCAAGGGGCATCCTCCCCTCCTCCGAGTGCCCCCGGGGGGGGGGGGGGTACGGGGGCCCTGCAATCCCTTCTGCCCATCCCTCCATCGCGCACCCAAAGGCACTGCCTGTGTGTCAGGCACACTTCACACCCACTGCCCCACTCCCCGCCGACATTGTGTGCCCCAGCTCATGGGCCTGTGCCTTGTGTAGTCTGCGGCTTCGTGTCACGTTGTGGAGTGCGGCTGCAGCGTGTCACGGGGATCCCTCACTCTCCCGTGTCCATCTCTTTCTTTCTGACAATGGCACTGGCACTGCAGGTACTATGACTAAGATTCCTCAACGCTGCCAAGTCTGCAGCGGTATTGTTGGAGCCGCCAAGCAGGCCCTGCAAAACAATCAACAACGCACATTTGAAACCTCCTCCCCCCCCTCCGTAGTACACACGCACTGTATGTACTGATTTCTGTCTGCTGCTCTGTCTGCCAACAGTGTGTTTCTGAGGTTCAACCAGGTTGGCACAGAGACTAAAGATGCATTTATGCCTTGTGCCTTACTGTGGAGTGCATTGCCTCGAATTTGCACTTTTTGCAGCACCGTCTGTCTGTTTTCCTATCACTCAATCCCATCATCTAATTAGGTCTCACCCCTCCCCCTCCGCAGTATAGAGGGAGGGAGGAACATGGTGTCCGCTTGACACTGTGTTCTCTGTAGGTCCGCAACCGATCCCGTCTCTTGTCCAAAAGGCGCCTATGGTACCACTGCCGAGGACTTTCTTGTGCTGGCGTGTGCTTGCCCTCTGTGACCTGCACACCACACGTCTCCGTACAAGGGGGGCACCCCCTACACTCCCCCTGGCCAAGTCCGATGCGGCGCGGGACCAGTGGAACAATAGTGTGACATAGGGCCAGGGTGCGTGTCCCCCTCTCCCCTTCTTTCTCCCCCGACCCTTCCTCTTCCTCATTGCACAGAAGCCTCCCAGACCCCATCGCCGCGTGCCCCCCCTTTGTACGCTGCTGCCGTGCACATGTGTGCACGGGCTGCGGGGGATGGCACATGGCGCGATGCCGGCGATGCCATGGGCACGGCGCAGCTGCACTTCAATGGGCTGCGGCATGTGCACGGGAGGCGGACACACCTGCAGCCCTGGGCATTGCATCGCGGGGACACACACCGCGTGTCCGGATGGCGCACTGCGCGCGTGTGCAGACCGACCAAGGCATTGGGCGGGCGCATGTACACTGGACTGCACTGCCCCATCATCGCGACGCCCTGTCCAACAAAGACAAGAGCAAGAGCAAGAGCAAAGCCGTGAAACGCAGGAAACTGCAAATTGAAATCCGCACACGGCGCACAAACGTGGAATGGCCCTGAGAAGAAGGCCAAGGGGGGCCTGCAATGCCGCTTGGTGGTGCCCCAAGCCCCAAGTCGGCACATATCCCCCCCCCCCCCCCCCCCCGCCCCGTCGCCACGGCCGCTGCCACAGGCCCCGACACTATGGCATTGGGTCCACCGGCGCCGGTCATGCGCCATTCCAAAGAGAGAGGGCCAGCACAAGACACGGGCGCAGCACCGCAGCCCCGCGGCCCAGGACCACGCCTGCCTCCACGCGCCCCCCGGGGGCCGATGCCGCGCATCGTACCCCCATCCCCAGGGCAGGGAATCGCTTGACGGGGGGGGGGGGGGGCGGGGGGCTCCCCCCAACACTTCCGGCCTTGAATCTGCCCCAAAAGGCATTCCCATACCTCAACCCCAGCCCGAACCGCATTTCCAACCGCCAGAAACCGCCTCCCCCCACCGCTTTCACACCCCCTGTGACCGCTCTACAACCGCTCTGGGACTGCCCCGCTGGCCCCCCTCCCCCTCAAGCAAAGCCCTGCCCCAGGGCCCTGGGAGGGGCCGGGGGGGATGCCTATGGGACGGCGTCTTTCGGGCCGGGGCTCACTCCCATGTCCCACCGACGGTGGCGGGGCCTGGCCTGTGCCCCGCGGCGACCGCGCAGCCGCCGGCAAAGAACGGGGTCAGGGTGGGTGGTGGCCGCCGCCGCAAGACCCACCGCCCGCGGCCGCCGGGGGGGGGCGCCCCCCCACCGCCCGGGCCCCTCCGATGGGCCGGCGCGGCGGCGCCTGCACCGCCCGACCGCCCGTCAGTCGGTGGCTGTGGGGCATTGTGCTTTGCCCAATGCCCCAGACAGCCCCCGTCTCTTCGGTGCTCCGAACGCTCATTTGGCCACCGCGGCGGTGAAGGCTGCGCCCCGCCGCCCTCAGGGGGGGGGGGGGGCACCGTCGGGCCCTCTGCCACACGGCACGTGGCGTGCGGGTGTGCGGTGTGGCGTCCGGGCCCCCCACCCGAGACCAGCACGGCGCCGATCCCTTCCACTTGCGGGGCCCAGGCCCGTTCATGTCCCATCTTCCGTGGCAAAAAGGTACCGATGGTCTTGTAGGGGAATGCCATGCACGCAGTGCGCACGCAGTGCGAAGTTTTGAATGTCGGCCAATACTCAGACCCTACTTTGGGCCCCTTTTGACAAGTTTTTGGTTCCATACTGGGGTTTTTTTAGCTTCCTATGCATTTGGGATGTGGCACATTTGAATTGTCACCCTTTGTTGCCCAATGTCAACCATTTTTACCCATTTTCCATCCCCCACATTTAACTCTCCCCACTATGGGGACCCCGAGAAGGCAGGGGTGATGTAGCCATACATAGCCCGCGGACCTTGAGGAGTTTGTGGTACGGCCTTCATCCCCACCACATCACTGATCCCGCTCGCCATCAACAAGTGTGTCGCGTCCACGCTCAAAATCATCACCGCCCTCCCCTTCACCCTATTCGCGGTCCCCATCACCCAAGAGAGCACGGACAACGCATTCCCCGCGCTCCGAGTCAAGGGACACCTCATCTGCTTCCAAGAGCGAACCCACGGGCACCGAAACACTCGAAGCAAGCGGACTTTACAAGGCTGAGTGGTTTGTTCATAGGGACAGTGGAGTACCAAGTTGAAGGCAGTTTCGTCATTCTCATGTGGGCTTTGCTGCTTCGCTGTGCAACCAGTCAGGTGACAAGTATTCTTGGGTGAGTATCCCGGCCTCTGCATGCGTAGTATGCACGCAGTGCGCACGCAGTGCACACGCAGTGCGCACGCAGTGCAAATACTTGGCCTAGGACCGTTTGCTTTCTGCGCTTTTGTGCTGACGGACGCCTGTGCACACGTGCATTAGCCCAGGCTTCCCTTTGGGG
This sequence comes from Eutreptiella sp. 'Long Island Sound 2002', assembly GCA_964036045.1. Lineage (NCBI taxonomy): Eukaryota > Euglenozoa > Euglenophyceae > Eutreptiales > Eutreptiaceae > Eutreptiella > Eutreptiella sp. 'Long Island Sound 2002'. The sequence goes on from OZ038385.1 coordinate 47,547,420, forward strand.
GGCGCGGGGGGGGGGGGGGTCCATGCGGCGGTGCTGATGGGCGGATGGGGTAGTGTGCACCTGCAGAGGGATGGGGGCCCCCCATACCCCCTACGCAGTACAGAGCGCTGACATGGGAGGATGCAGCATCTCATCACTCGGATGCAATGAAGATTCATGGGCCGGCGTCCACTGAGCAAATCTAATCTGCTCCTGAATGCAGAGCCTCTTGTCGTACAGGGCCAAGGTCAGTCAACACCGCTATGATCGGCCATATGGCGGGTCCGGTGTAGATGTTGCGACACCCCCATGAACTATTCCTCTTTAACATGATTTCCTTCCCCATGCCCCCTACGCACGTTGGGGGGGGGGGGGGGGCGGGGGTGGACGAGGCAGCAGGGGACGAGGCCTCGGTCCTCCGGTCGTCGCAGGCACCTCGGCAACCGCCGCCGGTTCCTTGTGAAGCGCCGCCCGTTGACCCACTGCCCGCGTCGGCCGGAGGGGCCCCGGCCCGTCCGTGAGCGATGTCTGTGGCGCCGGCGCCTGCCGCGTCATGCGCCGGGGCGTGAGGGGCACAACCCCCGCCCCCCTTCATGGAGCACTGCCCCCCCCACCCCACCCCACAAACACACACACCGAGGTCTCATAACCCACAGCCACCAGAGGCTCTGGCCTAGGCGAGGGTGACGACTCTCAAGGGGGGCCAGTGCAGTCATGATGACATCCTCCTGGCACAGGCCCCCCCATGCTGAGCGCCCACCCCTGGACCCATGCAGGCCTTCCTCTATAATATGGCATTCCCCCACGCACACACACACACACCCTCCTTCACCAGCAAACCCCTTGGGCTGCGTGGTATGTGCCATGCCCTCTACTCCGCAGCAGGGGCTCAGGCTGTGCAAGGCCCAGACCGGCCGCTATACTGCTTTGTTTTTCAACTTCAGGTCAGGCCTTTGGTTCTGCCGGGAAGCGCGTTCTGCCCCGGCCTGGCGCCTGTCCTTCGGTTGAACTTCGGCTCGCCTCTTGTTCTGTCGGCGCCAAAGGCCCCCTGCCGTGCGACTCTCGGGGAAGCAACGGTGGGACAAAGTGCCCTCGAGCCCAAGGCCCAAGCTCCTAAATATGCACCCTCTCTCTCTCTCTCTCTCTCTCTCTCTCTCTCTCTCTCTCTCTCTCTCTTTGAACTTCGGCTCGCCAAGCACGCTTTGCCCTTGGGTAGGCCGCTTTTGTCATGCTCTTGGGCGGCAAACCGCCGTGCCTAAAAAAAAACAGGCCCAGACCTGCCGGGCCCCGCGTGTCAGTGTCAGTGAATGCAACCGACGGTAGTTGAAGTGTTCTTGCTGGCGTCCCGTTGCACCCGATGACCCACCGCACATCGATTTGATGGTCCTGGTCCTGAGTTAGGGGGGGGGGGGGCGTTGCGGTGATGGACACGGTCACCCCCCCTCCCCCGCCGGACACCCCCCCCCATGTGCGGACACGGTGCATGTCGCACTCCATCCGCCGTGGGATGCGTCAGGCCCCGTCCCGATCCCGTCGCCCACCAGGGGCTCCAGGGCCCCTCCCCCAGGGGTCTGGGACTTCGGGCCCCCCATCGCCCACTCCATCGCGGCCGCGGCTGTACTGCGGGTGGCGAAGGGCGGGGGGCGGTGAGGGACGTGCCGTGTGCCGGTCTTTCGGGGGGCGCACTGCCCCGTGATGGCGGCGTGAGGGGTTCGCCTCACGGGTCTGTGGAGGCGCCCCACGTGCGCAGGGCCTCAGCCGGCGATGAGATGGATGGGGGCATTGCCCCCGTTTGGAGTGTGGGCCCCGCAGCCCATGCCCCGTACGTTCTGGCTGCAGTGCGCCCCCCTCCCCTTCTCCTGAGGGCCAGGTGCCCGAGGGGTGCGATGCCAAGGGCCCGTACATCGTAGGTCCCTCCCGGTGGCTGAGGGGGTGTGCCATGGCACACGCGAGTTCCAGCCAACAGCCGGGGCCCCTCAGGGGCATGGGCCACGTTGTACCAATGGGGTTTTGGAGGGGGGCAGGACTGCGGGCAATGGCATCGCGCAGGTCGACAAGGGGTGTCACCCAGCCCCAGTCGGGCGCCCTCCCCTTGAAAGGGCGGCCACACCCATGGGTCGTCGCCTCATGGACGATCTACACCGTCAACACTAACTACTTGATGGCCAAAGCGAAGTCATGTCCTCTGCGGTTTGGATCTCTGTTAGGTCTCGCCCTCTGCCATTTTCTCAACAGGACCCACACATTTTGCGAATGCGGAGATTGATTGCCCCCCAACCCCCCAACCCCACCCTCCACCCCATCCCGAAGTGGTGTTGGATGGTGCAGCCTTCTTGATCACTGAAATGGACCATCCCACCGGATGATTGCATGTCCCGGAGTGCAGTCCCATCCAACTGTGTTTCTCAGCTGATTGTCTGTGACACAACATGGAGGGTTGAAGCATGGACCCTGAACCCTGTTGATTGAATAAGAGTACACCCATTGAGAGCTGTGCCTGCTATGGGGGAGCGGGACACACCGAAGCGCACCGTTCTTTTTTGTTTAGACAATTTACCAAACACCATTGTCCTACTTTGTTGTTGCCCGGTGAGGTGCTGTGTTGCTGAACTGGTGTCCCATTTCACCCTGAATGCTTTTGGAACTGCATTGTACATGCTGTTCCTTGGTCTATAGCTCAGCAACACAATGTCGTTGTCTTGGGTTCGCGCCAGTACCCCTGTCTTCTACAACCGCAGCGGGATCTTGCAGGAGTTTGTACAATCCAGATGCATTTTGGACTGCAAAAAACTCATGTGATTGGCTGTTTTCTGGGTGCCAATGTTGCTGTGTACTACCGTTCTGTCAGGGTCCGATTGGGAGATGAAAGCTGGGTAATTGCCCTAAACGGTGCGCACCGTGCGCGTACAGTGCACCCGTTCCCCTTATGTGTGGGAGGCACACAACCTAAACCTCCAACTCAGTGTCATGACACACCCCTTCTGGACTTTCCACCTGTCAGCAAACCCAGTCAATTTTCCTACCTGGTCCATTCCCTGGCTGCAACCAAAGGTCTTAGGCAATCATGATCCCTGCATTCTCTGGACTGAGCTGGGCATGGAAGTAGTGGTTGCCCCGGCCCCGGCAGTGTCTCCTAGGAGCTGCTCCACAGATTGCTCTTGTGACACAGTCCCTGCTCTCTCTTGCATCGCTGATCGAGCCTTCTTTGTTTGGTGCGGCTGTTTTTGAGCGGTGCCACAGCCACACCCACTCCTGCCTTTTGCCCCACTTAGGTGATTAGGACCACGAGCTCTGCAATGGCCAAAGGAGTGCCGGCATTTGCCAACAGAGACGGGTGGCAGCGCGTATTCGTTGGTATGTAGACAGCGAGTATATGAATTGAGCTGTCACACAGCGCCAGGAGGACGTTTACAGATTGTGCATTGTGCCTTTCAAAGGGTCTGATGCACCCACATGGCATGTGATGGACTCTCAGATGTGTCGATGTATTCTACAAAAAACGGGTAGGGGCATGGACCTGAACCCCGAGATGTTGTCAGCAATTGACAGGCTGTGTGTTGGACTTGTGGTGCAGTGCATGTTTCAGTGCAGGGTGCATACCCTAAACCTCCAACTCAGTGTCATGACACACCCCTTCTGGACTTTCCACCTGTCAGCAAACCCAGTCAATTTTCCTACCTGGTCCATTCCCTGGCTGCAACCAAAGGTCTTAGGCAATCATGATCCCTGCATTCTCTGGACTGAGCTGGGCATGGAAGTAGTGGTTGCCCCGGCCCCAGCAGTGTCTCCTAGGAGCTGCTCCACAGATTGCTCTTGTGACACAGTCCCTGCTCTCTCTTGCATCGCTGATCGAGCCTTCTTTGTTTGGTGCGGCTGTTTTTGAGCGGTGCCACAGCCACACCCACTCCTGCCTTTTGCCCCACTTAGGTGATTAGGACCACGAGCTCTGCAATGGCCAAAGGAGTGCCGGCATTTGCCAACAGAGACGGGTGGCAGCGCGTATTCGTTGGTATGTAGACAGCGAGTATATGAATTGAGCTGTCACACAGCGCCAGGAGGACGTTTACAGATTGTGCATTGTGCCTTTCAAAGGGTCTGATGCACCCACATGGCATGTGATGGACTCTCAGATGTGTCGATGTATTCTACAAAAAACAAAGTGTACATAGCATCCCAAAGACTGCCAAACCGTTGCAGCTGTGAAGTACGATTGCGCCACCCACAGACAACAGGCCGGAAAGCAGATATGCAGCAGGTTCTAGCTCTGGCAGTGCATTCTTGCAGTGCGTTTTGACCCACCAATTTACATCATCCCTCCCCCTCCTCTTTGAAATGATGTGCCTTTGAGGGGGTGCTTCAGTGTTGGAATGCGGTGCGAATTTGCTCGTTCCTGTGGTCAGGGCGCTTGTTCTGCTTTGCCTCGGCGGGAACAAGGCCATGCCCCGGTCCCCTCAGCAACGGGAGCAATGAGGTGTTGATGTTAACCTCTTGCACTTGGAAGCGAAATCTTCTGGGCATTTTTATGGACTAATGGCAGGATTGTACCATTGTTTGCCCGGCAGGCACAGCACATCAACTGTGAGCACAAAATAGGATTCATTGAGGCGCACAATGATGTCAGTGCAGCAATATATGGAGGGGTTGTGATTTTTTTTTGGCAGACAAATTGCATATGGCACGTGACCAAACCTAGTGAAAACAAATGTTGAGGATTTCTGCGGGAGTCAAGCCAAAGGCAGCTGGAAAGTTGGATTGCGGAGTGAGCAGGCACAACACATCTCACGGTGCTTGTCACCGTTGGTTTACCTCTACCTCTTCCCCTTTCAGGCAGTGTGTTTTTACTTTCTGTTTTTTGTACCATGAACCTTTTCAGCCCCAACAAGTCAGCCAGCCCCCCGAAGGATTCGGACAATCGCGGCGTAGAGCCGTCGGTTGGACCGTCCCCTTCTTCGCAGCCGAATCCTGACCTGGAGGCCTTGGTCCGGCAGCAAGCGGCAGAGTTGGAGGGCCTTCGCAGAAGGCTCGAGAAGGCGGAGCTGGCCTCACCCAAGACGCCACGGCTCACCGCGGAGGCCTTGGCGGAGTTCCGTGGCCGTGAGCGACTGGCCGGGTGGATGAAGCAAACCGCGGAGTCCCTGGAGCAGTACGTGCAGCAGGTACCCAGAGCGGACATGGAGGGCAACGAGGACCAAACACCAGGGGACGTCTTAGCGAGCCGTGTCTGGGATACCCTGTGGGACAGCCATAAGGCGTATGAAGGACGACAGCGAGCCCGCGAAGACGCCGAGTCCGCCGAAGGCCGGCAGCTGGATGCCCTCCAGTGGTCTCAAGCCTCCGCCCACCCGGCGGATTCTTTTCGGTGGCGAGGGGTTTGGTTTGTGCGTGAGGGAGGAGTCCTCAAATGGGTTAATGCCTCGGGACGGAAAGTCCCCGTGTCCGCCCCGGCGCCAGGGGAATGCCCCTGATGCAAGGCCCACAGCCCTGAGACCGCTGCCCCTAAGCACTGGCACTTTCAGTGCCCACACTGGGCCTGACTGGACGACCCTGCCAGGGGTGAGGGGGGGCGGTCAGCGGGCGGCCTTCTGCTCGCGGGCCGTGCCCGCGGCGGTTGCCCCGGAGGTTGCGTCCGGGTTTGTTGCCAGCTTTGCAGGCGTGGCGTCCGCTTGGGAGCGGCTGGCGAAGTTGGACGAGCGGGTCTACCCCCGAGTGGCTGCCATGCATTCCTGGAAGCAGCGCACAAGGCAGCGGTATGGGTCGGCTATTCACCAACTGGCGGAGTTCGAGGCATGCATCCCGACCAAAGCCCTACCGGAAGTCTTCTCCCTCTGCATGGCGGAGCGTGCAGCAGACGGCCACTCCGCATCCGGGCTGCGAGGGCTTGCGTCTGCCGTGCGGGCAGCGGAGGATTTGGCCTTGGTCCCCCGGGTTGTGGCAGCCCTCCACTGGCGCATTGCCAAGTCGGGCCGAGGCCCAGGCCCACAGGCGTACGTGTCGCCCCGAGCCCTCGTGCACATCTGGAATGCGGCCACAGCGCCGGACGACAGGGCGGTCGCGGCGCTGGCGGCCCTGTCGTGGACGATGTGGCTCCGGGTTGGGGAGGCCGCCTCCATCAGGTACTGTGACCTCGGCGGTAAGGAGGGGCTCTTGTTCTACAGCACCAAGGTTGGGGAGCCCGGATGGGTCTGTCGACCAGCCGCGGCTTATGCCAGGTCCTGGATGGAATTCCTCCGGGTCTACTGCAAAGCTAACGGAAAGCGACCTGACGAGCCCGTTTTCGACGGGGGGGGGCCCTTCTTCGAGGATGCCATCAGCCGCCTGCTCCGCGACACCAAGTGGGCTGATGCTCGATGGCATCCCCTCAGGAGGGGAGGTTCCGCGGCATGCTGGGTGCGCAAGCTCGCCACCCAGTACTTCCTCTTCTGGGGGCGGTGGGCTGGCTTACGTACAGCCATGGGTTACGCCCTGGGGTTTCGAGATCCGGAGGTTGTGGGTGACTTGGTGTTACCGCATGTTGGCGAGGCTGTGGGCCTAGGCCCACGAGGTACGGTTCTACCTGCGGCTCTGTGGGGTTTGGCTATGTACGACCTCTCGCGGTTTACGGAGCCTCTGATGGAACCGCCGCACCCGAGCCCACCGCCTCTTCTTGGGCATGCTGGCGGCAGTCTGGTGGAGGACGTTCCGGAAGAGCAGGGCATCGCCGACACTACCGTTGACGACCCCCAGTCGTGCCCGTCCCCGGCCGTCCCGGAACCCCTATCGGAGCCACGACCAACCTCCCCTTCCCCGCCCTACACCCAGTCCGCCTCTCCCGAGCTGCCCCTGGGGTCATTGTCCTGTCCAATTCTGACTCGGATGAGGATGTTGGAGATGGGTCGGGGGTTCGTAGGGTTATGGAGTGTGTGCCAAATATGGGGAGCATTACTGCTCCGGCAGATGCCTTCAGGGTTGGAGCGCCCGGCCCTGGGGGGGTTGAGTCCCGTAAGCGACCCCGGGAACCAGGACCACGGCGGCAGCAGTATGCGCCCCCCCCCCCCTGTCCGGCAGTACCGTGTGCCTTCCCCGTCCCGGGTGGGTGGCCCCGATGCAGTTGTCCCGACGATTCGGCAGCAGCGCCTTGTGCCCAAGAGGCGGAGTCCCGAAGTTACGGAGTGCCCGCCCCGTAAGCGACCCGCGGTTGGTCAGGGTCTTGCCCCCGGTCGTGGGGTTTCCGCCCCCACAGGTGGGAATGGGGGGGGGGGGCTCTGGCGCCCGGTCTTCGTGATGAGCCCAGGCCACCCACGGGATCCGTGGGGGGGGCGGGGTCCTCTACGCGTCAGCGTTTGGGCGCCGTGGCTGTCGGCTGCGAAGCGTCTTATGCCGCGCCCTCCGCCCCCCCCCGGGCCTCGGGTGGTGGCAGGGCTAGGCTGTGGGTGGTGCGCAAGTTGGTCGAGGGTGGTGGGCGGTGGTCTTGGCGGTGGCGGTTGGCAGTGGCCGGGGAACAACCGTCGGAACAAGCGGTGGATGTGGGGCTACCCCCGAGGGGAGTGGGGGCCTCGTATGCCTGGCGACCGCCGGGGGAGACGTCCACGACATTGGAAGAGTGGCGGACACAGGGGACAGTAGTCTTAGCGCCGGCGGAGGGTCTGTTTGTAATGGGGGGGGGGGGTCGGTGGAGGGCCCCCCCCTGACCTACCTGAGCCGGACTTCCCTAGGGACGGAAGCGATACGCCGGTTGTTCCGCAGTTCCTGGTGGCACTGCCCCTGTACGCCCGGGTGCTTGCCCTATTGTCGGGGTCTGCGTACTGGCTACAGCGCAAGCTGTCAGCACCGGGCCCTTTACTGGGTGGTGGGAGATGGCCGCTCCTGACAGGAGCCGCCCCTGGCTCCTGCTCCTGAGGAGCACCGACCCTGGCTCCTGAGGAGCTCCGACCCTGGGGTGCTCCTCAGGAGCACCGATCCTGGCTCCTGAGGAGCACCGACCCTGAGAAGGCTCCGGAGGAGCACCGACCCTGGCTCCTCAGGAGCCAAAGCTCCTGAGGAGCACCGACCCTGCTCCTGAGGAGCAAGTTGGCTCCTGAGGAGCACCGACCCTGGCTCCTGAGGAGCCAAAACAGAAAAAGGTTACTTTTTTCACTTTTAGCTGAGTACTTTGCATATTTTCTACAAAGAGTGCCCATTGTGGCTGCAAAGTTACCAACAACTTGGATAAAAGTCGCATTTTTGGATTCTTACAGGCTTCTCTAATGTCTACATCATTGATCCTGAGGTACACTACCTCTGCTCCTTGGAAACGATTCTGCTTCCGAACAAAAGCGGCCCTCAGGAACCAAAACAAAAAGACTTATTCCCACTTTTTGATTACTTATGTGTACTTTTTCGTACACGGTGCCCATCGTGCATGCAAGATTGCCAACAAGGCAGATCAAAAGTGCATTTTTGTTAGCTTTGGAGGTTCAACTAGAGGTTTCCTCCAAATTTTTTTAAGTGAACCAAGTTGTTTGTTTGAATCATTGATCTTGGGAAGAACCACTGTTGCTCCTGAAGAGCAATTTTGCTCCGGAGGAGCACCGTCCGTGTCTTTCGGGGAGCTAAAACAAACCTACGTGCTTTTCACTTTGTGCTTGTTGTTTCGCATCATTTCAACATCCGCTCCGCATCATTCTTGGAACATTACCAACAACCCAAAAGTTGCATTGCGCTTTAGAAAGTCTACTAGACATTTGTTTCCTTTGGTTCAATGTTTCCTTTGTGACCATCGTCAATTAACAAAATACTTCGTTTCAAAAATGTGAATTTGAAGCTCTTATAGCCATGCAACTTGGGTGTAATTTAGTTTTGCAAACAACATCAGTGCCTCTACTTTGAAACCGCAATGAAAACTGTGTTTTTGCTTTGATTGGGCATTTCTAGTCTTGAACCTCTTGTGCTATCTTTTTCAATCTTTTGCTTTGATTGGGCATTTTTAGTCTTGAACCTCTTGTGCTATCTTTTTCAATCAACCTTTTTTCCTAATGCCTTAGCCAAAGAACCATGCAGCAAGCACTTAAACCTAAATACATGCGTATAACAATTGACATTTTGTATTGGCACCAATCACATAGCAATCAACACAACCTTTTCTACCATCAATTCCATTAGTTGCGGGAGAAACCACAAAATTGCACTTCATCTGCCTTACTTACAGCATCGATCATCTTGTCACCGATCTTGCACTCGGAGCCGAACTTGGTTTTCACAAAGGTCATATTCTCCTTCGTTTGGGAATGGAATGGAGGATTAACCGCAGGAGTGGCGTGCATTATGATGGAGTGTCCTCTGCAGCGCTTGGTGCAACGCTTTCCGTCAGCGAGCACTTTTGCCAGTGACGGCACGTAGTGCAGATTTTTGCGGGAGCAATTGTGCAGTGTCCAGTAGAGACATACCAATCAGACAATTGCCGAAAACCCACAAATCATTTCTGATGATGTGGGGCTTTGTATCGATTTTCTGCAGCCAAAAGAAGAGGAGAGTTGGCAGCGCCTCACCGCTGTGTCGTCAAGCATCTTTGCATTTGTTGTGCACAGTGCACAACTTGTGCAGTGGATCTTGCACAACTTGAAGTCCACGCAACTACCCCCAGACTACGACAAGAACTCAATGATCGAAAACTACACAAAAAAGATCAAAACGCATCGAAGGGCGCATAGGTTTGCCCCCCCCCCCCCCCGCTGAAATACCTTCCTCTTCAATTTTTCACCGATCTTGTCCGTTATCTGGTCGAGGATGTACTGGACGTGCTTTCCGCCCTTGAACGTCCAAATGTTGTTGACGAAGCTACAGTGCTGAAACTGTGACCATCATTGTCTTCGATTTCAAGGGTAGAGTGACGGCTTGGGACCAGTTCTTTACCCAGCATTCTGGTCATCCCGTTGTCAACGATTGGTCACCAACGACTTACAACTAATCGTGGACAGGCGTAATTTGGAACACGGCGAAAGCTTCTAACGATGGATGAGTGAGTTGGATGTACGAATGAACATTTGTGTATGGTTCAGCTTTGAATAGGGACGGCAGTTCATTTTCTCCTGCTGCCTGAATCAGGGCGCTTCGCGACTAACAAATCGCGATACCCAGTTTTGGTGTTTTCTGGTTCAACAGCCTTTTTTTTTTCCTTTTCTAAGCTCGTGAGAGGTCGTTTCCAAAGTAAAAAATATCAGCGTAATCAATTATGGCGCATACGCTGGGGAAAACCAACATATGAAATTTCATGACAACCATTCCACTTCTAAATGCATACATCATGGAAGACACCATACATAGACCATAGTTGACTGTCAAATTTCGATTTTGTTTTTCCAACCCCTTCCTCCTGCGGAGCAATGCCAACCTTTGACCCTAGCTCCTGAGGAGCCACGCCCCTAGCTCTTGAGGAGCAATGACCCTGGCTCCTTAAGAGCAAAATGCTTAACAAGACAACCGCCGCTCTTGAGAATCGCCGACCCTGGAGCTGGTACAGGGTCGGTGCTCCTAAGGAGCATTTATCAGGGTCGGACCTCCTTAGGAGCAGCACCAGGGTCGGTGCTCCTGAGGAGCCAGGGTCGGTGCTCCTGAGGAGCTGGCTCCTCAGGAGCCAGGGTCGGCGATTCTCAGGAGGGGCCATCTCCCACCTACCTGGCTGGGGACCCAGGCACGCCTCATCTTCGACCGGCCCTCCCCCCTTGCGGAGGCGCCGTGGCGGACTTGACGTCCCGGCTTGGTGGAACGGCGCACTAGATGTTCACTGCCGCGGGGAGTCCCGAGGTCAAGGACGCGACGGGCCGGCACTTGTGCCGCCACAGATGGCGGATAAGGCTGGGAGGGCGAGAGTTAGCCCTGTCCGTTTCTGCGCATAAGCAGGTGGGCGGTAACCGCCCTTATTTGTGGGTCCAAGGGAACATGTTGTTGGTGCGCCGGGTGGCATATATGTTTAAGGCCTTAGACTGAGGGGAGTTCGCCAGTGGCGCACGGTGCCGAGGCTGTCTGCTGCGTGGCGCCTTGCGCCATGTGGGTGAGCTATGGAGCTGTACAGTACGGTGGTTGAGGTGCGGCGAGGTCCGACCTTGGTGGTGCTCCTGCGCCTGCGCCAAAGTTGGAGGGCTGCCAACAAGCAGCCGTGTGCCGGAGACCTGAGTGCTTATGGTGGCCTTTGGCCTGCCTTACTCGTGGCAGCAGCAGTGCGCTTCGCATCCGTGTCCAGCATCCAGGGGAGGGAGGGGTCCAAGCCAGACAGAGGGTTTGGTAGGTCCTGCGCCGGACAGGGCGTGTGTTGTGTAGCACATGAGTTACTGCCACGAGATGTCTGTTGGCCAGAATTGCTTTTTGCTTGTTGCCCGTGGTAAACAACTGTGAGCACAAAATAGGATTCATTGAGGCGCACAATGATGTCAGTGCAGCAATATATGGAGGGGTTGTGATTTTTTTTTTTGGCAGACAAATTGCATATGGCACCTGACCAAACCTAGTGAAAACAAATGTTGAGGATTTCTGCGGGAGTCAAGCCAAAGGCACCTGGAAAGTTGGATTGCGGAGTGAGGGGCGATCAAGCCCCCCAAAGGAGGACGGACGGTGCGAAAAATGGGGCTCTGGTGACGGGCAACTCCAAAAAGGTTAGTCCAAACATTAGTGGCTCATGCCACGAAACAGTTTGGAAGAATATTTTTGCAAAAACAATTTCCCCCATGATATATAGTTCAAGATGATCAGCACACCACAGGGATCATTTTCAGCCATATATGTCGATGTCCCTCAGAGCCCTCCAAAACCTCTTGATTTTGATCCGTCCGGGATCCCTGTTATGGCAGCACTAAAGGGAAGGGGGGGAGGGGTCTGGAAAAGGAGCCAAAATGATCCCCTGCCTGTGCAAGCCAATTTTCTAAATATAGAAGGTGATATGGGTGGCAATGCTCTATGTTTGGGCATCACATAACTCTTCCTACAATGCGGTTTGCAAAGTGGGAATCAGGGGCTATTTGCACACTATTCCGCAATGCTAGGATACTGCTAGCAGCATTGTATAGGCATGGCCATGTTGTAGCTAAATTGGTGGCCTTGGGGGCTTGGGCATATGGGTACGTGTATCAGATTTGGTCACATTTCTTTGCATGTCAACAATGAACTCAATTCCCATCAGTATTTTGCTCTTAAAAATTTGTGTGATTTTATCTCTAGTTATGTTTAGTTTTGCCCAAGCGGGCGGGGGGGGGGGGGGTCAAAGCATGTGGTAACCAGATGCATTTCCCATTGACATGTAACTTATTTCTACTATTTTTGTTCTTGATCAATATGGGGGTCGCGTTTCATTTTGTATAGTTCGAAGTTCTCATCTGCCAGTCAGCGCATATTTGGCCACCAATCAACCCCGCCTTCGGGCCGCCACTTTATGCCCACAAAAGGGTTTTCATACCCGGCATCAGCCATTCTTCGTGGCTGCAACGTACTCTTGGTGAGCAAAAACACATCCACATGATCATTTGAGGCTTTGTATCAGATTCAAGTGTTTGTTTCTGCGCAAAGAGGGGACAGTCACAAGCACATTGGAGACTGGGTTGAGGAAGCATGCAAACTACCAGCAGGTATGGATATTAGAAATTTGCACGATTGCTCGGATTTTTTCATGATTTTTGAAACATTTTGTGGTTTGCAAACTTGACGGACAGTATTTAGATATGCCCGGTTTCCCGGTAAGATGGCAAATTTTCTACGGGTTTCATTTGTTGGTGTCCCGTTTAGTAAGAAAAAGTGCTTTTCCATTGCTTTGAGGCATACTCTAGTTGTATTAGAGATGCACCGAGCATCCATGCATTTTAATCTTAGTATTGGTCCAACCAAAACTGGTGATAACACATTTTGACCTATGGAACCAAACACCCAATCAGGATATGGAGTGGACCCCTTAATCCCCTTTTAATGTGAAGCTACTCATCTTTTCCTGAGTTGACTGAGCACTGACATACCTAAGGTGGAGCCTATGAATTTATCTATGTTTTTCCATGAAATCTTAGCTATCCTAGTGGTATGCACCCTAGGGGGCTGGGCACCTCTTTTTGAGAGGTCCTGGGTTCAATTCCTGGTCAGCCTAGCTAAGTAGGAAGATCCCATGTGACATGGCAGTGACCTCATCGCCACATACCATGCCACCTCAGCACATATGGGACCCAAAACAAAGAGTGCACATCTCCTAAGATGGCACTATGGAGAGAGAGTAATCCTGAGGCAGTTTTCTAACTCTTTTCCAAAAATATTTCAGCTATCTTTGTGAATGTGCATTCATATGTGACCTGAGTTGCAGTTTCTGTGAATATCCAATCATCTTTCACTGTTTACACTGCAGCCCTTCATGCTTTGATCCTGAATCCTCTTCTCTTTGCATACAGTAAGAAAAAGTCACTGCCATGTCTTTCTTGGAGGGCTTGATCCAGGCTAAGCCCCCCCTTAAAACCCTTTGTTGATGCTGAGACAAACTTAAGTGTTTTTATCACTCTTTTGTTGCCTAAAGTACACTTTCTCAAAGTAACTAGGGTTGTGACCCTAGCCCCCCCATGAAGTTCACCCCTACCACTCAACTGAGCGGAGGTACCTTCCTTCATGGAGGACATACCAAAATAAATCAGGCATTTCATGCTTGTTGGCCTTGGAGGTTAAGCCTAAGTGGTCTCCCACCCCAAGACCCCTATACTCAATTGTTTCTACCACTTATTGTGGTCCTACTTTGTAACTGTTTCTGAATTCAGTTGCTTGGCCAAGTCATTTTCTGTGTGGTTTTGACATCTATGCCCCTCAGTCCTAACCAGCACCATTTCACCCAAAAGAGTGCACATGAAGTGCCTATTGCAACCTCTGAGGCTAGAGTCTGACCAATTTTCATATAAAACCTTTTGTATTATCCATTTGTGATTGAATCTATGTGCATATACCTGCTTTGTCTATCTGCAGCCCTTCTGTGTTACACTGGATTCCAAAACCAATCATTGATTCGATCCACTTTCAGTCCTTGCTCTACTTGCTGCTTTGGTTTGGGGTTTTCAACTACAAAACCTGCAGGAATACATCAAAAGACCTAGGGCATAATTCAAGGACATCTTTCCGGTAGCAGAGACAGTCCCTTGTGACCTTTTGAACCGACCCTGAGAAGAAGTGCAGAACAAAAGCTCAACAACAAGATAATCATGTCCACGCCAAGCGTCAGGACCTGGCCTATCCGAACTTTCCAAGTACAAATGGGCAGCATGGTCCACCCAACGAGTGAACCACCTCACCGAGCTCCACATCAACTCAGTGGCGCATCTGGGTCCCAAGGAGATCCAGAACGCAGAAGGGCGGAAGAGAATAAAGGCCTTACCACCGAGGCCTTAGCAGCACACGGTGGAGACAGCTTCAGTCACCTCCACAGACGTGTGGCTGCTTCAGTATCAAGATCCAATTGTCCAGCTTCATCCTCAACTGCCATTGAAGGACCTGAGGAGTATGAGAAGCTGAAGATGAAGATGGATGAGTACATCATGCATGAGGAGTACTATAAATCCATCAGTGGGGAAGATGGAGAGGAGCCGTTGGCTGTACATGGGTCCAGACCACGTACAGATCTAGGGTCCTACGCACACTCAGGTCCTCCGTCCACTGCATCCTTGCCAAGACGACTAAGACCTGAGTATCCAACTCCAAGGGCTCCCGAAGTGGGCCCAACACGAGTCGAAGACCAACAACATCCAAGGCCAACCTACGGTGCCCTGGATCAAACGGCCGAGCTGCTGGCCAAATTCCTGTCTGGATCAGAAGATCCAGATGTGACGGCCTTATCAGAGGCCATTAAGGCTAAACTGGGTATTGCAGAACCCTTACCCAAGCCTGAGTTCCTCTCTCTCTCTCCAGGGCTGAGTACCCTGGCCGAAGATCTCAAGAGATCGAGGGTCTCAAGGCTGTTGCCTAAGGTTACCTGCCCCAGCCCCTTTCACCCCCGTGCCAGGACTGTGCCTATGGCGGATCTACAGGACGTGCCTGTCACAGAGAGTGAGAGAAGAGGGCTGTCAGCCCTGGCCCCACTTGCCGGCGTATCGCCTACAGGCCTAACTCCGGGGGGTGGGAAGACGGGCAGACCAATTGCCCAGGCGAACATCCAGCTGGAACTGCCGGAGTTCGACCCCAAAAATCTGCCTGAATGGGCAGAAGAATTTGCGGAGTTCCTTTTGTTGACTGGCCAATCCCATGTGGATGTGGCCACCAAATGTTCACTGCTAAAACGCTCATGCAAAAAGAAATTTTTGCAAAAACAGGTCAAACAGATTGTGAAAACCTGTTCTACTTGGGCGGAGGTACTCCTGAGGTTAGAGAAAACATTCTCAGTCTATGAGACTGACCTCAGCGTACGCACACAAATCGAGGAGCTACCTATGCTCCCGGAGTTTCCATCCGCTGCGCGAATTTCTGAGTATGTGTGCGACATGGAGTACTTATTTTCGAGGATGAATGTGGGCTCCTACGGAGCCACTGAGCCCCACCTGTGGCTCATGAGTAAGATCCCCCAGCGTACGTGGGATGATTGCCGCTCCACCTCTGAGAGGAAGAGCAGGACCCACTCGTATGATACACTGGTGGATCTCTTGATTGAGCTAGCTCTTGAGAGAGAGAACGACTCCCACATGGAGAAGTTCCTCAAGAAGCATTTGGGACGAGGTGGTACCCCTACCCCCGAACGTGGCGAAGGGAAGGGGCATAAAAATCCCACAAACACTAACCAGGGAGGTGGTAAAGGGAGGGGCAACCTACGTGCCATGAACGAGGTTCCAACTGATGCAGGCACACCCCCCCTGTTTTACTGCCGACCTGTCAATGACAAGGGGGGACCTTGTCATGCCTCTGACTGCGATCTCCGCAGTGGCTGTATGCTGCAGATGAAACGTCAGCAGCATACTAAAGATGGGAAAACTGTGACCCATCAGGACCACTTCAGGTGTACCATCACCTGTGGATACTGTGGCAAACGTCGTCACTATGGGGACGAATGCCACATCAAGAAACGCGAGAGTGACAAACTCAAGCGTCAGGAGGCGGAGCGCCAGAAGACGCCCGCCCGAAATCCCCCGAATGGGGATAAAGGTAAAGGAGGTGGCAAGGGGGGTGGCAAAACTGGACCCCCTAACCCCCAGAGGCGCTCATCAGCGCCCGTTGCTACACCTACTCCTGCTGCCACACCCGCTCCTGCCGCAGGTGTCCCCCAGAAGCGCCCCCAAGGGGATAACGCTACCCCTGAGGGGAGTAATTCTAAGAAGAGGCGCTTGGCCTGGATGGCCAAGTCCCTCATGGCTGCAGGAGTGGATGTGAAATTCCCTGGTGAGGAATAGGGGGGCGGCTCCGAAGAGGAGGACTTGGTTTTCTGGATCCTCGTGAAAATTGGGGATCAGGTTTTTCGAGCAGTGCTTGATACCGGTGCAACACTTTCCATAGTGGCCCGGCGCCTGCTTAGAACTTTCAGGAAAACTAAGACCGTGGCCATAAGAGTAGGGGATGGGCGTACCATCCATTCCTTGGGGGGGGTCGATGTGACCATATGTCTGGGCGACGAAACCGTGACCCAACACTGCAGAGTGTTGGACACTGACGCCTTTGACATCGTCATTGGCACTGACTTTCTAAGAAGAAACCCCCAGGTTAAAATGCTGTCCCTACAGCGTCCTTACTCTTTGCACTGCGACTTTGGCAGTGGGCTATTCTCCGTTCCTTCGGAGCTGTCAGGACGAAAAGAGTCTGGGCTGCGCTACGCAGCCAAGACGAACTTGAAAGTGCTGCCCTGGGTCGTTGTGGGTGCCGGAGGGCTCGGGGCCGGCAAGACCAGTGGGGCAGGCACGCGAGGAGTCTCCCTGGATGTTGTTATTGGGGGTAGAACCGGAGACACGGACACCAACGGAGGCGAGAGCAGCGACAACAGAAGCAAGGTCCATGCTGATTGTGGTCCGGCAGAAAATCCCAGTCTATGAAGAAAATTGAGGGGAATTATTCTAAATACATCTGAGTGTCCAAAACTGTCCGAATGAATTTAAATAATCCATTTATGTAAAATTGTATGGCCGATCAGGCCCGCGAGCGCGCGCCAGCGGCAAATGGCGATTCCAGCTAAAATAGCGGAATGCGGCGGATTTACGGGAAATGGACCGCGGAATCAAATCCGGCATATCAGAAATATATAGGAAATATCCTGTGACTGAGCTGCGAGGCGGCAATTCCGCCGAAGCAAAGAAAATGACCAAAATGTAGCCAATCTGGGCAGAATGTCTGAAAATCTGAGCAGATGGGGCTAGCCGCACTTACACTCCCCCTCCAAAAACACACTGGGGTGTGTCGCTACGTCAACGAAGAACGTAGTGCGGGTAAGTCCCAGAAAAACATAGAAATGTAGCCTCGATGAGGCGAAATCTGCTTGATCTGACCTGATTTGGGCTGAATTGGCACTGAATCAGGCTGGATGAACCTGAAATGAGACAGAATGAGAAGTGACGAACAGTCCTCCGTGCAGTAAAACATTAGGTCAGGGGCTAAAAAGCATGTAAACGTATCGAGAATCGATACCAAACCATGCATTGGTTGAGAATGAGGTAGATTATTGGTGGATTGAGTGGGGGGATCAAGAATTTGAGTGACATCTCAGCGCTCTGGCACAGTTTCGCTGTCGCGGGCACGCTACGGTGTCCTCGCCGAACTCTACATCGTGTTATCCCGCTTTTCTCGTTCTGAAAAGTACAGCATGTGGCTCAGATTTGGCGCATCTGGTGGATGATCACAAGATTCAGCAAAAATGAGAATGAATTTGAGCAGAGATTGAGGGGATTAAGCAATCACAGAGGAGTTAAACAAATACACATGTAGTCTACAGACTCTAAGTGCACAGAAGATCATAAGCGTCAACGAAGTTAGGCAAAGCCGTCGACAGATCTTCGAGGAATGATGGGAGATGACAAGGAAATCAATCTAAATTGTCCTAACATGAGTAAATTCCCTGAGATGAAGGTGAAATGAAGCGGAATGTGTGCAACTGAAACTACCAACGCTTTCGTTTAGACTAAAGTTAATATATATTGTCGTTTATTCAGCTCAATTGTGCTTTCCGGCACGTTGGTTCGCGAGCATCAAACAGATTCTATCAAAATGTGGATCATGTGATGATGCATCATGATGGGACATGCTGGCCCTGGATCCTTGGCATGTAACGCGCCGAAGGTTCGCTGAAGGCACTTTACTGACAGTATATAACTGAGAGACACCGAATGTACAGTGGCGGTGGTGTCAATCGACTTGGACAAGGCCAATCTTTCGATGAAGTCCCACAAGACACTTGGATTCACCATTCTCGACAGTTTCTGGTCGGATTGAGCTCACATTGGCGTGTGCCAAAAATACAACGAAGCTTACGGACTTCAGAGGTTGCTGTTAGAAGTCCCTAGAGCTCCTAGATGAAGATTGTCTGAACAATTGACGTCTGGTTTTCGTATTTTGGTTCCACTGTTGTACAGAATGATGGACAAACCTGAGAAATTCAAGGTGAATTTCAGGATCCTGGATCTGAATCTGGACTTTGGCGTCAGCATCACAGCAAATGAAGGTAAGATCTGAGTTCCTGGCGTCGCCTCTAGGGCAGCCAGTACTACAGGGGTTGCCTGTAGGGGTGAATGTCGCTGGCCAGCGTTTTGATTATGTACATTTGCTTCCATCTGCACGAGTAGCCAAATTCCAAAGATGCACAGACCAACAGAGACAAGATTACCCCGAATCTGCCTGAATTAAGCCTGAGTTTGGTTTTTTCTGAACACGGCAGCACACTCCGTCAGCGTATCTACGCCTTGTCTGCCGAACGGAGACCAAAGAAAAGTTAATTGACGTCAAATTATCAAACATTCGCAGTTCTCCACATCATGACATAAACAGAAAGAATGAACAGTGGATTGAGCAGAATGTGGTAGGATGGCTTCCTTAATTCGGCCAAGCACGAATGCATGTGACCACCAACCTGTCTGGCCTGGCCCTCGTACGGCTTGGGCGCTGCAGATCAGCGGCCGAACTTGAAGCTTGGTCCTCATTTGGCTCCTGGGCTGGCCTGACCGCAGGAGGGGGGATCGACGGATCAGCCCTGGAATGTGGCTGCTGAGGGCCGTAAAAGGCTGGATCTCGATTCACCACAGGTCGTTTTCCGTCGCTCTCCACTTGTCTGTCTGGTTTCGACAAACAATCTGTCAGGAGTACTCCAATTTCGGGGTGCTTCTTGAGGAAGTCGATGAACCCCTTGGTGTACCCATGGACAAAAGATTGGGCTGGTTCCCAGTTGTTGTGACTGGAATCAAAGCCCCTCCACTCACACCGAAATTCCCATTCGCCCTTGGCGTCACGTCTTGCTTCAACAATCCTCTTGAGTTCGTACTTCCCCCCTTCGATTACCCGATCGGACAAGTGTTTTGCAGTCCAAAAAAGGGGTTTAACTCGATCCTTGGGGGAGGGGATCTCTCTCTTGAGGCGATCGCCCGAAACGTCAATTTCCCTGCTGACATCCACGTGAATCCTCCACCTGTTCTCCCCAAGACGCGCTGTAACAGCGAATGGCCCCTCCCACAAGGGAAGAAGCTTGTCATCTCCGTCCAGGGTGGTTTCGGATTTTCGAAGCCAAACTCGATCATCGACTTCAAAATTGTGGGGGTTTTTTCGACCTTGATTTTGAACCCAAAGCCAGTCAGCTTGATGCTTCTCGATTAATTTCGACACAGATTTATCTGCTCGTTGGACTTCGTCCAAAAACAGCGAAGCATCCTTACAGGGGCGAGGATTATTCAACGGCATGTTCCACCAACACTTCTTTCGTCCAAAGACAATTTCATTTGGAGAAAGGCCATGATACAAAGGCGTGTTGTGGTAACGGCGAAGCAATGCGAAGAGAACTTCCATCCAATGGAAATCCTTTTCACTCGCGAGCTCCTTACGAAGCATATTAATTATTGAGCGGCCGGCTCTTTCGCCAGGCAGCGCTCGATGCGAGTGGATTTCACATCGGAGGTGGTGGATTCCAAGGCGAGCACACAATTCTCTCCACCATTCGGAGGTGTACTCTTTGCCTGAATCCGTCACCACCTCGGATGGGACGTCCCAGCCTCCCATCCAGGTCTGCGCGCACCACTTGGCGGCAGCCTTGCCAGTCATCGACTCAATGTTGCAAGGCAACACTTGAATGTAGCCGGAATGACGGCACTGAATAAGAAGCACACCATTGACTTTTTTGTTAGTCCAATGGCACTCTTCGTCATCGAGCTCACCGAGATAGAAAAAATCACTCGTGACTCTGTTGAAGAGACGCTCCGGAATAGGATGAGGCCTCAGATGGCCGTGCTTCTTCGCGCTGGGAGGCGTCGAGACAGCACATTGGGCACATCCGGCAGCTACTTTCATGCAATGAGTGTAGAGCCTCGATCCAAACAACCTATGCTTAATCATCGACCACAGTCGACGGCCATGTGCGTGGGGGGACTCCCATTTGTGCCACCAGTTTAACACTCGGGGGGCTAGGGCGTCTGGCACACACAATTTACCCTCCATCCACAGCTTCCCCCCATCCAACGAGTACTCTGCAAAAATCCCATCTCTGTGCGCATCTTTGGATTTGAGATTTCCAAAGACCTCTTTAAACATGGGATCCTGCAGGTAATCGGACGTCCAGTCACGGATGATCAGGGAATCCTTAGGCAGGGGTGGAGTTTTGGCCGGATCTCGACGCTTAATGCCTTGGATCAACCGAAATCGATTTACTCGTCGGGTGTAGTCAAACCGTTTCACACTCCCTGTGGGGGGATCGGTGACATTTTCCACGACTTTCATCGTTTTGGTGCAGATCTCATGGGCATGCGCCGGATCTGAGATGGCCGTGATGTCGTGACACGGCAATGCGTGCTGTTTAACAGCGCACTGCATGCATGCACGTCGAATGAGTTTCTTTTCTTCCTGATCCCATTCGATGATTACATGGCGGTCCTGCTCCGTACCATGGATGTTGGTACTTTGCAGCCCCTCTGAGGCGGGGTAAGCCCATCGGCTCAGAGCATCCGCTACCGTGTTATGTTTTCCAGGCAAATACGACACATGGAGGTCAAACAGAGAGAGAAATTCGTGCCATCTGGCCCGTCGACCAGCTGGGCTCGCGGCAGTATCAATGTGTTCAGTGGCCCAATACTCCAGAGATCGATGATCCGTCAGGACCTCGACTCGATTGGTGCCAACCCACGATTGGTATTTTTTTAAAGCACAGATGATGGCGTAAGTCTCTTGCTCACGCGGCGACCATTGCATTTGGCGTGGAGCTAGCTTCCGTGACCAAAATGCAAGAGGGTAATGATCGCCGGTGGCTTCATCAACCTGTTCAAGGACAGCTCCGATCGCGTACCTAGATGCGTCGGTTCTAATGTAGAAGGGTCGGTCAAATTGGGGCACATGCAACGTGGCGACTTCGCAGAGGGCCGCCTTCAAGTGATGGAAGCCCTCCTCGCACTCGTCAGTCCACTTGACACGAACCTTTGAACCTGCCTTGCCTGCATCTCTCCCTACCTTCAATAATTCAGTGAGGGGGGCAGCAAATTTGGCATAACTCGGCACAAAAGTGTGGTAAAAATTGCAACAACCCAGGAATCCTCTCAACTCCGTGATCGTCTCAGGGCGCTTCCACTTCTGAATAGCGACGAGCTTCCCTGGACTGGGTCGTCGAGTGCCATTCTCTAGGAGAGAACCACAAAATTCGACTGATTTTAAAAATAATTTTCCCTTCTTTGGCCCACAAATCAGCTGATTGGCGTCAAGAATATCCAAAACTTGGTTTAGCTGCTTCTCATGTAGGGCCACCAGCTCGGCTTCGGTCAGTCCCTCCCCCTCCGTCGCGATGATTATGTCATCTATGTACACACTCACGAAGGCACGAAGCTCAGGATGGGTTGTGAACAGCACATCCTCCATCATTCTTTGAAAAAATGAGGGGGCGTTCTTCAATCCCATGGGCATGACGGTCCACTGGACTGGGCCACATGGCGTGCACATACAGGTAAGAGGTCTGCTGTCCTTCCTCAACGGCATTTGGTGAAAGCCGTGACGGAGATCCAGCACAGAGAACAAACGACCTCTTGCCCTCTTGGCGATTTCCTCCTCAATGAGCGGCAGGGGGTGTGAATCCGCCTTTGTTTCGGCGTTGAGATTGCGAAAATCAACAACCATTCGCCAACCATCAATGGTGTTCTGGTCTGCAGGCGGTGGCTTCGGGACTGTGAAGGGTGAACAGCACCATTCGCTGGTCATACAACCCTCAAGCCAACCAAATTCCCTGAGATTTCTCTCAATGATTTTTCTGAGAATCTCATGTTTGTGTCCATGATTTTCATAAGGGCGCTGTTTTTTTGCCTTGTACCCTTCACGAAGCTCGATGAAGGCTTCACCGAACTGCCCACGGACAGGGGGGTCCTTGATCAACTTTCCTGAAAGGGTTGTATCCTTCCGTTCCTCAAAAATCTTTTCTCTTGACTTGGAACACAATTCAGTGTCCACCTGATCGCCAGGAATTACTGTCGAAAAAACCTTGCGACTTCTTCGGCTTTGGCAGGAAGAATCTTCTTACGGATGTCCCTAAACAGGTCCGTATCAACTGCCTCTTGAAGATAGGTGGGTCTTGTGTCGAAATCCCAGAGATTTTCTTCGCGATCCAGCTCCTCGAAAGGATCCATGAAAGCTTCCACAGGGGGTTTTTCATAAAAAACTCTGAACTTGCGGCGCGATTGGAGATTTTTCCTCGCCCGTGCACTGAAGATTCTTTTCGATGTCGACCGTATTGGGGAAGAGGGAGACGAGGCGGATCCATTGGACGTTGAATTACCTTGGGTATCTGACGAACAAAAATCAGAAAAAATAGATTCATCGTCAGTACCACGCTCAACCTCAGATTCAGACCCAACACAGGAATCTGTACTAGAATCAGCAGAATTAGAGTCAGAAAGCTTTCCATCCACCAGGAATGCAAGCGAACTCCAGGATCGCTGTGGCAGGGGACCTGTGTCGTCCCTGGCATACAGCTTAATCTTCCTGGGAAGTTCGATGTAATCAACACAAATGTCCTGTAATTCCTGAAACCAAGGCTTGTCGTCCCACAAGGGCACAACTAAAATTGCCTGGGTTTTATCTTGCTTGATTTTGTGGATGACCTGCTGGATTAAGTGAAACGGAGGATTAATCCACAACTTCTTGTCCCATTTGTGGGTCCAAGCGTCGCTAAAGTGCTTGTCAAAGCGCTTGTTCATACGGTTAGCAAATGCATCATACTGAGGCCAAAAGGAATGATGTTCATGGAAGTATTCACAAATTGCATCGCGCCATTTGTCGACAACTCTGTAGGATGAAGAGTGCCAGCGCGAAGGGCGTCGTGGCTGGGAGTCCCTACGAAGACATTCTAACTCCTGGGAGTAATCGGCACTCCCATTCACCTCTGCAATGGTGACATCTTCACCAAATTTTGGTGTCACTTTTTGCTTCAAAAATTCTTCTGCACTTTTAAACCCTGCGTGCAAAAAACGAAATTCAGGACGCTCCAAAGGACCTGACTCCAGCAAAAAACAACGACGATGACCTACGGGCGCTACCCTGTTCTTGCGAAGCCAAGGATGCCCCAAATAAAGGTCATATTTTATGTCAGCACGGTAGAAGTAGTCATCCTTAAGGACAACTTCTTCCACATTTTGCTCTTCCCAAAGGTCTTGAGCGACCAAATGGGTAGATATATAACAACCGCGTTGCCCACCTGCGAGAGAATGTCCAGAAACTCCCTCGAGGGTAACAGGATGAGGCGACTCGAACACGCAGTCGTCGGGTAAGAATGCATTGGATTGGAGATTTACCTCTGATCCATTATCACACAAACAAGTGGCGAGGTGGAAATTTCCCTTGCAATCAGAGACCCACAGCTTTGTGACAAACTGTCGAGCCCTGTGCTTGGACTGTACACCAACCTCGTCCACTACAACAGAAGGATCCGCTGCCGGATCCAGGGGAGAGGAGACAAGCGACCCTACATCAAGTAATGGTCGATCAGGAATTTGGGGATCATGCCTGAAATCGCCTGGGGAGGGGCGATTTTCGTGGCTCCCCTAGGCGTTCTGACCTCCAGCGGCTGCGTTAACATTGTGAACACAGCCTGTTTCGTCGATCCATTCATCTTGGAACGGATCATCCGCTGGATTCAGAGCATTTTCGACGTAATCTCGATCCGCATCAGACACCTGGTCTGCACCTGAGACCTGATCCACACGATGGTTTCCTTTTCCACGTCCACGGCCACGGCCGCCGGATGATGGGCCACCACCGTCGCCACGCCCTCTGCCCTTACCAGAGAAGGGGGTTCCCGAAGGATTTCCCTTACCCTTACCCTGTGATCCTGGAGCATTTCCTTTGTTTGTACCGGATTGAGGGGTTTGGCCTGGATATCGATTTCCGCCTCCGGCGTTGACATTTGGACCTGTCTGGCCATTCGGCTGCCCACCGGAACCGGATGGAGTCCGATTTCCTTTGCCTTGGGACCCGCCAGGGCCTCCGGTATTTTTGTTCCCACCGGAGGGAGTCGAATTACCCTTTCCCCCCTTGGCACCATGCACCTGCCTGTCATTCCTGTCTGAATTCTGAGGATTACTGACATTTTCACCAATCACCTTGTGATCGTAAGCAGACCATCGGTGATTAGCAGTGGAATGCGTCTTAGCTCGGTTCGTAGAACCTAGAAGAAGACAGATGCTACAATGATCCTGAACATTCCGGGTGTCATTCACCTTTTTGTTGCCCTTTTGGGCCCCATTTTGGGTGTTTTGCTGGGTGTTCCTGTTTCCCCCAAGACCCTCATGAAAATTTTGATTGGCGGCGTCAGCGAGCCTCTCAACCTCTTCCCACAGTTCTTGCGGAGTAAACGAAAACACCCAGTTCCTGGCCTTCAGGCGATTGCCATGGAAACTTACTCCCCTATTGAGGACTTGGACAAACAAGTCCCGATCCTCGTGTTCATTGAACTTGATTTTCCACGTGTTTTCAGTGAATTTCACCTTGGTAAACGACGTGGGGGAGCACTTTTGAAGTGCCTCCCTGACTGTAAACCGGTTGGCCGAGGCGTCAAAGCCATCGATTTCCGCCCACCAGGTCTTGACCTTTTCTTCGGACTGTCGATTCCGAAGGGTGGCGGCGGTTTCTGAGGGGATCTTGTCAAAAATCAGATTTTTCAGCTCGGCACTAGAAAATTTTTCGCCTGAATGTTCAGATTCTTCTACGAGATTCCAGAAGCGCTGTCTCTTGTCCTGCACCTCATGCAAGATTAATCGAGAGAACGAAGGAAAATTCTTCAACATCTGGTGGTAATGGTCCTCTGGCAGTCGAGATCCACGTACCTCCAACTGTTCCCACACCTCATCAAAGGTAAGGGGGGAACTTGAATCTTCACGATCACTCCAGGTTCTGAGCCAAGTGTTGGCCGGCGCTCCCTCAAGGCAGTCCAGGAGCGCCATCAGGAACTGATCATCCTGGAGTTTTTGAGTCTTAACCCACAGTTTAAATTCCCGTTGGAACTGAGGCCAACGTCTGGGGTTTCCATTATACTTTGGTTGCTTGGCAACCTGACGAAGTCGCAATGATGTAGGATTAAGGAGTGAATCCAGCCCAACACCGGCCGTAATGGTAGACACCTTGGCGGCATCATTAGCCACACCAGCTCCGGCGAGGGTCTGGGCGAGCAACATCTGGGCAATTGCATTGGAATCAACAGCAGGAAGGGTAGTACGGGAGGCAGTTCTTTTGGCATTTTGAACCTCAGTCCTAGCCTTCGCCGATCTACTCTGTGATCGAGAGATTGTAACCCTTTCCTTTAGCTTAGTCCTGCTGATCCGTGCATCGGTGGTCTTAGAGTCCACCGAAGGAGCAATCGAAAAAATTTCTGTCGCCTCCTCCGACGGTTCTGTTGTCTGATCCACCGATGATGCGCCCTCAGACCTCATGTGGGTCTTGAAAAGATCTTTAATTCCCAGCGTCTGAATGATGAGTTGCATTTGATCTTTGAGCAATTGGAGCTCAGAGTCTCGCTGAGATCTGCAAGAGCAGTCGGCAGGACAGTACATACCGTGCCCTGAAGGGCCTGAGCAGGCTGTCGGACCGCTAATCTCAGTGGTTCCCAGCCAGGAGTCCACTTGGGGAGCTCCTTCAGTCCTAATCTCCAGGCTTGCCTGCCTAGCTGCCTCTAAGATTCCTTCCTCAACCGCGGCGGCTAGATCGTCGCGGATGGAAACAGAGGGATGGGGGGCGGAGGGCCCGGCAACAGGTGCCTTGGTCTTCTCCTTCGGGAAGGGGCTTGCCTCCCAGATCTGCAAGAAAATGGCAAAAGATTCATCTTCTTGAGAACACCACCACATCCTGGTATTAATTTCTTCTTGAAGAAGGAAAAAATATTCAAATAAAAAATCAGAGGCGATTCTTTCTTGTCCTATCAGCTTAGACGTGGCTAATAGACACAGGGCCTCAAGACTCTGAAGGTTACGGGTCACTTCTGAAGACAAATGGTTGTCCCATTGTGCCCAATTGTCTGGTCGATTATAGGTAGGTACCTCACCTGGACCACCCATCTCAATGTCGTCAATGTCGGCATCGATGATCACGAAATGTGCACATTGGTACGGAGAATTAGTACCTGCCAGGTCCGTAAGCTCCACCGGAGCGTTGCCATTAGCGTAAGCTGGGAGATTCCAGCTGCTTGATGGCCAATTTCGACTGGGATCTTGATTGTAATCTGGGCCTCCACAGCTGCTGATTTGTGTCCTTCTTGGGCAATTTGGGCTTGCGCAAGGCATTCCTCTCAAGGCCTCGTTCGCACAGCACCACGGCAGCGTAATCGTTACGTCTCCGGAGGTTGCGGAGTCTACGGGGCCGTACTGAGGGGCTAGCTGTGGTTGGGACACCAAAGGAACAACATTCAGGTAGCCTCTGCTACCATGAAAGTGCTGCCCTGGGTCGTTGTGGGTGCCGGAGGGCTCGGGGCCGGCAAGACCAGTGGGGCAGGCACGCGAGGAGTCTCCCTGGATGTTGTTATTGGGGGTAGAACCGGAGACACGGACACCAACGGAGGCGAGAGCAGCGACAACAGAAGCAAGGTCCATGCTGATTGTGGTCCGGCAGAAAATCCCAGTCTATGAAGAAAATTGAGGGGAATTATTCTAAATACATCTGAGTGTCCAAAACTGTCCGAATGAATTTAAATAATCCATTTATGTAAAATTGTATGGCCGATCAGGCCCGCGAGCGCGCGCCAGCGGCAAATGGCGATTCCAGCTAAAATAGCGGAATGGGGCGGATTTACGGGAAATGGACCGCGGAATCAAATCCGGCATATCAGAAATATATAGGAAATATCCTGTGACTGAGCTGCGAGGCGGCAATTCCGCCGAAGCAAAGAAAATGACCAAAATGTAGCCAATCTGGGCAGAATGTCTGAAAATCTGAGCAGATGGGGCTAGCCGCACTTACAGAACTATCGTACTGAAAACTACCAGCTGGCCCGTCATATTCTTGAAAAAGGACTGGCGGCCCTTCAGATAAACCTGGATGAGATCAAGGTGGAATTGTTTGCGAGCCAACAACAGCACATCATGCAGTTGTACTGCTCAAAACAAATGAACAATGCTTTCCGTTTCTTCTGGAAAGCAATGGGCCTAGCGTATGCTAACCCTCCCTTCTCCCTGCTCGCGAAGGTTCTAACCAAGATCGCTTATTAGGGAGGAAGGGTTGTTATGTGCACCCCTGACTGGGGTTGCTCTGGTGAACATGCTTACTGGCGCCGTATGCTTGACCGAATGACCGTGGGAAGAGTGCAACTCCCCGACGGCCCCATCTATGTGCCTGAGGACTCAGACACAGCTATGCAGGCCCCTGAGTGGGCCAGTTTCCTGTCCATCATCGATGGATCTCTCAATCCTGTACCCCTGTGTGACCTGGACCAGGTGCTACTAAAAGAGGTCATGGCCGAAAATCGTGGCCTGACCCTTTATGATCTCAAAAATCGATCTCGTGAGCACCTATCTGCCACACTTACAGGGTGTGAGTCTCCTGATGACTATCTGGAACCTGCAGCTGTAAAAGAGGATGCTGACGACCAACTGTCTGAGATCGCCAGCACTATTCCCTCTGTTGATCCCAGCTGTGTTGACCTAAAACATAGTGCTTTCCTGGCCCAGCTGTTGCTAGAGGAGGTAGATCTAGAGTCCACCTCTGAACCCGCTTCCTCTGTTGGGAAACCAGTGCTGGACATGCAGCCTGTGCACACAGGTGAACCCGTAGCCCGGAGTACTGATGCTCTGGCACGGCCTGCTGCTAATAACATGCCCTTGTCTGAGCATGACACTCAAGAACTCCGACGGCTGTTGTAACTGAAGGCCGAAGGTATTGAGCGCCAAGAGCGGCTGCAATACCTCAGACAGACCTGGAAATACTCCATCTGGTCTGAGGAGGACGATGAGTCCTATACGCTGCCTGATCCTGAGATACCTCTAGTGTATTCTCTACACTATGGGCAGCAATGTCCCCCTGAGTGGGATGATGGTACTGTACCTGCCGAAACTGCTGATCGGCATAAAAAGAAAGAACATGGAAAAAGCAACCTCCACGCTGAGGAGGATTTCCTTCAGAAAGTCGAGAGTCCTAACCTTGACCCCCGCCTGAAGAAACTGCTTATAACCTATGAGGAGGTGTTCGGCGCCTTGCCGCCTCCCCTATCTTGTAAAAAACTGGTCCAGATGGACCTGAAATTGAAACCAGAATTTGAAAAGACGCGAGTGAGGCGTCGTCCCTATCCCGCTCCACAGGAACAGGTCGAAGAAATCGAGCGCCAGATCCAAGAATGCATTGATGCTGGCCTCGTTGAAGAGTATAAACATGGGGACTATCCCCATCACTGCAGCCCCTGTTTCCTCGTTGCTAAACCAGGGTCGACTGCTCTACGTCTTGTTGTAGACTATGGTGAGGTCAACAAGAAAACCCAGAACCACTCAGGGAGTATTCCTAACATGGAAAACACCCTGGAGCGTATTGCCAAATGCAGGTATAAGACCAAAATGGACAAACGCTCTGGTTTCTGGCAGGTTGACCTAACCGCCGCAGCTCAGGAGCTGCTTGCCTTTATAACCCCTAAGGGTCGTGTCTTCAAGTGGAAGGTTATGCTTTTCGGGGTAGCTAACGCCCCAGCGCTCTTCCAGGAGCTTATGAACAAAATTTTGTACATACTGAGGCGCAGGCCTCTAGTACAAGAGTTGATTTCTCGGGGTGCAGAAATGGAGGCTCACATCGACGACGTGAGTTTGGGTACTAATACCAAAGAGGACCATGTCCTTCTCCTCCGTTAATTCTTCACTGTCTGTCAAGAAAACCATCTCCGAATCAAACTCGAAAAATGTGAGTTTATGAAAGAGGAGATGGAGTATTTGGGTTTCGACGTGGGGTATGGCTGGTGGAAACCAGCCGCGTCTAAGATGCAGCCCCTACAGGACATGCAGATTCGCGATGACCCTAAGAAGGTTCTACACGATGTGAGGAGTTTTGTGGGCGCCTGTAATTTCTTTCGGCGTCACATCCACAATTTTACTTACTCCTCTGCACCCCTCACCGACCTGATCAAGAAGACTACTCCCTGGAGGTGGACCTCGGGAGAGGAAGAGTGTTTCCAGGAGTTGAAGAAGAAGATTGCCTCCTCCAACTGCCTGGGAGTGCCCCGGCCTGAGGGCGAGATAGTCCTGATCACTGATGCCAGTGATGTAGGGGGGGGAGGTACGATCTATCAATGGCAGGAGCTTAACCCCGCTGAACTAACCCACTGCCATTATCGTACTACTGGACTGAGCCGTGATGGTTCGTTGAAACATGACTATCCTACCAGTGAGTGGCGACTGGTGCCACTGGGACACTGGAATTGGAAATGGAACCAAGCGCGTTCCAACTACAGCACCTATGACCAG
The DNA here is from genome assembly GCA_964036045.1 of Eutreptiella sp. 'Long Island Sound 2002'. Taxonomy (NCBI): domain Eukaryota; phylum Euglenozoa; class Euglenophyceae; order Eutreptiales; family Eutreptiaceae; genus Eutreptiella; species Eutreptiella sp. 'Long Island Sound 2002'. The sequence goes on from OZ038385.1 coordinate 47,577,419, forward strand.
GAACTCCTGGCCGGTATGTTGGTGCTATGGTCACAATCCCGACTCCTGGGTTCTAACCCTATTGTCTGGCTGTGTGACCAGGAGCCTGTGAAGTCTTTTCAGAAGGGCCCACCACCAGAAAAAGCGAAGCTAAAACGGTGGTGGACTTACCTGAGCCAGTTCAGGCTGACAGTGCATCATATCCCCGGGATTAAGAATGAACTGTCGGACTATATATCGCGCAACAACTTCGATGCGCTTATTGGTGAGAGCTCTGAGGCGCTCGCCAAAGAGGCTTTCCAGCGTATGGATGTCCAGCTTGACCTGTCCATGCGCACTGCTGGAATCCTGGAGGGTTGGAGTCTAACCGACTATCAGTCAGAGTATGAAGAAATTCTCCAAACCCTCAGCACTGGTCTCGAACCCCGTGTCGTTGACGGGCACCAGTGGTATAAAAACAATCAGTACCTCTTCTACGAGGACCGAATTGTTGTGCCTGAGGCACGACTGGATGGGTGCCTACAGTGGTCCCATCTCAGTTCTGGTCACACTGGCGCTAATCGCTCAGTGGACTTCTTCCGTGAGTGTTTCTACTCTAGTCTAACCCTGACTGAACTGAGGTCGCGTATGCAGACCATTGTGGATGCTTGTGGCTGTCATGCCAGCAAGCAGAGCGACAGTAGGGATAGGGGCCTGATCTCCAGCTTACCCATACCCTATTGTGCTAACTCTCTTCTCTACGTGGACTACATCCACGGCCTACCACGCTTTGGCGGCTATGATAGCTGCCTCGTGGTCACCTGTGGTCTATCTCGCTTCACCCGTGTGTTCCCTTGCAATAAGAAAATCACAGGTGAGCAGACTGTAAAAATGTTGGTCGAACAATGGTTCGAACCCTATGGAGCACCTAAGCAGGTGCACTCTGATGAAGATGTACGCATCCGCAGTGACACTGGGTGGTACAAACGAGTGCTAAATGCCCTCAACGTGGAGGTAACCACAGGTGTACCCTATACTCACACGTCTAACCCTCTCTGTGAGAGACAGAACCGTGTGGTGGAGCAAAACTTAAGAATCCTGATGAAACAGGAGCGCACCAAAGACTGGGTACGCCTAGTGCCCTGGGCAGTTCTGTCCATGAACTCACAGCGGAGCTCTTCTACGGGTTTCACCCCCCACGAACTGTTCCATGGAGGACTACCTGCTTGGTTCTTCAAAACCCCCTTCCCTGAGGACTTCAAGAGCCCTGTGGGAGATTGGCTGGAACACAAGCAGTCTCTGGCTAACCAGGCTGGTACTAACCTGAGGCACATTCGTGACCGTGAACAGAGCCGACAGAACCGCCTACGGCGACCTGCCAGCTTCAAGGTTGGTGACCTTGTTTTGGTACACCATTCACGCCTACCCTCCTGGCCACGTAACTGCCTACAGGACCCTTACTTTGGACCCTATCGTATCATCAGGATAGATGGATCCAGGATCCATGTCAGGTGCAGTCCACGTCTAGGTGGTGAACTGCTGTGTGCTCCTAAGCAGTTGAGGCACTATCACTCCCCTGACGACTTGTCTTGGGATGAGTGGCGCCTCAGCGACAGTGAGATTGAACGTATAGACCTAGAGAACGCTGCCAGTCCAGAGGAGGCAGACGAACTCGAAGAGATGACTGCCGATGAGATGGCAGTCGATGGTTACTACGTGGTTGCAGGTATTGCTCGCCACGAGTATAAACAAGGCTGGAAATTCCTTACCCTGTGGGATGGCTATGGTTTGTCTGAGGCGACCTGGGAACCTATGTCAGCCTTCATACAACCAGATGGGAGTATCAACCCCATCTTCCGCACTTACCTCGTTGAGAACAACGAGGTGCAGCTCCTAACCCGTGCTGAGACTATGTCCCGGCGTAAGAAGCGGAACTAATTTCCCTGTGTCAGTCTACTGACAGGTACAGTGAGCACTGCACTGACCCTGTCTGTGCCCTGCAGACCCATGCCTATGGTTTCCAGCGTGAGCCAGGTGGCCGCTTATCATGATTGCAGCCACCCAGCGAGTGTGTGCCTTGTTGACCATGTGTTGCATGGGTACTGCCCTAATGTAATGACCTTGGTGAGCCAACGAAGAACGGTGGCTTCCTACACCAGGGGGGAATGACAAGCAAGGTGTTATGAGGCAAGGTGTGTCTTCCCTCCTTGGGGACAAGCGAGCCCACAGTTAGGACCCCTGACTGGTCCAGACCCATGGGGTTCTACCCTTCCTTACAGGGTTTACCATACCCCTAAGTGTGCTACGTATGTCTGTATGTGTCTCACTTCACTCCCCAGTGTGGCTCCCGGAGACCGGGCTTCGCTGACGTCGGACCGAAGGTCCTAATCAGGTACTATTACCACTCCTATGGCGCCCAATTTCTGTGCTGGCGCCTATCCTTGGGGTAAGACGGCAAAAGCCCTACCTACTAAGAGGGGAGGGGTGGCCAAGTGTGCTAAGGGCATACAAAACGCCCATTTTTGCTAAAGGCCAAAAGCTAACGCACTCCCCTGCCCACGAGGAAAAGCACGCGGGACAGGAGACACCACTACACTACACTCACTAACGCCAGCACCGGCCTTCGGAGGCAGGGTGAGCACTCATCACTTGCACTCCACTCCTGCCAGGCCTGCTGACCCTAACCCCTACACACGCTACTTGGGGCTGCTGTCCAGGAAGACTCAGGCCCTAGTGGCCCTCCTGTGAAAAGGACAAGAGAACACAGCGCTCCTAAGCAACTGTGGCCTAACAGGGGACGCCACAACGCGTTTCCCCTGCTAGGGCTTGGAGGGAAGGGGTGCTCTCGTTGCGTGCACAGCGCAGATGTCATTGAGGTCGAGCTGCCCTCGCCAGTACTGGCTGAGGCACAGTGATTTGATTTGTGATCAGCGCCCCTGTTTTGCAGGGGCAGAAAAATGGTAGCCGCCGAAGGCAGCTGCTGCTGAAGCGGTACCCAGAACCCCATGGCCAGGTTACGGCATACAACCGGTCTCCGGTCCACTAACCCCATGTACGGCGTGTTCCGTGCCGTGAAGACCCGCATCGGCAACCGATGCACCGCCAGCGGAGATTTGTGTATCAGAATATCAGGAATCAACAGGGTTTTATTTTCATATTGTTTCCGTCAATTTTTACGCTTCCGTTCTGATATTCACTATTTTGACTGCTGGCGGTTGGATCGCGAATTTACCGTAACCGCCAGTTTAACTGTTTATAATGGAAATTTTAACGCAATCCGTCACGAAGGCTCCAAAGTCGCCAGGAACTGCATGGATGCTTCCGCAATTTTCACAATTAATACTCGCAACCTTAATCCGAATTTTTCAGGATGTCGAAATCGGATTTTCGACTTCGACATCCCCGCACTTGATTTGACCTCCTTCGAGTGGACCTACGTGCTTCCCTATGCACGAATCAACTTTCCTTCTCTCTTGCCCCCCATTTGTCTCAAAGATATGGGCAAAACAAAGTTGATTCGTGAGGCCACTTGTGAAGGTCATATCTCGTGTTGTTTGCGAAGAATGACAATAAGGAAACGTGGGATGTATTCACAATACTCCCGAAGTAATTTAGGAAGCATCATATGCCTTGCGTTTCCACACGTGCGCGCTAGTGTAATGGATCATGGTCAAGAGGGTAGAGTTTGCGTTATAACTCTTGGGCCATGACATTGCGTGCGTTAAGATAACTTTCGAGTGTAGCACGCAAGTGTTGGTGTTGCATAGGAACTCTCCTTGAGTTCCTATGAGCGATTGACACAAAGTTATGCCCTTGGAGGGGCATGACATATCGTGGTGGGAGCTGCCTTTTTGGGCAATATGTGGTATGTGCCATGTGTTGTGTTGCGTGCCCATTTGGCGGGTCCATTACTCCAAGCCAAGCCCGCCAATGGACCTCATATTGTGCAAGCCCCTTCTCCATACTCCCTACGATCAATTGCAAGCCTAACCTTCGTGAAGGGAAGCTTGTTTGGTGAACCCGAAGCGATGCGTTGGGAGCAAAGTGTGTGTTTTACAATTTTCCATATTTTCGTGTGCCCACTTGGGAAGTAGCGCTCGTAACCTTTCAAGGCGCCCCAAGTGGAGCACATATGTGGGATCGAAGGTCATTGGTGTCAAGTCATTGTGTTTAGAAGAATTAGATGATTGCACGATCCAAGCCAAAGATATTATAATATAATTGTGCGCCTTTCAAGGCACTTTGGTTTGTCTTTGTGCCAATTTTGCCGTTTTTGGCCCGTCATGATGTCAAGTGGCGACCTTGTATCTCAACGTTGCGCTCAATTGACATCATGACCCAAGTATGTTATGAGGGTACATACTTCGGTGCCCAACATATCTTGGACCCGGCGAATAACTCCTCTTAGGCTTGGCATACCGTGGCCGCCATGTTGGCGATTTGGGACTATCCCAAATCATGGGCTCACTTGGCGACCCTGCCATTCCCAATATCGGAGGAGTTGGGCGACGCCCAAAAGATATGTTGGACCAATGTGACTTGATACGAATCCTATGGCACACTCCGGTCCGAGTCGGGCATGTGCCTCATTTGCCCCAACCATGGGTGTGCGCATTTTTGGCCATTTTGAGCATTTTTCCACTTTTGCTGCCCGCCGTGCCCCATGTTCTAACCTTCGTGCACGCCGGACGCTTGGACCAATGGACCATATATGACATGGGTGTTATGGGTAATGGTCCCCATGGTCCACACACCACGTGGGCGAAGCGGAGCCGCCTTCGTTAAAGCGCTAGGCCAAATTGAGTATGGGCAATTTTGCCATTTTTGCATTTGTGGACCCAATTGGGATCGTCACCACGCCGAGTGGCATGGAGATCTTTGAGAGCCAAGGGCATGGGAGTCTTCCTTGGACTCCCGGTGGATCACGTATGGAATGGCGGATCCGATCTCCAAGCCGGCGTGGAGATATACTATTGGGAGCACACCGAATTTTGGCTCATTTCAGGCAGCCAAAATGACCCAATTTTGGGACCCCAATTTCCCCCTTCCGTGTGGTCAATTGGCGGCCCCATTTCTCTAAGCCCATAGGGAACCCGGACCTAAATCCAAGTTGTACACTCAGATATGAGTCCTAGGTCCTGCCTCCTACCCTGTGAGCCATTGGCCTTACCTTGGCCGGGCGAGCCACGCGTGGGAATGACGCCAATTTTGGTGATTTTGGCATCATGACCCCACATGACTCATCCGTGTTGCCCTGATGCCGGGACCTCAGGGGGAACCAGGTTGGGTGAGGGCTCCAGGGGGTTCGTACTCAAAGGGCATAGGGTCAGTTGCCTCGTCCCTACCTCTGGCGGGTCCGGACGAGGGGTCAATTTTGGGGATTTTTGAGTTAATTTCAGTTTGGGCTGAAACAGCCCATTTTCAGCCACCAACTCCTGGGTGATAATGGCGGGGCCATATCTCTGGCTCAGAGTGGAGTTGGGACCTGCCATAGAGGGAGCATAGGGAGCCACTGTCGGTTGGCCTTGGAGCCCCTTGGCTCCCGGGAACTCGCCTGTGGCTAGGTGGGACACCCCTCCCATTGGCAGGGTTTCAGGGTCCGGACTGAGCAGGGCATGGGTTGTGTTTGAGCCCCCGCCCCCACCAGCCACTGAGAGGGTCGGACCTGGGATTGGGATATGAGTTGGGACTGAGTGTCTATTGTCCTGTAATGCCCTTACCCCAGTCCAGTCTTAACCCCATGTGTACATATCCTGATGTGTTGCTGTACATATTTTTGTTCCCTCTTTGCAGAGTGGCAAGGATTCTGAAACGCTTTGTCACATGACACAGGCGTATTGATGCCCTTGTGAGCGTAGTGCCTTGCCTGCCTGCTCACCTGTGCGTGTCACCGCAGCGTCCCGTGGCCGGCCCCCCACGGGAACGCGTCAAAAGCGTTTCACCGCCGCGGGGTTACCCAGCCCTCGCGTGCCACTCGGGGCCACCAACCCCGAGCAGCGCGTCGCAGCAGCGCGGCGCAGCTCGCAGCTCGCAGCGCAGCGCAGCGTCTCGCAGCGCAGCGCAGCAGCTCGCAGCGCCACTCAGCGACAGCGCCGAGTTCGTCACGGAGCCCGCAGCGCCGTCCAGAGCATCGCCCTGACCGCGCAGCGCCCGTGGAAGAGGTGCACAGACCAGGACTCCTGCATCAGCCCCATCGGCCGACCCGGAGTCCCATCGGCCGACCAGCAAGGCCGCGTCAACCACCTCCACAACCACCGGCTGACCAGCACCAGCCGCACGCCCCATCCAGTGCTACAGCACCCTCCTCAACAACCACAACCAGTTCGTTGAGTTGAACGAGTGCACGTCAAGGACCTCAAGATCAACTACGCCCCCGCCGCCATGGTGAATTGGCAAGAAGCGGGTAGGAGGTGGCCGCAGCCCCACCCCCATGTGGCGCGCCTGCTGCGCGGATTGCTGTGGGACCAGCAGTACCGCTACAGCAATCCCCAGTGCGAAGGCGGCATGCCCGGGAGCTTCGAGCTCCGCGAGGACATGGGGGAGGACCGCCTGCGGGCAGTGGAGGAGTGGCTGCGGGCGGAAGGGTACGAGTACCGCTTCCGCCGCAAGCGCTGGAGGACGTGGACCCGGCCGGACAGGCCCGGCGAAGGGCTGCGCCCCGACGGGATCGAGGAGGACGAGGACCCCAACGCCTACCCGTCGGGCGCCTCGATCAACGTCTCCCTGTGGGACGTGATCGAGAAGAAGTTCCCGGAACCGGGGAGCGAGCGCAGGCTGCAGGGCAGCAGCAGCGCGTCTCCGGGGACGGAGAAGCGGTCCGCCGGGGACAGGAAGAGGGACCGAAAGTGGCGGGAGTACCAGGAGTCCCTGGCCCCCGAAGCCGCCCAAGGCGCCAAGGGCGGAACCCCAGCCCCCAGTCCCCAACGGGCCAATGGTGGTCACCACCCCGGCTCCACCACCCTTGGCGACTACATCCAAGTCGCCAAGCAGACCCAGGCCAAGCCCCGTCCGCTGCTCCTGAGGGCCCGGCAGGCCCCAGCAGGCCCCAGCAGCGATGTGGAGTCGGCCCACCGCGGGAGGATGCCAGCCGACCAGGCCAGCTCCAGCAGCAGCGTCGCTCCCGAAAGGGACGTGGCGCGCGCCTGTGAGCGCGCCTGTGGGGTGCCCTGCAACCGTCGGGTTGCCCGGCAACGGGCCAAGCAGTACAGCGCTGCTGTGGAGGGCGCCGCCGGCATCGCCCAGGAGGAGGCTGCGGAGTGGGCGCATGGCATGGCCATCCACGCCCAGACCGTGGCGGCCATTGCGGCCGGACTCACGGCCGTAGCCGCCCATGGGGCAGCGACCGCCCAGGTCAACGGTGAGTTGGCGGCAGCCGACGAGGAAGCCCGCCTGACGCAGGAGGCCATTGCCTGCAAGGAGGCCGAGGTGAAGGCGCTGGAAGAGGCGCTTGCCCAAGAGAGGGCAAAGAAGGAGGCGGAGGAAAGGGCCCACGCCGAAGCGACGGCTAAGGCCCAGGAGGACGCCGCCAAGAAGGAAGCCATCGAGGCCGCGCGACGGAAGGTCGCTGAGGAGAAGGCCAAGACGGAGGCGGAGCTGGCAGCGTTGGAAGCGCAGAAGGCGCAGCTGCAGCAGGCCCGGGAAGCCGAGGCGGCTCGTGCTCGGGAAGAAGCCGAAGCGCGAGCTGCTGCAGCCACCGCCGCCGCAATGGAGGAGGCAGAGGCCAAACTCCACCGCGAGACTCCCCCGGGAGGATCACGAGTGGAGACCCTTCGGAAGCTCTTCGAAGGGGACGCCTCCTCCAGGATGACGCTGGATGAGGCGGACACGGGCAGCAGTGGGAGCAGTGGCACCACCGCCCGTCGACGGAGGAAGGGCAAGGGGAAGACCCCCGAGAGGCCGCGGAGGCCAGCGGGTGGCCACCCCCACGACAGTGACCCCTTCTTCACCGCCAGTGACGGGGATGAACGAGGCCGTCGACATCGCCAAGTGGTGGCCTGGACGGGCGGAGGCGGCGGAGACGTCCCCATGGAACCGGAAGGTGAGGATGAGGATCCCCCTCCTCCCTACCGGAGCTCGGAGTCCTCCGTGACCGAGACGCCCAGGTGGGGCGACATGGACGAGGATGACGACATGGAGTTCGGCATCACGAGGAAGCGCCCATCCTCGGACCCACCGAGGGGACCCGGCGGAGACCCACCGGGACCCCCTGGCGGAGGACCATCAGGACCCCCTGGAGGACGCCCACCAAGTGGACCCCCTGGAGGCGGACCACCGGGCGGGGGAGGACCCCCTGGACCGGGCGGACCCGGCGGAGGCCCTCCTGGAGGACCCCCTGGGGACCCCAACAACCCACCAGGGAACGGCGACCCAGATGCCACCTGGCGGTGGATTGTCTACCTCCGCAGGAGAGTCCAGTTGCTCGAGCTGGAGGTAGACACGGGCAAGAGCGAGATGGCTCGCATCTCCACGGTCGCTGCGCGCGCGCAGAAGGATCTGGACATCGCCAGGGCCGAGACCAAGTAGCTGACCAACGTCGTCAGCGGCCTTCAGGAGAGGCTGGATGCGCTGGAAGCCCGTGGGAGCGTCGGCAGCGACCACCCACCCCTGGAGTCTGGCTCGTCGGACGACGGCTGGGGACCCGGACCAGGTCCAGGCAGACCCCACGCCCCCGGCGGAGCCCCCAGGAGTCGCCCCAGCGCCAGTGCCCCCTCTCTCACCGCCCCCTCTCACCACAGCGCGGGCCGCCGCAACGATCGCGTGCCGCCCGGCAGTGGCAGTGAGGAATGGCGCGATGAGTGGCTCAGCGCGGACTACCACAACCGCCGTGCCCCACCGCGGACGCCTGTACGCCCCCGACGCCCGGCACCAGCCCCGGCGCCAATCCCCAGGGCTGGAGGACGTTATGGTGGACTCAGGGATGAGGTCCCCAGAGGAGACGTGGAGTGGGATGTCGGCGAAGGTGAGGACCTGGACCTGGACCTGGACCTGGAGGAGTTCGACATCAGCCCGCCGCGTGGTGTACGACGGGAGGCCGCTGAACGCAGCCGCCGGCGCCGTGATGAGGACGCGTACATGGATGCAGTACGGCGTGAACATTTCGGTTCAGCGTACGTGGAGGAACCGCGGCGTAGCCACAGGGATTCCAAGGAGGAGATGGACGTGGCGGCCGTGGGAGTCCGTGGGCGAGGCCGATGGGAACCTCGGTCGACCTCGCGGCCGGCGTTCATGGTCTCTAAGGCCGCGGACGCCGCCGTGTGGGAAGACTTGAAGGACATCAAGCCCCCCATGTACGATGGCAACCCCCTCAACCTCGACCGCTTCTTGGAGAAGCTGGACGATTGGGGGCTGACCGTCACTGAAGACCTGCCTCCCGCTGATGCGGAGAAGTATGTCTTCAAACGGTTCAGGTACCGCCTGCCGGAAGTGCTCGGAGAGCTATACTTCATGGCGACCAAGGAGGGGAAAATCAAGACCCTCAAGGAAGCCAAGAAGTGGCTCAACGAGCAGGAGCGGGTGGACGCTCCGCAGGTGGCGGCCAAGCGCTGGAAGTCCATCAAGCTTGAGCATGATGGACGGGAGATCCGCCTACGAGAGTGGCGAGACTTCCGAGGGAAATACACCCTCTTCCGCCGCAACGTGGAGGATTGGAACGAGGGTGACGAGCAGGCTCGCCTGCTCTCCATGCTGCCGGAGGCATGGATCAAGAGGGTCACCAAGGAGGAATCCAAGAGGGCCAAGTCCAACCACACGGTCAAGATGATGCTCCCCAAAGAGTATCATACGAACGTGGTGTCTTGGGCGAAGAAGAACGTGGCCCGGGATGTCAAACGGCACTCCCTGCGGAACGCTCTTCTCATCACCGTCTCGGGCGATCGTGAGAAGACCGCGATGTGGCGCCTTGACGATTGTGAGTTGAGCGGCCAGACCATCCGTCTGCAGCCCATCCCGGCGCGGATGAGCTGCGACGAGATCCTGGAGTGGGTTGGCGAGGAAGTACTCAAGGAGTACCGAAACCTCCACCACACCCGCGGGTTGAGGCCCGGCGACCGCGACGTCAACTACGTTGGCGAGGGACCTGGCGGGGAATCTGCCATGGACCCAGCGGGAGCCGGCGGCGATGAGACTCTCGTCGACGATGACGACGACGATGAGCCCGCCGAGGTGGCCGTTTGTGCCTTCGTGGCCAAGAACCTGAACACGGGGAGCAAGCCGGGAAACTGGAAGCCCCTGCAGCAGGGTTGGAGGAAGCAGGAGAAGAGGGACCCTCGCCGCATTGGCGACCCTCCGCTGTCCTTTGGGGAGTTCATACGAGGTCACCCTCAGGGCTGTTTCGTGTGCTATGGGAGGAAGCGAGGCTTCAACCATGACCACCGAACATGCCCCATCCACAAGGCTGACACGGACGCTTACAAGAAGGTGCACGGGTCGAAGAAGCGTGCGCCCGCGGGTATTCGGGAAGCCAAGGTGGAGGTGGACAAGGAAGAGCTGGCCAAGCTGATGTCGTCGGTGGGGACCGAGTTGGCCAAGGAAATCCAGGAGATCAAGAGGAACTGGATCCCCAGGTCGGACAACAAGAACAAGGAGAACAACCAGAATGACCAGAACAAGGACAAGGACAAGAAGGGTAAAGGAGGAGGTAAAGGGGGAAGGAAGAAGGGCGTCAACGACGTTGAGGCCGAGGAGAACACCCCCTCTTCCACAACCGACGCCCCCTAGCGGAGCCCCTGCAGCCAAGGGCCCCAGCTAGGGCGGTCGCAGGATGGTGACGTGGGAAGCGCCGAACCATCCCAGTCGGGAGTCGATAAGCACAAGGGGACTGCCGCGGGCGGAAGGCCCGGTCTGGCGCCCAGTCGCGGAGGCGGGGTGAGGGCAAGTGAAGGCACGAACCCTTGCACCCGTCCGTCCTTCGCGACCAAGAATGTGTTTGATGTACTACACGATCTTTCCGAGAGTATCGGAGGATCACCCGGACCGCAGCTGGATGCTGCAGATGGGCAGCCTGAGCCCATTGTCCACGACCTGCACCAGTCGCTTGTTGAGCTTCTGGAACGGCCGGAGATCCTGAGTTTGCACGCCGTGCGCCGGGTCGGTCGCGAGCGGCAGTTGCATCTTAAGGTCCGTGCCTTATGCGGGGAAGTGGAAAAGGTTTTCGACGTGTTGGTCGACACGGGAGCTCAGGTCAGCTTGGTCAAGGCTGGCCTACCTCCACCAGAGTGTCTGACCGACAGTCGGAAACCTGTCAGGCTGAAGGTGGCGAACGGCCAGTACATGGTGGGAGGCACGAAGGAAGCGGCCATTGGGCTGCAGTTCGTGAACCATCGTGAGCTGAGCCGCCCAGACCTCGGCAAGGAAATCCTCCTGCACGGTAGCTTCTACGAGGCCGAGATGGACTGGGACATGATCGTCGGGTACGACTTCATGATGGAGACGGACTCCGGCGTCCTCCCGGCCCAGGCCTCCATGACCCTGTACCAGGACGACCAGCTCTCGTGGCTTTCGTCACCTGAGCACCATGTGGAATGCCAATGGATCCACCCCGAACGCAATCAGCTCGAAGTGGCCGCGCTGGACACTGAGCCCACAGGGCCAGCAAACCAGGAGTACGGCGTAAAGCCGGAAGTGGCGAGCCGAGTGGTCGCGGATCTGGGAGCTTCGGATCTGGCCCTGGATGCGTTCTCTTCAGGAACCTCCGCCCATCTGCGGGTGTGTGAGAAGTACTGGAGCGCCCAGGACTCCGCGTGGAAGAAGCACTGGGGTCCGCATCAGGGACTGATGTGGATCCACTGCCCCCGTTGGGACATTCCAAGAGCGATAGCGAAGATTCGCAAGGACCGCTCCAAGGCAGTGCTGGTTGTTCCTATGGGATGCACCGAGGAGGAAAGTACCCGACATTGGGTAGCCTCATTGACCAACATGACCTTAAACAATGTCGTCCTACCGGCTGGAGAGAGTGTCTATCAGGACGCTAAGGGACAGCCCATGCCACCCCAGAGATGGCCAACGGAATTCCACTATGTGGATGGGGGCCTTGATCAGGCCGACACCACGGACTTCGTGTGTGTCAACCGTATCATAGCAGAGCCTTGGAGGCAATGCTTTGCGGTTCCCCCTGTTGACATCGAAGAATCGGACTCCGAAGACCCCCTCACTGAAGAGGAGTGGGATCTGGTTCAGGGGTATATGGATCAGCCCTTTCACGACTGGGGAAACCAGCGTGAGGGCAAAGGCCAGGACAATGCCTGGTGGGAAGTGGACTCAATCGTCTCTGGTTCCTATGATGGGAATACCTTCGTACAGAGGGTGCTGGATCACATGTCCAGCCAAGACGAGCCGCCTGGCGGTAACCCACCCACCTACGGCGATCTGTTCCGAGGCAAGACCAGAGATGGCCCTTTGGGCCACCTGGGAAGACCACCAGAGCCGAAAGCGAGCGGAGTAGCTACCCCTCAAGTAAGCTCCGTGGTTCAAGTGCCCGGAAAAGCCAAGGCGGAGTCCGATGACTGCCCCAAGATCCAGGCGTTGAGGGCCAGGCTGAAGCAGAAGTATGGCGAGACCTTCTTCAGCGGAAAACCTGTGTTCCCCCCACCGGTGCGTGGACCGTATGGCGAGGCCAAGATACGACTGAAGCAGGACCCCCGTGTGTATCGACACCGGGAGTTTGCCCTGAGGGGCGAGAGGAAAGAGGCCATGGAGAAGATCCTCCGTGACTTCATCCAGAGAGGCTGGCTTGAGCCGTGCCACTCCGAATGGGCCTCTCCCTGCTTCGTCGTCCCCAAGAAGGTTGCCGGTGAGTGGCGGCTCGTGGTCGACTACCGCGGCCTGAACGCCCAAACGCAGCACGACAGCTATACGCTGCCCCTCATTGAGGACATGCTGCAAAAGCAACACCGGCGGAGGATCTTCACGGTGATCGACCTGAAACATGGTTATCATCAGATGCCTCTCGCCGAAGAGTCCCGTGCCTGCACAGCCATGAGCACCCCACTTGGACCTCTCCAGTGGAAGGTGATGCCCATGGGCGTTACCAACGGCAATGCGGCTTTTCAGCGGATGCTGGAGAACCTGCTTGAGCCGGTGCGCGACTGTGCGGACCCCTTCGTGGACGACGTGATCATCGCGTCCGGGGACCCCAGCATGAGCTACGAGGAGCTCCTGGAGGCACACGAGAGGGACGTCACTCGAGTGCTGGACCTCCTGGTTCGGCACAAACTCACGGGCAGCAGTGACAAGGCCACCATTGCGGTAAGCGAGGTGGTCTTCGCTGGCCACGTGGTCGGGATCGGGCAGCGAAAGCCCATACCTGGCAAGGTGGCTGCGATTGAGCACTGGGAAAAGCCCAAAACAGTCTCTGAGCTGCGGGCGTATCTGGGGTTCTGCAATTACTACTCGGGGTATATCAAAATGTATGCCGAGTATGCAGCCCCCATGACGACCATGCTCAAGGGCAACCGAGAGGAGACCAAGAAGAGTCCAAGAAGGCTCTGGTCTGGACTGAAGAGTCCGACCGTGCCTTTGAGGGGATGAAGCAGGCGCTGCTATCCGCAGTGGGTCTGCACCTCGTGGATCCCGACCGAGGGTTCGTCCTGCGCACCGACGCTTCCGACTACGCCATTGGCGCTGTGTTGGAGCAAGTGCTTGACGACGGGAGGCACGTGCCCGTGGCCTTCTGGAGCCGAGTCCTGGCGGAAGGCCAGAGGCGGACGTGGACGCCCCGTGAAAAGGAGGCGTATGCCATCGTCATGGCTCTCAGGAAATGGGCTGGGTACATAGCCCTCCATCCCGTCACCGTCTGCACCGACCATCAGGGTCTGCAGTCGTGGCACAAGGAGCACGTGGACACCCCCTCAGGTCCCGCCTCCCGACGGGCAAGATGGCACGAGACCTTGGCCAAGTTCGACCTTACGGTTGTTTACATTCCTGGAAAGGATAACACCGTGGCGGACTGTCTCAGTAGGTGGGCCTATCCCGCCAGCAAGGGCATGCAGGATATCTCTGCCCATGGCGATGAGGCTGAGACCGCTGAAGCCAAGAGGATCATTGAAATGGAGCGCCTGATGGAGGAGGAGGGTGCTAAATGCTTCGTCGTCATGGCTGCAGATGCCCCCCTCGCTTCGAGGGTGAGCAGAACGGTCAGTGTACTCGCCCCTGTGGGTGCCGCGGGCGGAAGGCCCGGTCCGGCACCCCCTGTGGGAACTGAGTCCGACAAGCACCTCTTCCCGGAGTCTTGCCTCCAGGACGACTGGACCGACGATTACGCCAAGTCTGAGGCCTTTGCGGCCGAGTATAGGGCTGTGACCGACCCTGACGACGGGCAGAAGTGGCCAAAGGGGCTGACCGAGGAAGATGGCAAGCTCTACCGGAATGGTAAGCTGCTAGTCCCGGAGTCCCGGGTGCTCGAGCTTTGTGAAGCTTGGCACCACCACATGCTGCACCCAGGGGTCAAGAAGCAAGCCCTGGACATGCAGCGCCGGTTCGAGATCGACCACATCGTTCTCTACACCGCCATCAAGAAGGTCAGGAAGGGTTGCTCGGTCTGTCAGGCCTGCAATCCCGACAACCGGAACGTCAAGGGAGAACCCCAATGGACCCCGGTTCCTGATCAGCCCATGGAGAGCGTGGCCATGGACGTCTTCTCCATGCCCGAAGTGCACATAGGCAAGGAGACCTTTGACTGTGTGGTTCTCTGTGTGGACCGCCACAGCGGCTACGTTGTAGCCGTTCCGGCACGCAAAAAGGGGTTGCTTGCCAAGGAAGTGGCAGTCATGATGATTCGTCATTGGCTGACCGTCTTTGACATCCCCCGCAACATTTGCAGTGACCGAGGGCCCCAGTTTACTGGTGGCTGGTTCAAGGCTATGTGTTCCCTCATGGGAATACGACATGCCAAGAGCGTTGCCTATCTCAGCCGGTCTAACGGCCGTGCTGAAGTGGCTGGACGGCAGCTGTTCGAGAAGCTGCGCAAGATCCACATCACCAATCCACGGCGGAACTGGTTCGAGGAGATGTGACCTGCTCTGAAGGCCCATCATGACACCCCCACTCCGGGCGGTTTGTCCCCTCACCAGATTCTGTTTGGCAGGGACCCCCTGGGTAGGGGACTTCCCTTGTCTGGTGATGGCATGGCTATGGATGCCAAGGAGTTCTTCGCGCGGCAAGAGCAAACGGCGCGGGACATCCGCCAGCAGCTTGAGAAGGAGCATGCTGAGCGTCAGAAGTCCGCCCCGAGCTCGACAGCGCAGAAGTTCAGGGTGGGAGACCCGGTGTGGGTGATCAGACCCCGCCCCATGGGCACCCACCGCACCAAGACCTGGTTCACACCCGGCGAGGTGGTCCGCAGGATTGGTGAGGACACCTACCGCATCAAGGTGGGTCACGGACAGTTCCGGGAGCGCCACGAGAGTCAACTCCGTGTGCGGGAACCCGACCTCCGTGGCCGACATGTGTCCCTGGACTACGCCAAACATGAGGCCGATTCGGACGACGACTATGCTGAGCAGGACGACTACACTGTCGAGAAGATCCTGGCTCAGCGTCCGAAGGCCTCGGCACCCGGAGGTCTGGAGTTCAAGGTTCGTTGGCGAGGCTATGGGCCGTCCCACGACACCTGGGAACCCGTCTCCTCGTTTGTGCCGCGGGTCAATACTCCCTTCATGGAGTACATCCGCAAGCACAAGACCAAGATCCACGTTTCGGACTTGGCAGCACTCACCCGGGCGATTGCAGCCAGGGGTGCCTGATCAGCGCCCTGAGCTCTGCCCTGATGCGTTTTGGGCGCTTGTGGGGCCGACGAATCGTCCCTTGCTTGCTTGCTCTCTTCCATCTTTCGGTGACAGAGTGGCCATATACCCCCCCCTGCTGAATCCAGAGGAGGATGGCCCCTCTCTCCAATTCTATTCGTCACTCACCCCCCTGCTGAATCCTTGGGAAACCAGGTAGGGCGACTGACCTTCATATTTCTGAGCTCTTGGGGCCTTGAAGCCCATACGCCGTTGCGCAACGGATGCCGCTGTCATCGGCATTGCGATTTTTGAGTGTGTGGTCTGGTTCCATGGCACCTGCGGAATCCAGACCAGTCGACGTGTGTCTCGAGACTATATATGCCTGAACTCGGGCGTTATCCTGTCCACCCTCCTGCATTGCCTTATCCTGACCGTGGCGTGGTTTGGCGCTCTGTCCAGAGCGTGTTTACACGCCTATTTACCCAGATTATTGCTTGTTTTTCTGCCCTCCAGGATATGTGCAACTGTATGTTAAGTGTCATCAGCCCATCACTGAGGGATGGACTGTTTTTCACCACGAATCGGGATACAGAGGCGCCTTGAGTCGCCGTGTACATGTTCTTACAGCCTGGTCCGGCCTGGACCAGTACTTGATTACAGATTCTACTGTTTGAGTGCTCGTGATACCGTGTTGCCCTATTCGCTGTGATGTGTGGAGATCCTGATGGCGCCAGGCGGGAAGCCCAGTTGCCTGACTACACTCCCAGCGGTCCGCCACTGTCAGTCCCAGTGTGAGCCTACCGATTCGCAGACGCACTTGCATTCGGATGGCGGCCTCCGGTGCTCCTGACCTCGGTCAGTCTGCCTGGGAAACTGGTGGTTTGAGGAGTCGACGCCTCCGCCCACACTGCATGAGGACTCCCTCATGTATGGCCTTCGTGGCAGTAGGGCGAGGGAAAAGACGGCCTTGATGCCCGATCCCTTCAGGAGGAGTTCCCTTAAGATCAGGGGTTCTTAAGGAGTTCGACTATGGCACTCTGGACTCGCGTCGTATGGATATGGACATGGTGCGCCCGAGGAAGGACCCGTGGGGACTCTCCCCAGTCGGCGGGCCTTGGGAAGCTTGGGGTAGCCTGATGGATCTTTGTGGTCGCTCTCGACTTGTGGGGCCACCTCGGCCGTCGTGTGACGCCTATGTTGGCCGTGTATGCCACTGCCACTGTGGTGGTGACCGTAGCAGCCGGCACCCGGTGCGCCTGGTATGGGTTAACGGGTCCTTTGGATGCCGAACAATCGCCGCCAGGACCCGGGACTTGATACTTGATACTATACATGTGTTACCATGTGCTACCATGTGCTACCTATCTTACTGTGTTTTACTGAGTCAGCCTGAAGTGAGGATGTGACACCCCCCCCCTTCAGGAGATGGTCCTGGGTACCCGCTGCCATGCATGAGTGTTATCGAGCCCCCCCAGGGTTTGCTCTAAGGAGGGGGGTGAAGCGGTACCCAGAACCCCATGGCCAGGTTACGGCATACAACCGGTCTCCGGTCCACTAACCCCATGTACGGCGTGTTCCGTGCCGTGAAGCCCCGCATCGGCAACCGATGCACCGCCAGCGGAGATTTGTGTATCAGAATATCAGGAATCAACAGGGTTTTATTTTCATATTGTTTCCGTCAATTTTTACGCTTCCGTTCTGATATTCACTATTTTGACTGCTGGCGGTTGGATCGCGAATTTACCGTAACCGCCAGTTTAACTGTTTATAATGGAAATTTTAACGCAATCCGTCACGAAGGCTCCAAAGTCGCCAGGAACTGCATGGATGCTTCCGCAATTTTCACAATTAATACTCGCAACCTTAATCCGAATTTTTCAGGATGTCGAAATCGGATTTTCGACTTCGACATCCCCGCACTTGATTTGACCTCCTTCGAGTGGACCTACGTGCTTCCCTATGCACGAATCAACTTTCCTTTTCTCTTGCCCCCCATTTGTCTCAAAGATATGGGCAAAACAAAGTTGATTCGTGAGGCCACTTGTGAAGGTCATATCTCGTGTTGTTTGCGAAGAATGACAATAAGGAAACGTGGGATGTATTCACAATACTCCCGACGTAATTTAGGAAGCATCATATGCCTTGCGTTTCCACACGTGCGCGCTAGTGTAATGGATCATGGTCAAGAGGGTAGAGTTTGCGTTATAACTCTTGGGCCATGACATTGCGTGCGTTAAGATAACTTTCGAGTGTAGCGCGCAAGTGTTGGTGTTGCATAGGAACTCTCCTTGAGTTCCTATGAGCGATTGACACAAAGTTATGCCCTTGGAGGGGCATGACATATCGTGGTGGGAGCTGCCTTTTTGGGCAATATGTGGTATGTGCCATGTGTTGTGTTGCGTGCCCATTTGGCGGGTCCATTACTCCAAGCCAAGCCCGCCAATGGACCTCATATTGTGCAAGCCTCTTCTCCATACTCCCTACAATCAATTGCAAGCCTAACCTTCGTGAAGGGAAGCTTGTGTGGTGAACCCGAAGCGATGCGTTGGGAGCAAAGTGTGTGTTTTACAATTTTCCATATTTTCGTGTGCCCACTTGGGAAGTAGCGCTCGTAACCTTTCAAGGCGCCCCAAGTGGAGCACATATGTGGGATCGAAGGTCATTGGTGTCAAGTCATTGTGTTTAGAAGAATTAGATGATTGCACGATCCAAGCCAAAGATATTATAATATAATTGTGCGCCTTTCAAGGCACTTTGGTTTGTCTTTGTGCCAATTTTGCCGTTTTGGGCCCGTCATGATGTCAAGTGGCGACCTTGTATCTCAACGTTGCGCTCAATTGACATCATGACCCAAGTATGTTATGAGGGTACATACTTCGGTGCCCAACATATCTTGGACCCGGCGAATAACTCCTCTTAGGCTTGGCATACCGTGGCCGCCATGTTGGCGATTTGGGACTATCCCAAATCATGGGCTCACTTGGCGACCCTGCCATTCCCAATATCGGAGGAGTTGGGCGACGCCCAAAAGATATGTTGGACCAATATGACTTGATACCAATCCTATGGCACACTTCGGTCCGAGTCGGGCATGTGCCTCATTTGCCCCAACCATGAGTGTGCGCATTTTTGGCCATTTTGAGCATTTTTTCACTTTTGCTGCCCGCCGTGCCCCATGTTCTAACCTTCGTGCACGCCGGACGCTTGGACCAATGGACCATATATGACATGGGTGTTATGGGTAATGGTCCCCATGGTCCACACACCACGTGGGCGAAGCGGAGCCGCCTTCGTTAAAGCGCTAGGCCAAATTGAGTATGGGCAATTTTGCCATTTTTGCATTTGTGGACCCAATTGGGATCGTCACCACGCCGAGTGGCATGGAGATCTTTGGGAGCCAAGGGCATGGGAGTCTTCCTTGGACTCCCGGTGGATCACGTATGGAATGGCGGATCCGATCTCCCAGCCGGCGTGGAGATATACTATTGGGAGCACACCGAATTTTGGCTCATTTCAGGCAGCCAAAATGACCCAATTTTGGGACCCCAATTTCCCCCTTCCCTGTGGTCAATTGGCGGCCCCATTTCTCTAAGCCCATAGGGAACCCGGACCTAAATCCAAGTTGTACACTCAGATATAAGTCCTAGGTCCTGCCTCCTACCCTGTGAGCCATTGGCCTTACCTTGGCCGGGCGAGCCACGCGTGGGAATGACGCCAATTTTGGTGATTTTGGCATCATGACCCCACATGACTCATCCGTGTTGCCCTGATGCCGGGACCTCAGAGGGAACCAGGTTGGGTGAGGGCTCCAGGGGGTTCGTACTCAAAGGGCATAGGGTCAGTTGCCTCGTCCCTACCTCTGGCGGGTCCGGACGAGGGGTCAATTTTGGGGATTTTTGAGTTAATTTCAGTTTGGGCTGAAACAGCCCATTTTCAGCCACCAACTCCTGGGTGATAATGGCGGGGCCATATCTCTGGCTCAGAGTGGAGTTGGGACCTGCCATAGAGGGAGCATAGGGAGCCACTGTCGGTTGGCCTTGGAGCCCCTTGGCTCCCGGGAACTCGCCTGTGGCTAGGTGGAACACCTCTCCCATTGGCAGGGTTTCAGGGTCCGGACTGAGCAGGGCATGGGTTGTGTTTGAGCCCCCGCCCCCACCAGCCACTGAGAGGGTCGGACCTGGGATTGGGATATGAGTTGGGACTGAGTGTCTATTGTCCTGTAATGCCCTTACCCCAGTCCAGTCTTAACCCCATGTGTACATATCCTGATGTGTTGCTGTACATATTTTTGTTCCCTCTTTGCAGAGTGGCAAGGATTCTGAAACGCTTTGTCACATGACACAGGCGTATTGATGCCCTTGTGAGCGTAGTGCCTTGCCTGCCTGCTCACCTGTGCGTGTCACCGCAGCGTCCCGTGGCCGGCCCCCCACGGGAACGCGTCACCAATCACCCTTGACCTCTCCCACCTGTACAAAAGAGGCAAATGAAGGGGCGTTTGCGACTGAGGAACCAAGCCACACTCCAGGTATTATACCCTTCTCAGTGTGACCTATAATACACTGTTCACAAACACGCTGACGGATCAGCTACCCCTGTCAAGCAAGCAAGCTTTAAGAAACTCCTCGGGTTCTCTTAAAGAACGTACCGAGGAGCCTCTGGGTAACCTAAACAAGGTTTACCGTGCGCAATTCGCGTGGCCTACCCTTTAATGCATCATGTGCACGCAGGGAAGGGAGGCTGAACCATTGACTCAACCAGGAGGTGAGCTCCTCCTGGGCTAACCTACCTTACTCACCATGCATCGTGTGAATGCCGAATTGAAACGAACACAAAACAAACCTAAGCGTTTTAAGCAACTCAACTTTAACGCCGCGGCCGCACACGGACAAACGCTTTTTGTCTTACCTGTAAAGAAGAAAACAAGGGTGAATTTCGGATACAGGTAAAGCGTCACAGCGTGTGGATGCCTAGATTAGGCACATGCATCGCAAGCACAGCGCATATTCTAACCCTACGTGCGCGCTGCGCGCTCCATTCGCATCACATACCTTTCATTCCTGCTTTCACCTGTGCAGAGCACGAGAGAAGAACACCCGACCCCCCAACGAGCACAGCGTTCACAACCCTAACGTTTTGACGAAACAACCAACACGAACGCAATGCGTGAGTGTGAAGTGACACAGACATACCTGAGAGACGGGTTGTTGAACTGCTCTGTGGTGTGGGCTGATTTTGAATGCTTGACTCTGAAGTTTATAAAAATTTTGATGCAACTGTGCAAAAATTTTCTTTAAAACTTTAAAAACTACGGCTCATACCTTCTTTTCCAAAAGCCGTTTACGCTTGCGCAACCCTTTTCTTGGCGTCCGATTCCTTTGCGCTTGTCTGCGACTTTAAGTTATGTGTAAAAATGACGATTTCCCGCGTGGTTTCGTCGATTTTCAACGATTTCACTTGCTAAATCGCAACCCCTTCCGCTAAACCGCAGGAATCACTCCCTGCTGGTTCCATTTTCTATTTTTTCCAGCTCCTGGGGGTTTGTGTCCTCCATTGGGAGTATTGCTCCGCCCTGACCCTTGGTCAGGACGTATACTAAAACGCTGTTTATACGGCGATAGCCATCCGCATTAGAGTGTTCGACTGTACCCTAGTGGGCAAGCACATGTGCTCTAGGGAGGGAGTCCTGGGTTCAATTCCCACTGCCCCCAAACTTTTTCCAAAAGTTTTCGCCGCACGCCGGCGACTTTTGAAGAATGCCCCTTCGAAGGGACATCATTCACGGTACATTACACTGTTTTTCAAGGGTCCCTACAGTGTGATAGGCTTCTTTGAAGTGATGAGGATGTTTTTGGTAAGTTTAATGCATTTTTTGAGGTAGTTTTGGGAATATTTGAGCCTTTTTCCTTGGTCCTACTAGCTTAGCTAAATAGTACTCCAGGGGGGAGTAAGAAAAAGTCACTGCCATGTCTTTCTTGGAGGGCTTGATCCAGGCTAAGCCCCCCCTTAAAACCCTTTGTTGATGCTGAGACAAACTTAAGTGTTTTTATCACTCTTTTGTTGCCTAAAGTACACTTTCTCAAAGTAACTAGGGTTGTGACCCTAGCCCCCCCATGAAGTTCCCCCCTACCACTCAACTGAGCGGAGGTACCTTCCTTCATGGAGGACATACCAAAATAAATCAGGCATTTCATGCTTGTTGGCCTTGGAGGTTAAGCCTAAGTGGTCTCCCACCCCAAGACCCCTATACTCAATTGTTTCTACCACTTATTGTGGTCCTACTTTGTAACTGTTTCTGAATTCAGTTGCTTGGCCAAGTCATTTTCTGTGTGGTTTTGACATCTATGCCCCTCAGTCCTAACCAGCACCATTTCACCCAAAAGAGTGCACATGAAGTGCCTATTGCAACCTCTGAGGCTAGAGTCTGACCAATTTTCATATAAAACCTTTTGTATTATCCATTTGTGATTGAATCTATGTGCATATACCTGCTTTGTCTATCTGCAGCCCTTCTGTGTTACACTGGATTCCAAAACCAATCATTGATTCGATCCACTTTCAGTCCTTGCTCTACTTGCTGCTTTGGTTTGGGGTTTTCAACTACAAAACCTGCAGGAATACATCAAAAGACCTAGGGCATAATTCAAGGACATCTTTCTCATACTATTGGCTTGGGCTATCCTTGAGTGACTTGGAGTGGCTGTATTTCATCAAAACAAAGCTTTTCATCTCCAAAAACAAGCAGCAGGAAACCCTACACCAACAGCAAGCAGCAGGAGAGGCAAAACACAGTGCTGAAAACACTATAAACTTTTCTGGTAGCAAGAGGCAGCCTGTCTCTGTGCACCGGCAGCGACCCCGCGCCGTACAACCAGTGCTCCGAGCAGGCAAATATAAGCAGAAGGGCGGATTAAGATGGACCTAGGAAGAGTGGACGCCGACGTGAAGACAGCGCCAGCGCCTGAGGCACCGGCAAGGCCGGCGCCTGGCGCTGTACCTTCGGTGGAGCCCTTACATGGGCCAGTGGATACGGCGGAGGACTCCCTGGATGGCCTCCAGACGGCCTTCGGGGCCCTGTCAGTCGAGGAAGTGGTCTCTCAGCCTCAGCCTGTGAAGAGGAAGAGAGAGAACGAGAGCGAGAAGGATGCTGGAGAAGGAGCAGACGAAGGAGAGGAACAAGGGCAAGACCCGACGCATGACCCTACCTTCGAAGGCGCACCAAGCGCTTCTGGCCTCCACGCATCACCCTCTCCCATAACCACCACACTCCCAGCCGCAGCAACATCCACTTCCACAACCAACCCGCCTATGGCAGAGGGCACAGGCTTTACTGGCATGCCTCCCTACCCCGCCTATGGTATGGGCCCACCTACCACTGCGCTCCATGAGGCAACTACTGCCAGTGAGCCGGTGGCTTCCAGCTCTGCGCCGCGATGGTATGCGGCTGACTATCCCCATCCACTCCACGCCACTGGAACCTATATGGATGTTCCTGGGTATGCTCCTGGGTATGCACCTGGGTATGCACCCTTGAGTGGGTTGAGGAGAGGACCAGAGTCTCTGGGAGGCAGGAGTAGAGGATCGGGAAGATCCTCCAACAGGTCCCTGACGCGGTCGGAGATCAACGAGGTGCTCCGAGGAGCCACTTCGCAAATCGTGAGCGACCTCACGCAAGAGATCAGGGAGAAACTGGAGCCCCTGATGATCCCGTCCCATGCGTCACCTACGACAGTGGGAATGTCACCCCACCGAGTACAGGCTAACCACCTGGCGGCAGGGTTGACAAATACCCTGGGGAGCCTGAGGAGCCGACCGATGCCGACTCCTGCAGCAATACCGAGAAGTCCATTCGTCCCGAGAACGGCCCAGCCGCCCTACAGCCACGTGACGAACTCGACTAGGGCCGAGCTGGACCAGCTGGGGCTGACAGCCTTAAGGGCTATGGTGGACGTAGAGCCTTATGGCTCTCGTGATCTTGGCGGAGACCCCTCCGATGACGAGCCGCCGTCGATGGATTCTTCTTCGCCCTCAGATGACGAGGACCCCGAGGACCCCAAGGGTAAGAAGAAGAAGAAGAAGAAGAAGAAGACCCGACGTCCTGAAGGACGCCGAGCTCAGGAGGCGAAGGCTATTGCCACCTCCAAGATAGTGGTGAACCTGCCTGAGTTCACAGGCAAGGACCTCAGCGAGTTCGCTGAGAACTTTGGCCGGTTCCTACGACTGACCGGCCAAACCCACGCGAGTGGGCGAGTGAAGTGCGATCTGCTCCTGCAGTGCTGCAAGACCAAGTACCTGGAGAAGCAGGTCAGGCAGATCGTAACTAACTCCGCCACCTTTGCCGATGTGTTGGTTGCCCTGGAGAGGCAGTACCCAACCTACGAAACCGACCTCTCCATCAGGGCCGAGATCCAGAACCTGCCCGTGCTGCCCAACAACCCTGAACCTGGCAGGGTCTCCGAGCTGTTGGCTGACCTGGATCACTGGGCTGGACGACTGACGCCCGGTTCCTACAGCAGCGACGACCTGCTGTTCTGGTTGTGCGCCAAGCTCCCCCGAGAGCTACGGGACGAGTGCCGTTTGACGGCTGAGCGCAAGGCTAGATCCCTCCGCTACGAGGATCTATGTGTGCTGCTCCTGGAGATGGCGCTGGAGAAGGAGAGCGACCAGCACTTGAACAACTACCGTCCTGGTGGTGGAGGTTCTGGAGGCAAAGGGTACCAAGGGTCCCGACCTGGGCAGGGGACTACCCCCAAACACGCCCACGCCCGCCTAATGGAGAACGTGAAGGAGCTATTCTGGTGTGATGCCAGAGACGAGCAGGGCCGGCTGCAGCACGCCTCTGACTGCGAGCAGCGAGACTGCTTCGTCGTCCAGGGGAAGCAGCAGGAGAAGATCACCGGCGCCAAAGTGAAGCTGCCGGATCATTACCGCTGCACCATCACGTGTGCATTCTGCGGTAAGCAGAAGCACTACGAGGATGAGTGCTACCATAAGCAACGCCTATCGGCGAAGCTTAAGGGGGAAGATCCTGGCAAAGGCTCAGGCAAAGGTGGAGGCAAGGCCAAAGGCAACGACTCCGGCAAGGGCAAGTCGAAAGGACGTGGTCAAGGTGGTCAAGACAAGGGTCAAGGTGGACGAGGAGGAGGCGCTAACCGCCAGCCCGACAACAAGAACAAGGACAAGAACGGAGGCAACCCCAACCCTAATCCAGGGGGGAACTCCGAGCCCTCTGGAGGGCAGACTGGTCCTACCACACGCTCACAGACGCAGGCCCAGCAAGAACAAGGAGCCAAGCGTGAGCATGAAGGTGGTGACGACGGCAACGCTAAGAAGAGGAGCCGTTTCATGAGGATGGCCCGCAAGTTGCGGAACAAGGGGTTCGAGGTGACCTGTCCCGCGGAGTTCTGACGGGGACGCTCTGGTGGTACCCAAGACCTGGTGTTTTGGGTACGTATCCGACTAGGGGGACGTGAATACCTGGGGGTACTGGATACTGGCGCCACAATATCGATAGTGGCCAAGAAAATTTTACCTTGTGGGAGCCTGAAGAACACCATGACCACCGCCGCTATACACATGGGGGATGGACATGTGGTGCACAGCTGCGGGGACTGTGAAGTGGAGGTACCTATGGGCTCCAGGACTATCGCCCATCGTTTCTATGTGATGAACACTGATGCCTTCGACTTTGTACTGGGTACTGACTTCTTCGTGCAGCACTCCCAGATACAATCCCTGACGCTGCAAGCGCCCTACCTCCTCTACGTGGACCACGGCAGCGGCAGAGAGTCTGTGCCACTGGAGCAGTCGGAACATACCTCGAGTTACCTGAGGCTATCGAAGGAGGAGCCCTCTAACATGATGGCGGCCTCCAAAACTGAGGACTATCAACTATTGGGGGAAGTCCTAGACCAAGGTCTGAAGGAGTTGGGTTACTCTCGAGAAGACCTGAGTGTGGAGTTGTTCGCCAGCGACAAGCAACATGTACTGGACCTATACTGCAGCAAGGGGAAGAACTGCAGCTACAAATTTTACTGGCCCTCTTTCGGGATGGCCTACGGGAACCCCAGATTCAGTGAACTGGGGAAGGTGCTGACCAAGGTGGCCTTGGAACGTTCCAGTATGGTCCTGTGTTCCCCCGATTGGGGAGCCCATGGGGGCAACGAGTACTGGCGAAACCTCCTGGACAGGGTGACTATCAGCTCTGTTCGTTTGCCTGATGAGGCCATCTACGTGCCTCTGGGACGCAAGACGCCTATTGGCAAACCCGGATGGGGGAGTATGCTCAGCGTGGTGGACGGAGGTCTTACCACCATTCCCTGGGAAGATCTGGACCCGACTCTGGTCCAGGCTATACAACGAGAAAGCGATGGACTCGCCTTGGGTGACTTGAAGGATCGCCTACGACCTCAAGATGCTGTTGAAACTACACCCGGAGGAGATGAGTACATCGTGACTGACACCAACGCCCCCAACTCTCCTTGTCATGTACCTGTACCTGATGGAGTCTCTGAGTGTGGACTATCTGAGCTACCTAGCTCTATCCACTCAGACGACGAAACTGAGCACGACGCCTTCTTCGTGCAGACCGCGGTGGAGGAAGTGGAGAACGCCGAGTACGTCGCCCCACTAAAACCCCTACTCTCCATGAGGGTGGAAGACCCCGTGGATGAGGAGCTGGACCCTCGATCCAGGCTCAGGGAGTATGTGGATTCCAAGAGGAAGTTGGTGGCGAAAAAGCTATGCTACGCGAAGCCTACCCGCAGCTCATGGCCACTGAAGCAAGGACGTATGGGAGACCTATCCCAACTGAAGGAGGACCTCGAACAGAAGATCACCACCTGGCAAAGGGAGGTAGATCTCAAGCTCATGAAGAGCGTATGGGGTGCCCATGTGAGGACCCCAGAGGAGGACGACCTCTCGGAGGAATGTGTATGTGAACCCCCTCGAGCGTGCCTATGTTGCCATCGTCCATCGGAGATGGTTGAGCAAGACCTTCTGTATGCCTACCAAGGGTTGAAGGACACTACCACGGGCGAAGAGTCGGTGGAGGACCACCTCCCGACGTCTATTCAGGGGGCAAGCAACTTACACTCCGACGAGGACTTGGAGGACAAGATCAAGATATTGGACCCGCGGGTACAGAAGCTGATAAGGACCTATCTGGAGGTGTTCCGAGAACTACCCCCTCCAGCGTCATGTGACAAGCTGGTACAGATGGACCTCAAGCTGAAACCCGAGTTCGTGGGTCACAACATAGGCGACCCTATCCAGCTCCTAAAGAGCAGGCCGACGAGATTGAGCGACAGATACAGGAGTGTATCGACGCTGGCCTAGTCCTGGAGTACAAGGACGGGGACTACCCCCTACACTGCAGCCCCTGTTTCCTGGTGGCTAAACCTGGGTCTACAGCCAAACGGCTGGTAGTGGACTATGGAGAGCTGAACAAGAAGACGCTGAACCACTCAGGGTCCATTCCCAATATGGAGTCTACCCTGGAGAAGATAGCCTCCTGTCGCTACAAGACCAAGATGGACAAGCGAAGTGGATTCTGGCAAGTGGATCTGACGCCCAACGCGCAGGAACTACTGGCCTTCATCACCCCTCAGGGGAGGGTATTCAAGTGGAAGGTCATGCCATTCGGCGTGGCTAACGCCCCCGCTCTGTTCCAAGAGCTGATGAACAAGATCTTGTCCATCCTACGAAGGAGACCTAAGGTGCAGGAGCTCATATCCCGTGGGGCCCAGATGGAGGCTCACATCGACGATGTATGCCTCGGGACCAATACCCAGGAGGATCACCTAATCCTCTTGGGTGAGTTCTTTGCGGTCTGCCAGGAGAACCACACACGACTCAAGCTGGAGAAGTGTGAGTTCATGCGGGAGATCATGCAGTACCTGGGGTTTGACGTTGGCTATGGGTGGTGGACCCCAGCGGCCTCTAAGGCCAAACCCCTGATGGATGCCAAGGTACGACACGAAGACCCCAAGAAAGGACTTCATGATGTACGCAGTTTCATTGGGGCGTGCAACTTCTATCGCCGCCACATCAAGAACTTCACCTATACCAGCGCCGTTCTGACGGACTTGATCAAGAAGAGTACTACTTGGCGCTGGGGCCCACAAGAGCAACAAGCGTTTGACGAGCTCAAAGACAAGGTAGCCAACGCTAAGTGCTTGGGCGTGCCTAGGGCACAAGGGGAGATTATCCTGGTGACCGACGCCAGCAATGTGGGCGGTGGTGGAACGTTGTTCCAATGGCAAGCACTAGAGAAGGAGGAGTTCGACTCGGCCATTTCCCAATGGGGGACGGAAGGTCTCAACCGAGATGGAACCCTCAAGCACAGCTACCCTGACGACAAGTGGGTCCTAGTACCTCTGGGCCACTGGAACTGGAAGTGGAACCAGGCCAGGGGGAACTACTCCACCTATGAGCAGGAATTGCTCGCGGGTATGCTGGTGCTATCCTCACAAGCACGACTGTTGGGGAGTAACCCTGTGGTCTGGCTATGCGACCAAGAACCGGTCCGCAGTTTCCAGAAGGGTCCCCCACCTGAGAAGGGCAAACTACGGCGCTGGTGGACCTACCTCAGTCAACTACGGCTGACGGTACACCATATCCAGGGAGTGAAGAACGAGTGTGCCGACTACATCAGCCGCAACAACTTCGATGCCCTGATTGGTGCCCGGTCTGAAGCGCTGGCTAAGGAGGCGTTCAGCCGTATGGACGTACATCTGGACCTGAACATGACCATGATACGCCCCCTGGATGGACTCCAACAATCGGAGTACCTACAGGAGTTTGGGGATATCTACCGGCGCCTGGAGAAACGCCTTGAACCCCTCCTGGTCAACCAAGACCAGTGGAAGCGGGACAAGAGCTACCTCTGGCACGAGGACCGCATCGTGGTGCCTAGTGACCGAGTCCCAGCGCTGCTGAAGTGGACCCATGAGTCCAGTGGTCATGTGGGTGCTGACCGTACCCTGAGGCTGTTCAAGCAGTGGTTCCACACTACGTGGACTGACGACCAACTGCGGAAAACCCTCCAGCCCATCGTGGACAAGAGTAAGAAAAAGTGCTTTTCCATTGCTTAAGGACATACTCTAGTTGTATTAGAGATGCACTGAGCATCCATGCATTTTTATCTTAGTATTGGTCCAGCCAAAAGTGGTGATAACACATTTTGACCTATGGAACCAAACACCCAATCAGGATATTGAGTGGACCCCTTAATCCCCTTTCAATCAGAAGTAAAACATCTTTTCCTGAGTTGACTGAGCACTGACATACCTAAGGTAGAGCCTATGAATTTATCTATGTTTTTCCATGAATACTTATCTGCCCTAGTGGTATGCACCATAGGGGGTTAGGCACCTCTTTTTGAGAGGTCCTGGGTTCAATTCCTGGTCAGCCTAACTAAGTAGGAAGATCCCATGTGACATGGCAGTGACCTCATCGCCACATACCATGCCACCTCAGCACATATGGGACCCAAAACAAAGAGTGCACATCTCCTAAGATGGCACTATGGAGAGAGAGTGATCCTGAGGCAGTTTTCTAACTCTTTTCCCAAAACATTTCAGCTATCTCTGTGAATATGCATTCATTTGTATCCTGAGTTGCAGTTTCTGTGAATATCTAATCATCTTTCACTGTTTACACTGCAGCCCTTCATGCTTTGATCCTGAATTACCTTCTCTTTGCATACTGTTGGCTTTGGCTATCCTGGATTGAGTTGGCTTTACTGTATTTCAACAAACAAAAGCTTTTCACCATCCAAAACCAGCAGCAGGACACCCTACAACAACAACAAGCAGCAGGAGAAGCAAAAACACAGTGCTGAAAACACTATAAACTTTTCTGGTAGCAGAGGCAGCCTGTCTCTGTGCACCGGCAGCAACCCCGCGCCGTACAACCAGTGCTCCGAGCAGGCAAATACAAGCAGAAGGGCGGATTAACATGGATCAAGGAAGAGTGGACGCCGAGGTGAACACAGCGCCAGCGCCAGAGGCACCGGCAAGGCCGGCGCCTGACGCTGTACCTTCGGTGGAGCCCTTACATGGGCCAATGGATACGGCGGAGGACTCCTTGGATGGCCTCCAGACGGCCTTTGGGGCCCTGTCGGTGAAGGAAATGGTCTCTCAGCCTCAGCCTGTGAAGAGGAAGAGAGGAAACGAGAGCGAGAAGGATGCTGGAGAAGGAGCAGACGAAGGAGAGGAGCAAGGGCAAGACCCGACGGATGTCCCTACCTTCGAAGGCGCACCAAGCGCTTCTGGCCTCCATGCATCACCCTCTCCCATAACCACCACACTCCCAGCCGCCGCTACATCCACTTCCACAACCAACCAGCCTATGGCAGAGGGCACAGGCTTTACTGGCATGCCTCACTACCCCGCCTATGGCATGGGCCCACCTACCGCTGCGCTCCTTGAGGCAACTACTGCCAGTGAGCCGGTGGCTTCCAGCTCTGCGCCGCGTTGGTATGCGGCTGACCATCCCCATCCACTCCACGCCACTGGAACCTACATGGAAGTTCCTGGGTATGCTCCTGGGTGTGCACCTGGGTATGCACCCTTGAGTGGGTTGAGGAGAGGACCAGAGTCTCTGGGAGGCAGGAGTAGAGGATCGGGAAGATCCTCCAACAGGTCCCTGACGCGGTCGGAGATCAATGAGGTGCTCCGAGGAGCCACTTCGCAAATCGTGAGCGACCTCACGCAAGAGATCAGGGAGAAACTGCAGCCCCTGATGATCCCGTCCCATGCGTCACCTACGACAGTGGGAATGTCACCCCACCGAGTACAGGCTAACCACCTGGCGGCAGGGTTGACGAATACCCTGGGGAGCCTGAGGAGCCGACCGATGCCGACTCCTGCAGCAGTACCGAGAAGTCCATTCGCCCCGAGGACAGCCCAGCCGCCCTACAGTCACGTGACGAACTCGACGAGGGCCGAGCTGGACCAGCTGGGGCTGACAGCCCTAAGAGCTATGGTGGACGTGGAGCCTTATGGCTCCAGTGATCTAGGCGGAGACCCCTCCGATGATGGGCCGCCTTCGATGACTTCTTCTTCGCCATCGGATGACGAAGACCCTGAGGACCCCGAGGACCCCAAGGGTAAGAAGAAGAACAAGAAGAAGAAGAAGACCCGACGCCCTGAAGGACGCCGAGCTCAGGAGGCGAAGGCTATTGCCACCTCCGAGATAGTGGTGAACCTGCCTGAATTCACAGGCAAGGACCTCAGCGAGTTCGCTGAGAACTTTGGCCGGTTCCTACGACTGACCGGCCAAACCCACGCGAGTGGGCGAGTGAAGTTCGACCTGCTCCTGCAGTGCTGCAAGACGAAGTACCTGGAGAAGCAGGTCAGGCAGATCGTCACCAACTCCGCCACCTTTGCCGACGTGTTGGTTGCCCTGGAGAGGCAGTACCCAACCTACGAGACCGACCTCTCCATCAGGGCCGAGATCCAGAACCTGCCCGTGCTGCCGAACAACCCCAAACCCGGCAGGGTCTCCGAGCTGTTGGCGGACCTGGACCACTGGGCTGGACGACTGACGCCCGGTTCCTACAGCAGCGACGACCTGCTGTTTTGGTTGTGCTCCAAGCTCCCCCGTGAGCTATGGGACGAGTGCCGTCTGACGGCTGAGCGCAAGGCTAGATCCCTCCGCTACGAGGATCTATGCGTGCTGCTCCTGGAGATGGCGCTGGAGAAGGAGAGCGACCAACACCTGAACCACTACCGTCCTGGTGGTGGAGGTTCTGGAGGCAAAGGGTACCAAGGGTCCCGACCTGGGCAGGGGACTACCCCCAAACACGCCCACGCCCGCCTAATGGAGAACGTGAAGGAGCTCTTCTGGTGTGATGCCAGAGATGAACAGGGCCACCTGCAGCATGCCTCCGACTGCGAGCAGCGAGACTGCTTTGTTGTCCAGGGGAAGCAGCAGGAAAAGATCACCGGCGCCAAGGTGAAGATGCCGGATCATTACCGCTGCACCATCACGTGTGCATTCTGCGGTAAGCGGAAGCACTATGAGGACGAGTGCTACCATAAGCAACGCCTATCGGCGAAGCTTAAGGGGGAAGATCCTGGCAAAAGCTCAGGCAAAGGTGGAGGCAAGGCCAAAGGCAACGACTCCGGCAAGGGCAAGTCGAAAGGACGTGGTCAAGGTGGTCAAGACAAGGGTCAAGGCGGACGAGGAGGAGGCGCTAATCGCCAGAACGACAACAAGAACAAGGACAAGAACGGAGGTAACCCCAACCCTAATCCAGGGGGGAACTCCGAGCCCTCTGGAGGGCAGTCTGGACCTACCACACGCTCACAGACGCAGGCCCAGCAAGAACAAGGAGCCAAGCGTGAGCATGAAGGTGGTGACGACGGCAACGCCAA
Organism: Eutreptiella sp. 'Long Island Sound 2002'; assembly: GCA_964036045.1. Lineage (NCBI taxonomy): Eukaryota > Euglenozoa > Euglenophyceae > Eutreptiales > Eutreptiaceae > Eutreptiella > Eutreptiella sp. 'Long Island Sound 2002'. Next base: position 47,609,475 of record OZ038385.1, read on the forward strand.
AAAGAGAAGCCGTTTCATGAGGATGGCCCGCAAATTGCGGAACAAGGGGTTCGAGGTGACCTGTCCCGCGGAAATCTGACGGGGACGCTCTGGTGCCACCCAAGACCTGGTGTTTTGGGTACGTATCCGACTAGGGGGACGTGAATACCTGGGGGTACTGGATACTGGAGCCACAATATCGATAGTGGCCAAGAAAATTTTACCTTGTGGGAGCCTGAAGAACACCATGACCACCGCCGCTATACGGATGGGGGATGGACATGTGGTGCACAGCTGCGGGGACTGCGAAGTGGAGGTACCTATGGGCTCCAGGACTATCGCCCATCGGTTCTATGTGATGGACACTGATGCCTTCGACTTTGTACTGGGTACTGACTTCTTCGTGCAGCACTCCCAGATACAATCCCTGACGCTGCAAGCGCCCTACCTCCTGTACGTGGACCACGGCAGTGGCAGAGAGTCTGTGCCACTGGAGCAGTCGGAAGATACCTCGAGTTACCTGAGACTATCGAAGGAGGAGCCCTCGAACATGATGGCGGCCTCCAAAAGTGAGGACTATCAACTATTGGGGGAAGTCCTAGACCAAGGTCTGAAGGAGTTGGGTTACTCTCGAGAAGACCTAAGTGTGGAACTGTTCGCCAGCGACAAGCAGCATGTACTGGACCTATACTGCAGCAAGGGGAAGAACTGCAGCTACAAATTTTACTGGCCCTCTTTCGGGATGGCCTACGGGAACCCCAGATTCAGTGAACTGGGGAAGGTGCTGACCAAGGTGGCCTTGGAACGTTCCCGTATGGTCCTGTGTTCCCCCGATTGGGGAGCCCATGGGGGCAACGAGTACTGGCGAAACCTCCTGGACAGGGTGACTATCAGCTCTGTGCGGTTACCTGATGAGGCCATCTACGTGCCTCTGGGACGCAAGACGCCCATTGGGAAGCCCGGATGGGGGAGTATGCTCAGCGTGGTGGACGGAGGTCTTACCACCATCCCCTGGGAAGACCTGGACCCTACTCTGGTCCAGGCTATACAACGAGAAAGCGATGGACTCGCCTTGGGTGACTTGAAGGATCGCCTACGACCTCAAGATGCTGTTGAAACTACACCCGGAGGAGATGAGTACGTCGTGACTGACACTAACGCCCCCAACTCTCCCTGTCATGTACCTGTTCCTGATGGAGTCTCTGAGTGTGGACTATCTGAGCTACCTAGCTCTATCCACTCAGACGACGAAACTGAGCACGATGCCTTCTTCGTGCAGACTGCGGTGGAAGAAGTGGAGAACGCCGAGTACGTCGCCCCACTAAAACCCCTACTCTCCATGAGGGTGGAAGACCCCGTGGATGAAGAGCTGGGCCCTCGATCCAGGCTCAGGGAGTATGTGGATTCCAAGAGGAAGTTGGTGGCGAAAAAGCTATGCTACGCGAAGCCTACCCGCAGCTCGTGGCCACTGAAGCAAGGACGTATGGGAGACCTATCCCAATTGAAGGAGGACCTCGAACAGAAGATCACCACCTGGCAAAGGGAGGTAGATCTCAAGCTCATGAAGAGCGTGTGGGGTGCCCATGTGAGGACCCCAGAGGAGGACGACCTCTCGGAGGAATGTGTATGTGAACCCCCTAAAGCGTGCCTATGTTGCCATCGTCCACCGGAGATGGTTGAGCAAGACCTTCTGTATGCCTACCAAGGACTGAAGGATGCTACCGCGGGCGAAGAGTCGGTGGAGGACCACCTCCCGACGTCTATTCAAGGGGCAAGCAACTTACACTCCGACGAGGACATGGAGGACAAGATCAAGGTACTGGACCCGCGGGTACAACAGCTGATAAGGACCTATCTGGAGGTGTTCGGAGAACTGCCCCCTCCAGCGTCATGCGACAAGCTGGTACAGATGGACCTCAAGCTGAAACCCGAGTTCGTGGGTCACAAGATCCGGAGGAGACCCTATCCAGCTCCTAAAGAGCAGGCCGACGAGATTGAGCGACAGATACAAGAATGTATCGACGCTGGCCTAGTCCTGGAGTACAAGGATGGGGACTACCCCCTACACTGCAGCCCCTGTTTCCTGGTGGCTAAACCTGGGTCTACAGCCAAACGGCTGGTAGTGGACTATGGAGAGCTGAACAAGAAGACGCTGAACCACTCAGGGTCCATTCCCAATATGGAGTCTACCCTGGAGAAGATAGCCTCCTGTCGCTACAAGACCAAGATGGACAAGCGAAGTGGATTCTGGCAAGTGGACCTGACGCCCAACGCGCAGGAACTACTGGCCTTCATCACCCCTCAGGGGAGGGTATTCAAGTGGAAGGTCATGCCATTCGGCGTGGCTAACGCCCCCGCTCTGTTCCAAGAGCTGATGAACAAGATCTTGTCCATCCTACGAAGGAGACCTAAGGTGCAGGAGCTCATATCCCGTGGGGCCCAGATGGAGGCTCACATCGACGATGTATGCCTCGGGACCAATACCCAGGAGGATCACCTAATCCTCTTTGGTGAGTTCTTTGCGGTCTGCCAGGAGAACCACACACGACTCAAGCTGGAGAAGTGTGAGTTCATGCAGGAGACCATGCAGTACCTGGGGTTTGACGTTGGCTATGGGTGGTGGACCCCAGCGGCCTCTAAGGCCAAACCCCTGATGGATGCCAAGGTACGACACGAAGACCCCAAGAAAGGACTTCATGATGTACGCAGTTTCATTGGGGCGTGCAACTTCTATCGCCGCCACATCAAAAACTTCACCTACACCAGCGCGGTACTGACTGACTTGATCAAGAAGAGTACTACTTGGCGCTGGGGCCCACAAGAGCAACAAGCGTTTGACGAGCTCAAAGACAAGGTAGCCAACGCTAAGTGCTTGGGCGTGCCTAGGGCACAAGGGGAGATTATCCTGGTGACCGACGCCAGCAATGTGGGCGGTGGTGGAACGTTGTTCCAGTGGCAAGCACTAGAGAAGGAGGAGTTCGACTCGGCCATTTCCCAAAGGGGTACGGAAGGTCTCAACCGAGATGGAACCCTCAAGCACAGCTACCCCGACGACAAGTGGGTCCTAGTACCTCTGGGCCACTGGAACTGGAAGTGGAACCAGGCCAGGGGGAACTACTCCACCTATGAGCAGGAACTGCTCGCGGGTATGCTGGTGCTATCCTCACAAGCACGACTGTTGGGGAGTAAACCTGTGGTCTGGCTATGCGACCAAGAACCGGTCCGCAGTTTCCAGAAGGGCCCCCCACCTGAGAAGGCCAAGCTACGTCGCTGGTGGACCTACCTCAGTCAACTACGGCTGACGGTACACCATATCCAGGGAGTGAAGAACGAGTGCGCCGACTACATCAGCCGCAACAACTTCGACGCCCTGATTGGTGCCCGGTCTGAAGCGCTGGCTAAGGAGGCGTTCAGCCGTATGGACGTACACCTGGACCTGAACATGACCATGATACGCCCCCTGGATGGACTCCAACAATCGGAGTACCTACAGGAGTTTGGGGATATCTACCGGCGCCTGGAGAAACGCCTTGAACCCCTCCTGGTCAACCAAGACCAGTGGAAGCGGGACAAGAGCTACCTCTGGCACGAGGACCGCATCGTGGTGCCTAGTGACCGAGTCCCAGCGCTGCTGAAGTGGACCCATGAGTCCAGTGGTCATGTGGGTGCTGACCGTACCCTGAGGCTGTTCAAGCAGTGGTTCCACACTACGTGGACTGACGACCAGCTGCGGAAGACGCTCCTGCCTATCGTGGACAAGTGCCCGTGCAGGTCCTGTAAACCAGGGGATATCAGGGACAGAGGTCTCTACTCGACCCTGCCCATCCCTCACTGTGCTAACAGTGTTCTATACGTGGACTACACGGAGATGCCGAAGTTCGGGGGCTATGACTTCGCCCTCGTGGTAACCTGTGGGTTGACCAGGTTTACCAGGGTGTTCCCATGTACCAAGCACATTACCGGAGAGGAGACTATCAAGATACTCCTGGAGGAGTGGTTTTGTGTCTATGGGGCGCCCAAGGAGATCAACTCCGATGAGGACGTACGAGTACGCTCAGATACTGGCTGGTACAAGAGGGTCCTGAGGTCCCTCAATGTCCAGGTGTCTACGGGGATTCCCTACTCTCACACGAGCAACCCCCTATGTGAGCGACAGATTCGTGTCCTGAAGGAGAACGTCAGGATATGGTGCAAAACTGAACGCACCAGAGACTGGGTGAGACTACTCCCCGTCATATCCTTGATGATGAACTCCCAAGAGAGTTCAGCTACTGGCTACTCGCCACATGAGCTATTCATGGGGCGCCCGGCGTGGTTCCTACATGCCCCCTATCCAGAGGACACCCATTCTTCTGTGGGTGAGTGGGTCCAAGAGCAACAAGCGAAGGTGGACAAGGCCAAGGCTATGCTCCAGAGAGTGAGGGAGCGTCAGTGGAACAAAAAGAACAAGCACCGAGTACCGGCCACCTACCAAGAGGGGGACTGGGTGCTGGTGCACCACAGTCGACTACCCGCCTGGCCTCGCTCTACCAGCGATGACCCATACTTCGGGCCGTACAAGATTCTATCTGTGGATGGTCACCGTATCACGGTGCGGTGTTCTCCCCGTCTAGGGGGGACCCTGGTGTGCGCCGCTCAACACCTGAAGCGCTACCATGATCCTGAAGACCTCTGTGGGGAGGAGTGGGAGCTGAACGACGAGGAAATCGCCGCTCTGGACCTACAAGGGGCTGCCAGCCCTATGGAAGTTGAAGGTGAACTCCCCGACATGAACGCCGAGGAGATGGCTAAGGAGGGCTTCTACCTGGTGAAGTCTGTCCTACGCCACCGCTATCGCCAGGGTTGGCGCTTCCTCATCCTCTGGGAAGGGTTTGGAGTCGAAGAGGCCACCTGGGAGCCCTTCTCTGCATTTGTTCTACCTGAGGGACGCCTAAACTCAGTTCTGGTTGACTACTTGTCCCAGAACAACCTTGGTGAGTTGTTTAGGCTCGCTGAGACGCTTGCCTCCAAGACGAAAGCTAGGGACTGAACCTTACCCTTACCTGCCAAAGCGTATGTGTGAGTGTGCTAGTCCTAAGGTCCTGAGAGCAAGCCGCAGAAGTGGTGTCCTAATTATACCCAAGTCTGCGCCCTTGCTAAACCTGGAGGGTTGGCTTATTGATGCCACGGGGTACGCCCCGGGTCTCCCCTCCCCTATGCGCCCAATTTCTGTGCTGGCGCAAAACCTTGGGGGAATACCCAGAGTGTTCATCCAGGTATTGTTTTCCCTACCTACCTGTCTACTAAAGGGAGGGGTGGCCAAAAGCTATGAAGGCATGCAAAACGCCTGTTTGCTATGTGGCCAAAACACTAACCTAACCCACTGTCACAGCCCACCAACCCAGCTAAAATTGCAGGAAAAGGGTGGGACAGTGACACGCCCCCTACAGGTCCTACACACCCTACAGTGGCACCATCCTGGTGGGCGAGCACTGGGCAACTGGCTCTAGCCCCCACGCAGGACTACCACTCCTACACGCACACTCTACTTGGCGTTGCGAAGAGGAAGTTCTCGAGGGTCCTAGCGACCCACCTGTGAAATGACAAGAGAACAAAGCGCTGCTAAGCAACTGTGGCCTCACAGGGGACGCCACAACGCGTTTCCCCTGCGAGGGCTTGGAGGGAAGGAGTGCTCTCGTGTGCAAGGCGCAGATGTCGATGAAGTCGGACTCCCTGCTCTGCCACAGGCGGAGCGGAGTTACTTGTTTGTGTGATCTGCGCCCCTGTTTAGCAGGGCATAAAAAAATGCTGCTGCACCACTCACCCTACCTGCCCACCTGTAAAACAAAGGCAAATGAAAGGGCGTTTGCGGCGGAGGAACCAAGGCACACTCCAGGTATTATACCCTTCTCAGTGTGCCCTATAATACGCTGTCCGCAAACACGCTGCATGGAGCAGCTACCCTTATCAAGCAAGCAAGCGTTAAGGGACTCCTCAGGTTCTCTTAAAGAACGTACCGAGGAGCCCCTGGGTAGCCTAAACAAGGTTTACCGTGCGCACTTCGCGTGGCCTACCCTTTAATGCGTGTGTGCATGCACGACTATGCACAATCACGTTGGGCAAACCTGCCCATCTCCACAACAATCTTGACTCCACCAGGGGGTGGCCCCGCCTGGGCGTTGTCAGGCGTACCTACCTTACCTACCGCTGGGAAGTGAAGCAAGGATAGAAAACAAAAGGGGCGCACGCGAAGAACGTTGCTATGCACTTGTGTGTATGACTAATCACCCTGATCTGACCGCTAATCATCTGCAATCTTTGTAATCAATCCCTCTACCGCGCCCTATCGTGGTTATCGTTGTTAACGCTGCTACACGACTCGTTCACGGAGACACGAGACGAGCAATGTGTATGCGGCATGCAAGACGAGCATACCTGTAGTTTATACCTGATTCATTGAAGTCTTTTCAATTGATTTTCGAATTCTTGAATTTTTGAAGCTTCTATTAGTGTGGGTGGAATCTGTATGTTTGTTTATTAATGTGTGTCTCGTCATTTTCAAGACTACGTGATACATACGTTTATAATTCCATTGTTTTTCCATTTTCCGGCGCTTCGCTAGGAGCCGCTCCTGCGCGCCGCCATTTTATGCGTATGAATTTCTGGACTTAAAAAATCCAGAGATGACTATAATTTCTATAAAAATGTGCCTTTGATGCACAATTGGCTTCTACTCAGGTGTGTCGTTTCAGAAAAATTCTACGCCGTCATTTGACGGATTTTGGTGTCGTCGCTTCGTTTTTGCGTGGATTCGTCCATAATTCTCCCATTCCTGCCTCTGCAGATACCCACGCGCAGCCTCGCTGAGTAGGCCGTGTTCGGGCCGAAACGCAGGTGCCTGGAGAGACTGAGCAGAACCAAGACCCCACCAAGGGGCAAATTAATTTCTTTTGCGACTCCCTACGCCCTAAGACAGGTCACAGGTCGCCAGCAGGTTTACGAGAACCCATGCGAGTGTGTATAATGTGTCTTGCGTTTGGGTTGTGTCGACGCTGCGTCTTGGAGGGAGGGATGCTTATGCACATGTTTGGCATGCTCCCAATCTAACCCAACCAAGCCACAGGAGCCCCGGCAGCGCCAAGAGCGCTGAGTCTTCTGTAGGAAACTGTACAATCAGAGCAGCAGAAGGACGCCAGCCATGGTGAGCGCCCATTTTTCAGTGTGAGGGAGACTGTAGGTATTTTAAAGTAGATGTGGAAACCAAGGAAAGGCCAAGAAAAATTCCCTTTTTCCTAAAATGCGACAGTGGTGGCCACCACAGCACAAGGGGGGAGTAAGAAAAAGTGCTTTTCCATTGCTTAAGGACATACTCTAGTTGTATTAGAGATGCACTGAGCATCCATGCATTTTTATCTTAGTATTGGTCCAGCCAAAAGTGGTGATAACACATTTTGACCTATGGAACCAAACACCCAATCAGGATATTGAGTGGACCCCTTAATCCCCTTTCAATCAGAAGTAAAACATCTTTTCCTGAGTTGACTGAGCACTGACATACCTAAGGTAGAGCCTATGAATTTATCTATGTTTTTCCATGAATACTTATCTGCCCTAGTGGTATGCACCATAGGGGGTTAGGCACCTCTTTTTGAGAGGTCCTGGGTTCAATTCCTGGTCAGCCTAACTAAGTAGGAAGATCCCATGTGACATGGCAGTGACCTCATCGCCACATACCATGCCACCTCAGCACATATGGGACCCAAAACAAAGAGTGCACATCTCCTAAGATGGCACTATGGAGAGAGAGTGATCCTGAGGCAGTTTTCTAACTCTTTTCCCAAAACATTTCAGCTATCTCTGTGAATATGCATTCATTTGTATCCTGAGTTGCAGTTTCTGTGAATATCTAATCATCTTTCACTGTTTACACTGCAGCCCTTCATGCTTTGATCCTGAATTACCTTCTCTTTGCATACTGTTGGCTTTGGCTATCCTGGATTGAGTTGGCTTTACTGTATTTCAACAAACAAAAGCTTTTCACCATCCAAAACCAGCAGCAGGACACCCTACAACAACAACAAGCAGCAGGAGAAGCAAAAACACAGTGCTGAAAACACTATAAACTTTTCTACAAGTGCCCGTGCAGGTCCTGTAAACCAGGGGATATCAGGGACAGAGGTCTCTACTCGACCCTGCCCATCCCTCACTGTGCTAACAGTGTGCTATACGTGGACTACACGGAGATGCCGAAGTTCAGGGGCTATGACTTCGCCCTCGTGGTAACCTGTGGTTTGACCAGGTTTACCAGGGTGTTCCCATGTACCAAGCACATTACCGGGGAGGAGACTATCAAGATACTCCTGGAGGAGTGGTTTTGTGTCTATGGGGCGCCCAAGGAGATCAACTCCGACGAGGACGTACGTGTACGCTCAGATACTGGCTGGTACAAGAGGGTCCTGAGATCCCTCAATGTCCAGGTGTCTACGGGGATTCCCTACTCTCACACGAGCAACCCCCTATGTGAGCGACAGATTCGTGTCCTGAAGGAGAACGTCAGGATATGGTGCAAAACTGAACGCACCAGAGACTGGGTGAGACTACTCCCCGTCATATCCTTGATGATGAACTCCCAAGAGAGTTCAGCTACTGGCTACTCGCCACATGAGCTATTCATGGGGCGCCTGGCATGGTTCCTACATGCCCCCTATCCAGAGGACACCCATTCTTCTGTGGGTGAATGGGTCCAAGAGCAACAAGCGAAGGTGGACAAGGCCAAGGCTATGCTCCAGAGAGTGAGGGAGCGTCAGTGGAACAAGAAGAACAAGCACCGTGTACCGGCCACCTACCAAGAGGGGGACTGGGTGCTGGTGCACCACAGTCGACTACCCGCCTGGCCACGCTCTACCAGCGATGACCCATACTTCGGGCCGTACAAGATCCTATCTGTGGATGGACACCGTATCACCGTGCGGTGTTCTCCCCGTCTAGGGGGGACCCTGGTGTGCGCTGCTCAACACCTGAAGCGCTACCATGATCCTGAAGACCTCTGTGGGGAGGAGTGGGAGCTGAACGACGAGGAAATCGCCGCTCTGGACCTACAAGGGGCTGCCAGCCCTATGGAAGTTGAAGGTGAACTCCCCGACATGAACGCCGAGGAGATGGCTAAGGAGGGCTTCTACCTGGTGAAGTCTGTCCTACGCCACCGCTATCGCCAGGGTTGGCGCTTCCTCACCCTCTGGGAAGGGTTTGGAGTCGAAGAGGCCACCTGGGAGCCCTTCTCTGCATTTGCTCTACCTGAGGGACGCCTAAACTCAGTTCTGGTTGACTACTTGTCCCAGAACAACCTTGGTGAGTTGTTTAGGCTCGCTGAGACGCTTGCCTCCAAGACTAAAGCTAGGGACTGAACCTTACCCTTACCTTCCTAAGCGTATGTGTGAGTGTGCTAGTCCTAAGGTCCTGAGAGCAAGCCGCAGAAGTGGTGTCCTAACTATACCCAAGTCTGCGCCCTTGCTAAACCTGGAGGGTTGGCTTATTGATGCCACGGGGTACGCCCCGGGTCTCCCCTCCCCTATGCGCCCAATTTCTGTGCTGGCGCAAAACCTTGGGGGAATACCCAGCGTGCTAATCCAGGTATTGTTTTCCCTACCTATCTGTCTACTACAGGGAGGGGTGGCCAAAAGCTATGAAGGCATGAAAACGCCGTTTTGCTATGTGGCCAAAACACTGACCTAACCACTGCCACAGCCCACCAACCCTGCTAAAATTGCAGGAAACGGGTGGGACAGTGACACACGCACTACAGGTGCTACACACCCTACAGTGGCACCATCCTGGTGGGCGAGCACTGTGGCAACTGGCTCAAGCCCCCACTCAGGACAACCACTCCTACACGCAGACTCTACTGGGCGTTGCGAAGGCAAAGGTGTCGTGGGTCCTAGCGACCCTCCTGTGAAATGACAAGAGAACACAGCGCTGCTAAGCAACTGTGGCCTAACAGGGGACGCCACAACGCGTTTCCCCTGCTAGGGCTTGGAGGGAAGGAGTGCTCTCGCGTGCAAGGCGCAGATGTCGATGAAGTCGGACTCCCTGCTCTGCCACAGGCGGAGCGGAGTTACTTGTTTGTGTGATCTGCGCCCTTGTTTAGCAGGGCATAAAAAAAAATGCTGCTGCACCAATCACCCTACCTGCCCACCTGTAAACAAAGGCAAATGAAAGGGCGTTTGCGGCGGAGGAACCAAGCCACACTCCAGGTGTTATACCCTTCTCAGTGTGACCTATAATACACTGTCCGCAAACACGCTGGAAGACCAGCTACCCTTGTCAAGCAAGCAAGCGTTAAGGGACTCCTCAGGTTCTCTTAAAGAACGTGCCGAGGAGCCCCTGGGTAGCCTAAACAAGGTTTACCGTGCGCACTTCGCGTGGCCTACCCTTTAATGCGTGTGTGAATGCACGAGCATGCACGTCCCACTTGGGCAAACCTGCCCATCTCAGCCGCAATCTTGACTCCACCAGGGGGTGGCCCCGCCTGGGCGTACCTACTTTACTTACCGCTGGGAAGTGAAGCAAGGTGAGAGCAAGTGAGGGGCGCACGCGAAGAACGTTGCTATGCACTTGTGTGTATGTCTAATCACCCTGATCTGACCGCTAATCATCTGCAATCTTTCTAATCAATCCCTCTATCGCGTTCTATCTTTGTTAGCGCTGCTACAAGGCTCGTTCACGGAGACACGAGACGAGCAATGTGTATGCGGCATACGAGACGAACATACCTGTAGTTTATACCTGATTCATTGAAGTCTTTTTGTTCATTTTCGAATTCTTGAATTTTTGAAGCTTCTATTAGTGTGGGTGGAATCTGTATGTTTATTTATTAATGTGTGTCTCGTCATTTTCAAGACTACGTTAGACATACGTTTATAATTCCATTATTTCTCCATTTTCCGGCGCTTCGCTAGGAGCCGCTCCTGCGCGCCGCCATTTTATGCGTATGAATTTCTGGATTTAAAAAATCCAGAGATGACTATAATTTCTATAAAAATGTGCTTCTGATGCACAATTGGATTCTGCTCAGGTGTGTCGTTTCAGAAAAATTCTACGCCGTCATTTGACGGATTTTGGTGTCGTTGCTTCGTTTTTGCGTGGATTCGTCCATAATTCTCCCATTCCTGCCTCTGCAGATACCCACGCGCAGCCTCGCTGAGTAGGCCGTGTTCGGGCCGAAACGCAGGTGCCTGGAGAGACTGAGCAGAACCAAGACCCCACCAAGGGGCAAATTTAATTTTCTTTCGACTCCCTTCGCCCTAAGACAGGTCACAGGTCGCCAGCAGGTTTACGAGAACCCATGCGAGTGTGTATATTGTGTCTTGCGTTTGGGTTGTGTCGACGCTGCGTCTTGGAGGGAGGGATGCGTATGCACATGTTTGGCATGCTCCCATACTAACCCAACCAAGCCACAGGAGCCCCGGCAGCGCCATGAGCGCTGAGTCTTCTGTAGGATATGTTACATACAAAGCAGCAAAAGAGCGCCAGCCATGGTGAGCGCCCATTTTTCCGTGTGAGGGAAACTGTAGGTATTTTAAAGTAGGTGTGGAAACCAAGGAAAGGCCAAGAAAAATTCCCTTTTTCCTAAAATGCGACAGTGGTGGCCACCACAGCACAAGGGGGGAGTAAGAAAAAGTGCTTTTCCATTGCTTTGAGGCATACTCTAGTTGTATTAGAGATGCACTGAGCATCCATGCATTTTAATCTTAGTATTGGTCCAACCAAAACTGGTGATAACACATTTTGACCTATGGAACCAAACACCCAATCAGGATATGGAGTGGACCCCTTAATCCCCTTTTAATGTGAAGCTATTCATCTTTTCCTGAGTTGACTGAGCACTGACATACCTAAGGTAGAGCCTATGAATTTATCTATGTTTTTCCATGAATTCTTAGCTATCCTAGTGGTATGCACCCTAGGGGGCTGGGCACCTCTTTTTGAGAGGTCCTGGGTTCAATTCCTGGTCAGCCTAGCTAAGTAGGAAGATCCCATGTGACATGGCAGTGACCTCATCGCCACATACCATGCCACCTCAGCACATATGGGACCCAAAACAAAGAGTGCACATCTCCTAAGATGGCACTATGGAGAGAGAGTGATCCTGAGGCAGTTTTCTAACTCTTTTCCAAAAATATTTCAGCTATCTTTGTGAATGTGCATTCATATGTGACCTGAGTTGCAGTTTCTGTGAATATCCAATCATCTTTCACTGTTTACACTGCAGCCCTTCATGCTTTGATCCTGAATCCTCTTCTCTTTGCATACTATTGGCTTGGGCTATCCTTGAGTGACTTGGAGTGGCTGTATTTCATCAAAACAAAGCTTTTCATCTCCAAAAACAAGCAGCAGGAAACCCTACACCAACAGCAAGCAGCAGGAGAGGCAAAACACAGTGCTGAAAACACTATAAACTTTTCTGTTTGTTTGCAATGTGGCAAAGGGACTTTTGAAAATGCATGCATTCCCAGCTCAAGGCCAAGTAGCAAATGGGGCCAAAAAACATGTGAGAGTTAAAGAGCCTAATTGGAATGTGGTGTGGGTCATGTACCCCTCACTTTCGTGCAACACTTTGTGTAATTTCATGCATGCCCTTGTCACTTAAGATTTTTTTTGCGTAGGAGAGGGGTTGCTTGCTCCCTTCATTCTGCTCGGCATCCCGCCGCCGTACTCAATTTTATTTTGGTTTGGCAATTTACCCTTTTCTCTCCACAAAGCGAACGCGCTACGACTGCGGCCGCCAGAGGTCGTTTGTGGTATGTTGCTTCGGGCTCCCGAAGCTTATGATAAGTCCAACAAAAATGATGAAATACAAACATGCGGGTATTGCTGCTTGCCATACTGTCTTAGATAGTTGGTTTTTCGACGGCAATACAACACAAACAGCATTGAATTTTTTTGTTACCGCGTATCGTTTTTTGGTGCATGGGGGTTGCCCCCCGGCGAGCATAACACAAAAGCGGCCTAACCAGGGGCAAGTGAGCGTTCATGGCGAGCCGAAGCTCATCGAAGGACAGCAGCCATATGTACAGTAACTCAGGGGGTGTGACCCTGCTCCAAAATGCACCAAAGGCTTGGTTACTGTGGGCTGTGGCTTCGCCATTAGCCCTGTGGTTGGTGTTATGACGCAAGACGAATCGAAAATAAAAGGGACTCTATATATATTTATATATATATATATAGAAATCAGAAACAAACAAGTAACCCCGGCCATAGATCATCTGGGGTATCATAAAAGACCTCCAGTTAAGTGGAAACCACTGACTTCTCCAAACGTCAGGGGAAAGTTCGGAAAGGATCTGTGAATCATGGAAACGTGCTCACACTTCCAAAATCATCAAGGAGTCACCACCATTTAGGATTCCTTACTCCAAAGTCCTGAATGGTGTACGAAAAGGAGCTGGAAGAGAGCATCAAAAATGCGCTGACACAAACGTGGTCCCATCTCATCGATCTGTCAAATGGTGTCAAGAAGTTAGGGGGGGGGGTGCAGATCGCAGGTGGTGAAGATGAGGAGGATGGGGAAGAAAGACAATACGAAAAAAGAAAAAGAGGGGGGGAGAAACTCGTCATCCGGAGACCAAAGCGGGGCAGAAACCCCCCAGTCGCTTGCGGAGCTTAGTTTCTTTTCGCGATGGCTTTTTTAGGGTAACTTGTTTCTAAGTGGGTAGTTACGGTAACTTAAGTAGTTGGGATTTGGTTTTTTTGTTTTTGCTGTGAACGTGTCTGTGTTTGTGGGGGTGTTTATTGGCTACTGTTGTGTTTGTCCTTTTTGGGTAGGTCAACAAGGTGGGGTTGTGAGACGAAGTGCTGTAGATGGAGTATTGGTTGTTCCATGGGTTCTCTGCGGAATCTGGTTGGAGTAAGTGCAGATCGTTAATTGGGTTTTACCGCGTATCGTTTACTTGTACGAGATGCAGGTGCTGGGCTAATTTCTGGTCCGAATGCTTGTGTATTGCTCTAGCAAGCCATGTTAGGTCTTATTTCCATTTAAAGCAAAAATCGAAGTCAACTGGTGTCCAAGTACCATTCATCAAATAATTGTTAGCAATGGAAAGAGTGTTTAGTCATCCGTCGATTTTGCACACCCCTGTAACTTGAACAAAAATGACTTCTAGGAGACTTTGAGGAAACAACACCAGCACACTCAACCAAAAGGTGGCCCCCTTGGGCCCTACTTACCAAGCCCGTGGGACAAAAATCAACCAAGAGGTGACCCTCCCGTGCTTACCTATCTTACTCACCATAAACGGCGTGTGAATGCACGAAAACACGTACACAACCACCACAAGTGGGTGGGTGGGTGGGCAGAAAGTAAAAACACACCGCCTGAAAGGGGAAGAGTTAGAGGTAAACCAACGGTGACAAGCACCGTGAGTTTACCACAGACAACAAGCAAAAAGCCATTCCGGCAGACAGACATCTCGTGGTTTACCTTTCCTCAGTAAAAGCGCCAGCACCACGTTGCCGCACACAGAAATGCTCGTTAATGGGAGGGGCTGGGTGGACAGGATCCGCGCGAGGGGATACACGTGAAAAACAACACCACTGTCAGGGCTCAGGCTGTCGTGGGGCGGGTGATACCCTGAACAAGAAACAACACCGGTTCCCCCCGACCGTCGCATAACCAAAACTCGGTCCCCATTGATAACTGGCGCAGGCACAACACGGTTTTAAGCAACCCTAAGCGTTTTAAACAACCCTAATTGATTTACACATCGTGTGTATGCATGTTGTTTTTATTCTTGGTACCTACAAGGAACAAGGGAGAATATAAAAACAAAAAGATCGCCACAACGGGCAGCGAAGCCTACCATATTACAACAACATTTAAAGACCACACGCAACGGGTGAGGGAACGAACAAGCAAGCACAACAACGAACAATTGAGGAGATATAGCACATGCATCGCGAGGACAGCATCCTACTTTGCCCTATGTGCGCAAGTCGTGCACCATCCGTTCATCATACCTTTCATTCTTTGATTTGTCCGATATAGCAGGCAAGGACGAGAGCGCAACCACCACACGGCACAATGGTAACAACCCTATCATATTAACGAAACGACCAACATGAAAGCAACGCATGTGTGTGCCACGTCACGAGCAGACCTAAGGAGCAAGCCAGTTGTGATGACCCGCTGAGCTCTGTCGTCTTTTTGCTCATTCTGTTACACATATAAGCATTTTCATGCACCATGCAAAATTTTCAATAACAGCTTTCAAAAACACGGCTTCAAACCAGTGTTTTTGGTAGCGGTGTTGTTTCGCTACTTGAATATTGGCTCGCGGCTCAGTTCCGCTTGCCTTCATCTGTAACTTTTGGTAGAATTTTGACAATTTCTGACGTTTTTACGTCAAATTTTCGCAATTTGACTCATCGCTATGCCCTTCGCTAAACTTGAAGATTCATACCCTGTAAGTTTCATTTTTTAAGTTCAAATTTTCGGTTCCTGAACTTTTGTGACCTTCATGAGGAGTATTGCGCGGCCCTGACCATTGGTCAGGACCTCTACTATAATGTTGTTTATATGGCCATGACCAATCGCATGAGAGCGGTCGATCATACCCTAGTGGTTAACCACGTGTGCCACAGAGAGGAGGTCATGGGATGCACTACCAACAAACTTTTGCTAGATGGCTTCGCTCAAATTTGAAAACATTTGTGCAATGCCCCTCGATTGAGACATCATACACGGTGTGTTACATGGTTTTGCCCGAAACCCGTAGTTTAAAATGTTTCTTTGAACTGAAATGAACTGAAATACTGATTTCAATCCTTTCGGTCTACAATTTCCATATCAAAATGAATTTGTTTTTGCTTATATATCATTATAGCTTTGTATTCATGTCTGCACTATCTTTCTATGGCCCTCTTGTGTTGCATTATATTCATTTGATCCTATTGTTGTGTTGGTGGACCTGCTTCTTTAGATTTTGAAGCGAAATTGGCCGGTTTTCGTTAGCATAAATTGCTACATTGATTGCATATCGCGCTATGTGATTTAGGTAAGATACCCAACGGTTGCACCCATTTTGCTGTGATTGCAGAGATCGTAGAGATTAATGCCACAAGTTCATCGGCGGTATACCAGAAGGCAGCGTTCCGCAAAGATTGTAAAATCAAATAAACTCAGAAAATGTTGCTAATTTCAAATGCAAAGCCCAAAGGAGTCAATGACCAAGAAAGAGGATCATACACTAACGTAGGGGTGAATAGAACCTGAGACACTCGATCTTGGGTCATTTATGGATGTGACAATGTATATAACAATGCTACAAAAGCACCAATGGCACAAAAATAAGCATTTTAGAATGGTGACATGATACTCAATGCAACAACTGGTGGCGTAAATCAACTAAGGTTCTTTCGTGATCCTACATTTAGCGAATTACTATTACATTTTCGACTATCACAATTTTAGCAGGTTGTGTCGTTATACGTAGCATGTGCTTGGCGTAGTTGTCCCGTGTGTGTGTGTGTGCGTACAGATTTTAACACCTGGGTATCACCGCCATTTAACACGTCATCAGAAATCCCAAGTGCGCGTCACAGGTTCGGAGACCAAATCAAGCCCTTTTCAGTGGAGTTCAGTGTGCTTTGTTCAGGTATGACTGTCAGTTGTTTCATTGTCACCGTTGTGTAAAAAAATTTTCCTCCTTCCGCCTTGTCTTTGCAGCGCCAAGCGCAAAACACAGAACACAAACAGACACTGAAAAACAAACGACACAGGGGATGCCCTGAATACCTCAAACTCCAGAGAAACTAGAGTTTTATTACAGCAGGTTGTCTATTTTGAGGAGGGCTACCGGGGGACGAGATGGAATAGAACCAGGATGACCTGCATCCCTTGACAAAATGCAGTAACCACCTCCAAATGCCTTTATGTTTGCATTCTACGGCATTGTACTTTCCTGGCTTTTTGACCTCCGGTTGTCCATTGGTCAATTAAGGCTCCCCGTGGACGCTTCGTCAGCCCGTGGAAAGGCCCCGCAGCGCATTGTTTTAAAAAAAAACCTACCTCACATTTATTGGCTTCTTGGGATGGAGTGGACGGTAGAGGACAGCAATTTTGTGGGTACAGTGAATAGTGCAAAGATGTTGAAACAGTAGCACCATTTGTGAGCATATGGCAGGCAACAAAAAAACAACGCATCGCTAGCCTGGATTTGTTGCTGTGACACATCTGCTATGAACAAACTCGCGTAAGTAAATGACAGCATTCGTAGAGCGTGAATCTGTCATGTTTTGTTAGCATCATCTGCTATGAACAAACTCGCGTAAATGACAGCATTCGTAGAGCGTGAATCTGTCATGTTTTGTTGGCATTGTCTGCTGTGAACAAACTCGCGTAAGTAAATGACAGCATTCGTAGAGCGTGAATCTGTCATGTTTTGTTGGCATCATCTGCTATGAACAAACTCGCATAAATGACAGCATCCATAGCGCGTGAGTCTGTCATACTTCGTTAGCATCATCTGCTATGAACAAACTCGTGTAAATCACAGCATTCGTAGAGCGTGAATCTGTCATGTTTCGTTGGCATCATCACTGTCTTATTCTTATGTTCCTATTATTCGCGACACACAGGCAGAAACTCAGGTGGTCCTGAATACAAATTCACGCAAATGACAGTCTTCCTACAGCGTGAATCCGTCATGTTTCATGAGCATCATCACTGTCTCACTAGGAGACATTCGCAGAAAATGCAGACCTCCTGAAATATCATGCCCTTGTGCAGGGAGAGGATAAACCCTGTGGCAAAGACCTTTTTGCCAGCAGGGTGGTTGTCGCACCACGCACATGTGAATGTGAACACTGTGGTAGTGTCGTTTTTGCCAGTTGGGTGTGTCTTACAGACCTGCAACAGAAGACTTCACACTTCACAACAGGAAGCATCAGTGTTATACAACGTTGAACCTCAAGTAGTTCCAACTGGAGCACAGATTGGATTTTCAATTGCTGCAGATATTAGAATTCGCCAAATCAGTCTTCGTCCGCATCTGGAGACGGTGAAGGAAGTGGGACTGGGCTTTCGCACTGAGCCCTGATATCATCTTCAGTCCACCCGTCGCAGACAATGAGCTCTTGATCAGGTGCCTCAAAACACTTGTAGCAATGCTCCATCAGAACCGACTCATACGGACAATAAAAAGTGAGCAGTCGACCAGCCTCCTCGATCTCACAATCGCCTGAGCAGATCAATGCATGTCACAAGCAATGCGACAACTACTTGGGCAAGCAGTGATTGCGGTCACAACAGATGCAACACCAAAGGGGTACACGTGGGAGTGAGGCTTTGGACGTCCATGGCATGCTGACGTTGTCATGTTCGGTTCCTGCAATGGCAGAGGTGGGCGCACCTGTATACCACTGATGCAGAGGAATACATATCTCTCGGGGTCATTCGTTGTGCCAACATGGTGGGTTTTGGCACTTTTCCGGGGTTTTATGAACTTTTGGTCCAATGCGCCAAAATTTCGTCCCGTTGGGGGGGGGGGGGGTGTATGCTTTTTGAAATCTGTGCGAAAAGGCCGTTTCAGAAACATATGGGTTGGGGGGGCGGGGGGGTAGATGGTCACATTTTTGAGTAAATGGAGCTGCAAAGTGGACGATGCACAAGACGAGGGACCACTGATTACTGTACGAGGCCTTTGTGCTTTGCTAGACGACTTCGCACGAGTAACCTGCACCCAGTTTGCACCGCCAGAGCTTGCTCTTTTCTGAACCAATGGTTTCTGTGGTGCATCTGGGGTAGCAACAGCACGTGGCGTCAATTTGTATGCGGACATGGTGGCTGCCTGTTAACAAAAAGAGGCAGAAAGCAACGCAGGCATCGTCCAAAAGGGACGAAGATCTGGGGCATGTCGTCGGTACAGCATGCAGACCTGGGGTGTTGCAAATAGCCCTTTTCAAGGGCTTTCCGAATATACCCCACACACCCCTACCTCCGGAACACTCAGTAGGCATACATGAGGGAACAATCGCACCGACCCCTGAAACCCCACCGGGTTGGTGCAGTACCGAACGATGCTGAGAGATATTGCATGCTGCACATACAATGTGGTGGCTGGACCTTCATTTGAAAAATTTGTGCAAAGCCAAAAAAAAAAACCTGCCAACACGACGGACACCAGTGGCGCATCTGCGCAACATTACTTGGGACACACGAGTGTTGCGCGAAATCTGCGCACCGCGCCATGTTCAACCTGGCGCAAACCACCAGGGCGCACTATACACCCTCCACACAGCGCCAAACACGGGGAAAGGCGTGTGCACTGCTATATCACGGCTGTGCAGCACTCTTTGGGGGCCCTTGCGGGTGTCCCAATGTTTGCCCCTGTCTGCAGCATGTTTCTCATGCTGCAACGAGGGAATTTGGATGATCAGTTGTCCTGGTGCACGCACACAGCGTTGTTCGCACGCGTGCGTCCGCCATGCGGACGGTAAGCACTTGACCAATAAAATGGAACCAACAAAGGGAAGATGACAGATTAGTCTGCGGTCCTACTGGGTTGGACAGGGACGCAGTGGGTTCCTGATGACCTCCAAACGCGACAGCCACCGACAGGGGCACACAGCACAGACAGGATCCGGCAGTGTTCTCCGGCCAGTGTGTAGCAGGGGCAGATCTGTGGATATCAGCGTGTGTTCACACTTGCACACGCTTACCGTCCGGCTCTCTGCACACTTGGGCACGCCTTACCTCGGAAACCGTAGACGCCTGCGCACGCTTAACCTGGAACACGCTTCAGCTGGCTCGGGTGGGGTTGAATGTGGTACCTCCTACCCAACAACGTTCTGTGTGCCCTGAATATATGTGTGCAAATGTCTTCTTTTTTTGACCACAGAGAAGGGGCCGGTTTAATCATGGTCCAGGGTGCTTGGCCTGCATGTTGGCCTGAAATTGAGTGGGGGGGGGGGGGGGGGGGCACCACACAGCGCCCTTCAACAACAATCCCACCATCACCAACGACTGTATGAGGACAATCCCCTGGAGAATGCAGAGGTCTAGGAGGAGGAGTACCTGGGCTGGGGCTGGGACTGGGACTGGGGCTGGGGCCTTCCTCCGGCGAGCAGCACACAGTGACTTTCACGAATGTCCCTGAAGTGGGTGCTGCCTTGCACACAACATCCACAATGGAAGCGACGGATGTCGGAAGGGCACTCCATCCCATTGACTGTTGGCATGCCATTCTGTAAAAGTAACCACTCGGAGCCACAAGGCTACCACTGCGCACTGCATCAATAGCATCAGAGCAAGACTCCGTTTGTGGATACTGCAGCCAATTAGTAGTGGCTTGCTCATATGCTGCACAGGCTGCAGAACAAGACAAAACGGCATGAGAGGGAGACCAGGCCAGAAAATGACGGCGGTCAAATTGACCCAGCACCATCACCTGTGCCGCAACAAGAAACAGTGGTGAGACCATAATTCGCGTTGGCAATCGAAATAGAAAACCAAATGACGAACAGCATACCCAGTGTCCCATGCAAAAAAAAAATGAGACACAGCACCCCCACAATCTGTGCAGCTTTTTTGCCTGGAAAACAGTATTCTGATCTTGTTGATGGAGTCAGGAGGGAGGCATAGATTCACTGGACCATGTGTAGGATTAAGGTTACACTGGACCATGTGTAGGATTAAGGTCACCGAGCTGGTGGAACCAGTCTTGGTTTTATAACCCTTTTTAGTGTCTAGGGTGGACCTACCAGGTTTAGCAGCAGCAAGCAGCAGCAGCAAGCAGCAAGCAACAGCACGCGCGAAATGGGTAAAAATCAGAACTCCGTCGTGGTGCTTTGGATTTCAGTGAAATTTTGGTGGATGATACCTATGGGTGTGAAGTACAATCACACAAAGTTTGAGCCAGAAACTCAACGGTGGCGGCCGGGAACAGGATTCGCAAGTGGCGGACCTCAGTTTCAAAAACTGCAGTTTAGGGCCAAAAACAGCCATTTTTGGGCCAAAAACAGCCCTGGAACACATTCAAAACGGCCAAACGAAGGGAAACGGTGGGTACACAGCACCTGCGGCTTGACTTCCCCGTGTCAACGAGCTCTTTGCGGCCCTCTAACACCATGATATGTCCCGGAAACGGCCCAAAAAGGCCCCCAGAAGCTCCAAATGCCGACAGCCACAAACCAAGAATAGGCCATATCTTTGGCTACATGGCTCAAAATGCGATTCTGAGGGCACCTACTCCACCCGCAACCCCCCACTTTTTGTGGTTTCCACCCCTTAGAATTGCCCAAACGGACACCTAGACCCCAATACCTAGGCCCACTCGGCTGCAGCAAGCTGCAAGCTCAAGCCCAAACAGGTGGGTGCCCAAATGGGTCAACAAGGTCCAATAGGGGCAAAAAGATGACTTTTCTCAAAAATGATCCTAGACCATGTGCAACGCTAAAACAAGTGTTTTTGGACCGTTTTGAGCTTGTGGTGGCCCATTTTGGTCCTCCGAGAATCCCAAAATGCCTTGAAAATGGGCTGTTTTGGGACCAAAAATGGGTCAAAAATGGGTCAAAAACGCATTTTTCCAAACCTCATCCTAGACCATTTGGGGTGCACAAACGGGTGAAATGAGCCCATTTTGAGCCCATTTTGGGGCATTTTGGCCCCTCAGAAGTCCAAAAAGCCCTGAAAGTGGGCCTTGTGGTGATGGGGTTCACTTGCAAGCTGATTTCACTTTGTCGAGAGCCATCAAGGTGTGAATCATTCTTGATGTCCCTCACCAGTCATAGCTGATGTTCCCTCCCCCACCAGCTCGGTCCCAATATTCAGTCTTGATTAGGGTCACCGAGCTGGTGGAACCAGTCTTGGTTTTATAACCCTTTTTAGTGTCTAGGGTGGACCTACCAGGTTTAACAGCAGCAAGCAGCAGCAGCAAGCAGCAAGCAGCAAGCAACAGCACGCGCGAAATGGGTAAAATTCAGAACTCCGTCGTGGTGCTTCAGATTTGGTTGACATTTTGGTGCATGATACCTATGGGTGTGAAGTACAATCACACAAAGTTTGAGCGAGAAACTCAACGGTGGCGGCCGGGAACGGGATTCGCAAGTGGCGGACCTCAGTTTCAAAAACTGCAGTTTAGGGCCAAAAACAGCCATTTTTGGGCCGAAAAAGCCCTGAAACACATTCAAAATGGCCAAACGAAGGGAAACGGTGGGTACACTGCACCTGCGGCTTGACTTCCCCGTGTCAACGAGCTCTTTGCGGCCCTCTAACTCCATGATATGTCCCGGAAACGGCCCAAAAAGGCCCCCAGAAGCTCTAGATTGGCCGCCGACAGCCACAAACCAAGAATAGGCCATATCTTTGGCTACATGGCTCAAAATGCGATTCCGAGGGCACCTCCTCCACCCGCAACCCCCCACTTTCTGTGGTTTTCACCCCTCAGAATTGCCCAAATGGACGCCTAGACCCCAATACGCAGGCCCACTAGGCTGCGGCAAGCTGCAAGCTTAAGCCCAAACAGGTGGGTGCCCAAATGGGTCAACAAGGTCCAATAGGGGCAAAAAGATGACTTTTCTCAAAAATGATCCTAGACCATGTGCGACGCTAAAACAAGTGTTTTTGGACCGTTTTGAGCTTGTGGTGGCCCATTTTGGTCCTCCGAGAATCCCAAAATGCCTTGAAAATGGGCTGTTTTGGGACCAAAAATGGGTCAAAAATGGGTCAGAAACGCATTTTTCCAAACCTCATCCTAGACCATTTGGGGTGCACAAACGGGTGAAATGAGCCCATTTTGAGCCCATTTTGGGGCATTTTGGCCCCTCAGAAGTCCAAAAAGCCTTGAAAGTGGGCCTCGTGGTGACGGGGTTCACTTGCAAGCCGATTTCACTTTGTCGGGAGCCATCAATGTGTGAATCATTCTTGATATCCCTCACCAGTCATAGCTGATGTTCCCTCCCCCACCAGCTCGGTCCCAATATTCAGTCTTGATTAGGGTCACCGGGCTGGTGGAACCAGTCTTGGTTTTATAACCCTTTTTAGTGTCTAGGGTGGACCTACCAGGTTTAACAGCAGCAGCAGCAGCAGCAGCAGCAAGCAGCAGCAAGCAAGCAGCAAGCAGCACGCGCGAAATGGCTAAAAATCAGAACTCCGTCGTGGTGCTTCCTATTCGGGTGAAATTTTGGTGGATGATACCTATGGGTGTGAAGTACAATCACACAAAGTTTGAGCAAGAAACTCAACGGTGGCGGCCGGGAACGGGATTCGCAAGTGGCGGACCTCAGTTTCAAAAACTGCAGTTTAGGGCCAAGAACAGCCATTTTTGGGCCAAAAACAGCCCTGGAACACATTCAAAATGGCCAAACGAAGGGAAACGGTGGGTACACTGCACCTGCGGCTTGACTTCCCCGTGTCAACGAGCTCTTTGCGGCCCTCTAACACCATGATATGTCCCGGAAACGGCCCAAAAAGGCCCCCCAGAAGCTCCAAATGCCGACAGCCACAAACCAAGAATAGGCCATATCTTTGGCTACATGGCTCAAAATGCGATTCTGAGGGCACCTACTCCACCCGCAACCCCCCACTTTTTGTGGTTTTCACCCCTCAGAATTGCCCAAACGGACACCTAGACCCCAATACCTAGGCCCACTAGGCTGCAGCAAGCTGCAAGCTCAAGCCCAAACAGGTGGGTGCCCAAATGGGTCAACAAGGTCCAGTAGGGGCAAAAAGATGACTTTTCTCAAAAATGATCCTAGACCATGTGCGACGCTAAAACAAGTGTTTTTGGACCGTTTTGAGCCTGTGGTGGCCCATTTTGGTCCTCCGAAAATCCCAAAA
Source organism: Eutreptiella sp. 'Long Island Sound 2002' (assembly GCA_964036045.1). Lineage (NCBI taxonomy): Eukaryota > Euglenozoa > Euglenophyceae > Eutreptiales > Eutreptiaceae > Eutreptiella > Eutreptiella sp. 'Long Island Sound 2002'. The sequence goes on from OZ038385.1 coordinate 47,633,263, forward strand.
TGCCTTGAAATTGGGCTGTTTTGGGACCAAAAATGGGTCAAAAATGGGTCAAAAACGCATTTTTCCAAACCTCATCCTAGACCATTTGGGGCGCACAAACGGGTGAAATGAGCCCATTTTGAGCCCATTTTGGGGCATTTTGGCCCCTCAGAAGTCCAAAAAGCCTTGAAAGTGGGCCTTGTGGTGATGGGGTTCACTTGCAAGCTGATTTCACTTTGTCGAGAGCCATCAAGGTGTGAATCATTCTTGATGTCCCTCACCAGTCATAGCTGATGTTCCCTCCCCCACCAGCTCGGGCCCAATATTCAGTCTTGATTAGACCTACGGTTAGGGTTAGCCCTAGGGTTAGGATTAGGGTCACCGAGCTGGTGGAACCAGTCTTGGTTTTATAACCCTTTTTAGTGTCTAGGGTGGACCTACCAGGTTTAGCAGCAGCAAGCAAGCAAGCAGCAAGCAGCACGCGCGAAATGGCTAAAAATCAGAACTCCGTCGTGGTGCTTCCTATTCGGGTGAAATTTTGGTGGATGATACCTATGGGTGTGAAGTACAATCACACAAAGTTTGAGCAAGAAACTCAACGGTGGCGGCCGGGAACAGGATTCGCAAGTGGCGGACCTCAATTTCAAAAACTGCAGTTCAGGGCCAAGAACAGCCATTTTTGGGCCAAAAAAGCCCTGGAACACATTCAAAACGGCCAAATGAAGGGAAACGGTGGGTACACTTCACGTGCGGCTTGACTTCCCCGTGTCAACGAGCTCTTTGCGGCCCTCTAACACCATGATATGTCCCGGAAACGGCCCAAAAAGGCCCCCCAGAAGCTCCAAATGCCGACAGCCACAAACCAAGAATAGGCCATATCTTTGGCTACATGGCTCAAAATGCGATTCCGAGGGCACCTACTCCACCCGCAACCCCCCACTTTTTGTGGTTTCCACCCCTTAGAATTGCCCAAACGGACACCTAGACCCCAATACCTAGGCCCACTAGGCTGCGGCAAGCTGCAAGCTCAAGCTCAAACAGGTGGGTGCCCAAATGGGTCAACAAGGTCCAATAGGGGCAAAAAGATGACTTTTCTCAAAAATGATCCTAGACCATGTGCGACGCTAAAACAAGTGTTTTTGGACCGTTTTGAGCTTGTGGTGGCCCATTTTGGTCCTCCGAAAATCCCAAAATGCCTTGAAATTGGGCTGTTTTGGGACCAAAAATGGGTCAAAAATGGGTCAGAAACGCATTTTTCCAAACCTCATCCTAGACCATTTGGGGTGCACAAACGGGTGAAATGAGCCCATTTTGGGGCATTTTGGCCCCTCAGAAGTCCAAAAAGCCCTGAAAGTGGGCCTTGTGGTGATGGGGTTCACTTGCAAGCTGATTTCACTTTGTCGGGAGCCATCAATGTGTGAATCATTCTTGATGTCCCTCACCAGTCATAGCTGATGTTCCCTCCCCCACCAGCTCGGTCCCAATATTCAGTCTTGATTAGGGCTAGGGTTGCTGTTAGAGCTCGCAGCCCTCCTGCAGCCCCCTTCAGGTCAAAATTTTTCTTGTTGTTTTAACACAAATATGAGAGTATTTTGAGTATAAACACATACGTAGTTGGAAAAAAAAAATTGGCGCCTTTGGCGCTGGACAATTTTCTCTAGGGACACTTGTTGGTGGCCGACCCGGCACCACTATCTTTCAAAACCCGGGGGGGGGGGGGGGGTCGCATACAAGGACTGGGCCCGGCTGCCCCCCCGGGCCACCCACCCACAGGCCATGGACCCCCCCCCCCCCAGTCCAGTGGGACCACCCTTAAGCAAAGGTCCCTGGGCTTTACCTTCTCTTCGTCCTTGTGGGGTACAAAGTGGTCCCAACCATGGTGCTTTGGCCGCACTGCACATGAAGAGGCATGGGTTGTTCTCATCTAAACCCCCCCCCCGATTATAAGCAAGCAAAGAAATATAAGCAAGCATGCCTGCTTATATTTGTGAGGTCTCGAATATAAGCAAGCATGGCAAAATGGCGAACTCAGAGGCAAGACGAAGACAGAAAAAAGAGGCACAAGCATGCTTTGTCTGCCACAGTTTTCCCGGCCCAAGGGATTTGAACAGGACAGGCACATCAATTTTTCTGGATGCAGCCTTAAGGCCCTTGTAAGACAATTCTACAAACAAATTGCGTGCCTCTGCAGCTGTGACTTTCCCCTTTTTTTCTATCACTTCCATATAAAGTTGGTGATGGCAAGCGCGATACAGTGCAGCCAACGGGGTGTCCCAAATATAAGCAAGCGAAAATTATAAGCAAGCGAATTAATATAAGCAAGCGCTTGCGTATAATCGGGGGGGGGGTTTATCTGTGTGGATGGGAGGCATACCTGGGGATGGCAATGGGGAAGGCGATGGCGATGCTGATGGCGATGCTGATGCGGATGCTGATGGCGAAGCTAATGGCGATGCTGATGGGGATGCTGATGGGGATGCTGATGGGGATGCTGATGGGGATGCTGATGGCGACGCTAATGGCGATGCCGATGGAGATGCTGATGGATCCGGGCTGGCACTCGGCGAAGGGCTAGGGCTTGGAGTGGGCGATGCAGATGGAGAGGGAGATGGGGGAACACAACCAGCATCAAGGGTTGGGTTGAACTCCCCTGGTGCAAGTGTGAAGGGGCTGCTGGCCCCATTGCCATCCGCATCAGAATCCGTGGCACCGCCGCCAACATTGGCAGTTGTGAATTGAAAGCCAGCCGGAAGCGTCGACTTCTCAAACTTGACCGTGTATGTACCAGGGGCCACATCCTCGAACAGGTAGTTGCCGTTAGCATCTGTGGTTTTGCTGCCCACCACAGTGCCAGCGCCGTCCAGAAGACGCACAGTGACGCCTGGCACCCCAGGCTCACCAGCATCTTGAATGCCACTGCCATTCAAATCCTTCCATACAAGATCTCCCACACTCGCCAGCTGTACAACAATACCAGCATCAACATCCAGCTTGGAGTCCCCTGGTGCAAGGGTAAAGGAAGCTGTGTTCCCATTGCCATCCGCGTCAGAATCCGTGGCATCGCCGCCAACATTGGCAGTTGTGAATTGAAAGCCAGCCGGAAGCGTCGACTTCTCAAATGTGACCGTGTATGTACCAGGGGCCACATCCTCGAACAGGTAGTTGCCGTTAGCATCTGTGGTTTTGCTGCCCACCACATTGCCAGCGCCGTCCAGAAGACGCACAGTGACGCCTGGCACCCCAGGCTCACCAGCATCTTGAATGCCATTGCCATTCAAATCCTTCCATACAAAATCTCCCACGCTTGCCAGACGCACAATACCAGCATCAACATCCAGCTTGGAGTCCCCTGGTGCAAGGGTAAAGGAAGCTGTGTTCCCATTGCCATCCGCGTCAGAATCCGTGGCATCGCCGCCAACATTGGCAGTTGTGAATTGAAAGCCAGCCGGAAGCGTCGACTTCTCAAACTTGACCGTGTATGTACCAGGGGCCACATCCTCGAACAGGTAGTTGCCATTAGCATCTGTGGTTTTGCTGCCCACCACAGTGCCAGCGCCGTCCAGAAGACGCACAGTGACGCCTGGCACCCCAGGCTCACCAGCATCTTGAATGCCACTGCCATTCAAATCCTTCCATACAAAATCTCCCACGCTTGCCAGCTGTGGTGGTGAGCATTTGTTCTTAACAGATTGCGGCACAAGCCCTACTATCGACTCGAATGGAGCAGCAGTGTAGCCCGCCTGGCCACAGTGCCCGCCCAAAGAGCAGCGATTGAAACGCACATTGGAATACAACACTCGCGTGCCAATCCATTGAGTGCAGCCTTGGCAGTTCTGACAATTCGAGTATGTTGTCTCACCGCCAGCGTTATCGTACTGGGTGTTTGGGATCCCTGTAAGATCCCAAATGCCAATGCCATTCAGCACGCTGTTGCTGAAGGCGAACACAGTCTCGTCACCACTGTTCTCTCCCTCAAACTTGACAAATGCTGCCCCCAAAGTGCCAAGACTGGCCCCACTGGTGTCACCAGGATGTGACGCGTATGCGTCTCCCATGAGGATCGAGGTGTCTTGCATATTCATGTTGGACCCCCCCCCGGATGCGGAAAAGGTAGAACACCGTCCCGTCTCCGTTCAACACCCAGTCTGTGTTTGGGAACCTGAGATCATAGGAGACGAGTATGTGGTGCCACAGAAGTGGCCCACAAATGGGCAAATTGGCTACCTCACCCCTGCCGTATCAAGGATCCCCACCGCTGCAGAGCGGGGGGCAAAATCAGAAGTGGCCCACAAGTGGGCAAATTGGCTACCTCACCCCTGCCGTATCGGGGAGCCCCACCGCTGCAGAGCGGGGGGCAAAATCAGAAGTGGCCCACAAGTGGGCAAATTGGCTACCTCACCCCTGCCGTATCGGGGAGCCCCACCGCTGCAGAGCGGGGGGCAAAATCAGAAGTGGCCCACAAGTGGGCAAATTGGCTACCTCACCCCTGCCGTATCGGGGAGCCCCACGGCTGCAGAGCGGGGGGCAGAATCAGAAGTGGCCCACAAGTGGGCAAATTGGCTACCTCACCCCTGCCGTATCGGGGAGCCCCACCGCTGCAGAGCGGGGGGCAAAATCAGAAGTGGCCCACAAGTGGGCAAATTGGCTACCTCACCCCTGCCGTATCGGGGATCCCCACCGCTGCACAGCGGGGGGCAGAATCAGAAGTGGCCCACAAGTGGGCAAATTGGCTACCTCACCCCTGCCGTATCAAGGATCCCCACCGCTGCAGAGCGGGGGGCAGAATCAGAAGTGGCCCACAAGTGGGCAAATTGGCTACCTCACCCCTGCCGTATCGGGGAGCCCCACGGCTGCAGAGCGGGGGGCAGAATCAGAAGTGGCCCACAAGTGGGCAAATTGGCTACCTCACCCCTGCCGTATCGGGGAGCCCCACCGCTGCAGAGCGGGGGGCAAAATCAGAAGTGGCCCACAAGTGGGCAAATTGGCTACCTCACCCCTGCCGTATCGGGGATCCCCACCGCTGCACAGCGGGGGGCAGAATCAGAAGTGGCCCACAAGTGGGCAAATTGGCTACCTCACCCCTGCCGTATCAAGGATCCCCACCGCTGCAGAGCGGGGGGCAGAATCAGAAGTGGCCCACAAGTGGGCAAATTGGCTACCTCACCCCTGCCGTATCGGGGATCCCCACCGCTGCAGAGCGGGGGGCAAAATCAGAAGTGGCCCACAAGTGGGCAAATTGGCTACCTCACCCCTGCCGTATCAAGGATCCCCACCGCTGCAGAGCGGGGGGCAAAATCAGAAGTGGCCCACAAGTGGGCAAATTGGCTACCTCACCCCTGCCGTATCGGGGAGCCCCACGGCTGCAGAGCGGGGGGCAAAATCAGAAGTGGCCCACAAGTGGGCAAATTGGCTACCTCACCCCTGCCGTATCGGGGAGCCCCACGGCTGCAGAGCGGGGGGCAGAATCAGAAGTGGCCCACAAGTGGGCAAATTGGCTACCTCACCCCTGCCGTATCGGGGATCCCCACCGCTGCACAGCGGGGGGCAGAATCAGAAGTGGCCCACAAGTGGGCAAATTGGCTACCTCACCCCTGCCGTATCGGGGAGCCCCACCGCTGCAGAGCGGGGGGCAAAATCAGAAGTGGCCCACAAGTGGGCAAATTGGCTACCTCACCCCTGCCGTATCGGGGAGCCCCACCGCTGCAGAGCGGGGGGCAAAATCAGAAGTGGCCCACAAGTGGGCAAATTGGCTACCTCACCCCTGCCGTATCGGGGAGCCCCACCGCTGTAGAGCGGGGGGCAAAATCAGAAGTGGCCCACAAGTGGGCAAATTGGCTACCTCACCCCTGCCGTATCGGGGAGCCCCACCGCTGCAGAGCGGGGGGCAAAATCAGAAGTGGCCCACAAGTGGGCAAATTGGCTACCTCACCCCTGCCGTATCGGGGAGCCCCACCGCTGCAGAGCGGGGGGCAAAATCAGAAGTGGCCCACAAGTGGGCAAATTGGCTACCTCACCCCTGCCGTATCGGGGAGCCCCACGGCTGCAGAGCGGGGGGCAAAATCAGAAGTGGCCCACAAGTGGGCAAATTGGCTACCTCACCCCTGCCGTATCGGGGAGCCCCACCGCTTCAGGGCGGGGGGCAAAATCAGAAGTGGCCCACAAGTGGGCAAATTGGCTACCTCACCCCTGCCGTATCGGGGATCCCCACCACTGCAGAGTGGGGGGCAGAATCAGAAGTGGCCCACAAGTGGGCAAATTGGCTACCTCACCCCTGCCGTATCGGGGAGCCCCACCGCTGCAGAGCGGGGGGCAAAATCAGAAGTGGCCCACAAGTGGGCAAATTGGCTACCTCACCCCTGCCGTATCGGGGAGCCCCACGACTGCGGAGCGGGGGGCAAAATCAGAAGTGGCCCACAAGTGGGCAAATTGGCTACCTCACCCCTGCCGTATCGGGGAGCCCCACCGCTGCAGAGCGGGGGGCAAAATCAGAAGTGGCCCACAAGTGGGCAAATTGGCTACCTCACCCCTGCCGTATCGGGGAGCCCCACCGCTGCAGAGCGGGGGGCAAAATCAGAAGTGGCCCACAAGTGGGCAAATTGGCTACCTCACCCCTGCCGTATCGGGGAGCCCCACCGCTGCAGAGCGGGGGGCAAAATCAGAAGTGGCCCACAAGTGGGCAAATTGGCTACCTCACCCCTGCCGTATCGGGGAGCCCCACCGCTGCAGAGCGGGGGCAAAATCAGAAGTGGCCCACAAGTGGGCAAATTGGCTACCTCACCCCTGCCGTATCAAGGATCCCCACCGCTACAGAGCGGGGGGCAAAATCAGAAGTGGCCCACAAGTGGGCAAATTGGCTACCTCACCCCTGCCGTATCGGGGAGCCCCACCGCTGCAGAGCGGGGGGCAAAATCAGAAGTGGCCCACAAGTGGGCAAATTGGCTACCTCACCCCTGCCGTATCGGGGAGCCCCACCGCTGCAGAGCGGGGGCAAAATCAGAAGTGGCCCACAAGTGGGCAAATTGGCTACCTCACCCCTGCCGTATCAAGGATCCCCACCGCTACAGAGCGGGGGGCAGAATCAGAAGTGGCCCACAAGTGGGCAAATTGGCTACCTCACCCCTGCCGTATCGGGGAGCCCCACCGCTGCAGAGCGGGGGGCAAAATCAGAAGTGGCTCACAAGTGGGCAAATTGGCTACCTCACCCCTGCCGTATCGGGGAGCCCCACCGCTGCAGAGCGGGGGGCAAAATCAGAAGTGGCCCACAAGTGGGCAAATTGGCTACCTCACCCCTGCCGTAACGGGGAGCCCCACCGCTTCAGAGCGGGGGGCAAAATCAGAAGTGGCCCACAAGTGGGCAAATTGGCTACCTCACCCCTGCCGTATCGGGGAGCCCCACCGCTGCAGAGCGGGGGGCAAAATCAGAAGTGGCCCACAAGTGGGCAAATTGGCTACCTCACCCCTGCCGTATCGGGGAGCCCCACCGCTGCAGAGCGGGGCACAAAATCAGAAGTGGCCCACAAGTGGGCAAATTGGCTACCTCACCCCTGCCGTATCGGGGAGCCCCACCGCTGCAGAGCGGGGGGCAAAATCAGAAGTGGCCCACAAGTGGGCAAATTGGCTACCTCACCCCTGCCGTATCAGGGAGCCCCACGACTGCGGAGCGGGGGGCAAAATCAGAAGTGGCCCACAAGTGGGCAAATTGGCTACCTCACCCCTGCCGTATCGGGGAGCCCCACCGCTGCAGAGCGGGGGGCAAAATCAGAAGTGGCCCACAAGTGGGCAAATTGGCTACCTCACCCCTGCCGTATCGGGGAGCCCCACGGCTGCAGAGCGGGGGGCAAAATCAGAAGTGGCCCACAAGTGGGCAAATTGGCTACCTCACCCCTGCCGTATCAAGGATCCCCACCGCTGCAGAGCGGGGGGCAGAATCAGAAGTGGCCCACAAGTGGGCAAATTGGCTACCTCACCCCTGCCGTATCGGGGAGCCCCACCGCTGCAGAGCGGGGGGCAAAATCAGAAGTGGCCCACAAGTGGGCAAATTGGCTACCTCACCCCTGCCGTATCGGGGAGCCCCACCGCTGCAGAGCGGGGGGCAAAATCAGAAGTGGCCCACAAGTGGGCAAATTGGCTACCTCACCCCTGCCGTATCGGGGAGCCCCACGGCTGCAGAGCGGGGGGCAAAATCAGAAGTGGCCCACAAGTGGGCAAATTGGCTACCTCACCCCTGCCGTATCAAGGATCCCCACCGCTGCAGAGCGGGGGGCAAAATCAGAAGTGGCCCACAAGTGGGCAAATTGGCTACCTCACCCCTGCCGTATCGGGGATCCCCACCGCTGCAGAGCGGGGGGCAAAATCAGAAGTGGCCCACAAGTGGGCAAATTGGCTACCTCACCCCTGCCGTATCAAGGATCCCCACCGCTGCAGAGCGGGGGGCAAAATCAGAAGTGGCCCACAAGTGGGCAAATTGGCTACCTCACCCCTGCCGTATCGGGGAGCCCCACGGCTGCAGAGCGGGGGGCAAAATCAGAAGTGGCCCACAAGTGGGCAAATTGGCTACCTCACCCCTGCCGTATCGGGGAGCCCCACGGCTGCAGAGCGGGGGGCAGAATCAGAAGTGGCCCACAAGTGGGCAAATTGGCTACCTCACCCCTGCCGTATCGGGGATCCCCACCGCTGCACAGCGGGGGGCAGAATCAGAAGTGGCCCACAAGTGGGCAAATTGGCTACCTCACCCCTGCCGTATCGGGGAGCCCCACCGCTGCAGAGCGGGGGGCAAAATCAGAAGTGGCCCACAAGTGGGCAAATTGGCTACCTCACCCCTGCCGTATCGGGGAGCCCCACCGCTGCAGAGCGGGGGGCAAAATCAGAAGTGGCCCACAAGTGGGCAAATTGGCTACCTCACCCCTGCCGTATCGGGGAGCCCCACCGCTGTAGAGCGGGGGGCAAAATCAGAAGTGGCCCACAAGTGGGCAAATTGGCTACCTCACCCCTGCCGTATCAAGGATCCCCACCGCTGCAGAGCGGGGGGCAAAATCAGAAGTGGCCCACAAGTGGGCAAATTGGCTACCTCACCCCTGCCGTATCGGGGAGCCCCACCGCTGCAGAGCGGGGGGCAAAATCAGAAGTGGCCCACAAGTGGGCAAATTGGCTACCTCACCCCTGCCGTATCGGGGAGCCCCACGGCTGCAGAGCGGGGGGCAAAATCAGAAGTGGCCCACAAGTGGGCAAATTGGCTACCTCACCCCTGCCGTATCGGGGAGCCCCACCGCTTCAGGGCGGGGGGCAAAATCAGAAGTGGCCCACAAGTGGGCAAATTGGCTACCTCACCCCTGCCGTATCGGGGATCCCCACCACTGCAGAGTGGGGGGCAGAATCAGAAGTGGCCCACAAGTGGGCAAATTGGCTACCTCACCCCTGCTGTATCGGGGAGCCCCACCGCTGCAGAGCGGGGGGCAAAATCAGAAGTGGCCCACAAGTGGGCAAATTGGCTACCTCACCCCTGCCGTATCGGGGAGCCCCACGACTGCGGAGCGGGGGGCAAAATCAGAAGTGGCCCACAAGTGGGCAAATTGGCTACCTCACCCCTGCCGTATCGGGGAGCCCCACCGCTGCAGAGCGGGGGGCAAAATCAGAAGTGGCCCACAAGTGGGCAAATTGGCTACCTCACCCCTGCCGTATCGGGGAGCCCCACCGCTGCAGAGCGGGGGGCAAAATCAGAAGTGGCCCACAAGTGGGCAAATTGGCTACCTCACCCCTGCCGTATCGGGGAGCCCCACCGCTGCAGAGCGGGGGGCAAAATCAGAAGTGGCCCACAAGTGGGCAAATTGGCTACCTCACCCCTGCCGTATCGGGGAGCCCCACCGCTGCAGAGCGGGGGCAAAATCAGAAGTGGCCCACAAGTGGGCAAATTGGCTACCTCACCCCTGCCGTATCAAGGATCCCCACCGCTACAGAGCGGGGGGCAAAATCAGAAGTGGCCCACAAGTGGGCAAATTGGCTACCTCACCCCTGCCGTATCGGGGAGCCCCACCGCTGCAGAGCGGGGGGCAAAATCAGAAGTGGCCCACAAGTGGGCAAATTGGCTACCTCACCCCTGCCGTATCGGGGAGCCCCACCGCTGCAGAGCGGGGGCAAAATCAGAAGTGGCCCACAAGTGGGCAAATTGGCTACCTCACCCCTGCCGTATCAAGGATCCCCACCGCTACAGAGCGGGGGGCAGAATCAGAAGTGGCCCACAAGTGGGCAAATTGGCTACCTCACCCCTGCCGTATCGGGGAGCCCCACCGCTGCAGAGCGGGGGGCAAAATCAGAAGTGGCTCACAAGTGGGCAAATTGGCTACCTCACCCCTGCCGTATCGGGGAGCCCCACCGCTGCAGAGCGGGGGGCAAAATCAGAAGTGGCCCACAAGTGGGCAAATTGGCTACCTCACCCCTGCCGTAACGGGGAGCCCCACCGCTTCAGAGCGGGGGGCAAAATCAGAAGTGGCCCACAAGTGGGCAAATTGGCTACCTCACCCCTGCCGTATCGGGGAGCCCCACCGCTGCAGAGCGGGGGGCAAAATCAGAAGTGGCCCACAAGTGGGCAAATTGGCTACCTCACCCCTGCCGTATCGGGGAGCCCCACCGCTGCAGAGCGGGGCACAAAATCAGAAGTGGCCCACAAGTGGGCAAATTGGCTACCTCACCCCTGCCGTATCGGGGAGCCCCACCGCTGCAGAGCGGGGGGCAAAATCAGAAGTGGCCCACAAGTGGGCAAATTGGCTACCTCACCCCTGCCGTATCAGGGAGCCCCACGACTGCGGAGCGGGGGGCAAAATCAGAAGTGGCCCACAAGTGGGCAAATTGGCTACCTCACCCCTGCCGTATCGGGGAGCCCCACCGCTGCAGAGCGGGGGGCAAAATCAGAAGTGGCCCACAAGTGGGCAAATTGGCTACCTCACCCCTGCCGTATCGGGGAGCCCCACGGCTGCAGAGCGGGGGGCAAAATCAGAAGTGGCCCACAAGTGGGCAAATTGGCTACCTCACCCCTGCCGTATCAAGGATCCCCACCGCTGCAGAGCGGGGGGCAGAATCAGAAGTGGCCCACAAGTGGGCAAATTGGCTACCTCACCCCTGCCGTATCGGGGAGCCCCACCGCTGCAGAGCGGGGGGCAAAATCAGAAGTGGCCCACAAGTGGGCAAATTGGCTACCTCACCCCTGCCGTATCGGGGAGCCCCACCGCTGCAGAGCGGGGGGCAAAATCAGAAGTGGCCCACAAGTGGGCAAATTGGCTACCTCACCCCTGCCGTATCGGGGAGCCCCACGGCTGCAGAGCGGGGGGCAAAATCAGAAGTGGCCCACAAGTGGGCAAATTGGCTACCTCACCCCTGCCGTATCAAGGATCCCCACCGCTGCAGAGCGGGGGGCAAAATCAGAAGTGGCCCACAAGTGGGCAAATTGGCTACCTCACCCCTGCCGTATCGGGGAGCCCCACCGCTGCAGAGCGGGGGGCAAAATCAGAAGTGGCCCACAAGTGGGCAAATTGGCTACCTCACCCCTGCCGTATCGGGGAGCCCCACGGCTGCAGAGAGGGGGGCAAAATCAGAAGTGGCCCACAAGTGGGCAAATTGGCTACCTCACCCCTGCCATATCGGGGAGCCCCACCGCTTCAGAGCGGGGGGCAAAATCAGAAGTGGCCCACAAGTGGGCAAATTGGCTACCTCACCCCTGCCGTATCGGGGAGCCCCACCGCTGCAGAGCGGGGGGCAGAATCAGAAGTGGCCCAGAAGTGGGCAAATTGGCTACCTCACCCCTGCCGTATCGGGGAGCCCCACCGCTGCAGAGCGGGGGGCAGAATCAGAAGTGGCCCACAAGTGGGCAAATTGGCTACCTCACCCCTGCCGTATCAAGGATCCCCACCGCTGCAGAGCGGGGGGCAAAATCAGAAGTGGCCCACAAGTGGGCAAGGTGGCTACCTCACCCCTGCCGTATCGGGGAGCCCCACGGCTGCAGAGCGGGGGGCAAAATCAGAAGTGGCCCAGAAGTGGGCAAATTGGCTACCTCACCCCTGCCATATCGGGGAGCCCCACCGCTGCAGAGCGGGGGGCAAAATCAGAAGTGGCCCACAAGTGGGCAAATTGGCTACCTCACCCCTGCCGTATCGGGGAGCCCCACCGCTGCAGAGCGGGGGGCAAAATCAGAAGTGGCCCACAAGTGGGCAAGGTGGCTACCTCACCCCTGCCGTATCGGGGAGCCCCACGGCTGCAGAGAGGGGGGCAAAATCAGAAGTGGCCCACAAGTGCGCAAATTGGCTACCTCACCCCTGCCATATCGGGGAGCCCCACCGCTTCAGAGCGGGGGGCAAAATCAGAAGTGGCCCACAAGTGGGCAAATTGGCTACCTCACCCCTGCCGTATCGGGGAGCCCCACCGCTGCAGAGCGGGGGGCAGAATCAGAAGTGGCCCACAAGTGGGCAAATTGGCTACCTCACCCCTGCCGTATCGGGGAGCCCCACCGCTGCAGAGCGGGGGGCAGAAACAGAAGTGGCCCACAAGTGGGCAAATTGGCTACCTCACCCCTGCCGTATCGGGGAGCCCCACCGCTGCAGAGCGGGGGGCAAAATCAGAAGTGGCCCACAAGTGGGCAAATTGGCTACCTCACCCCTGCCGTATCAAGGATCCCCACCGCTGCAGAGCGGGGGGCAGAATCAGAAGTGGCCCACAAGTGGGCAAATTGGCTACCTCACCCCTGCCGTATCGGGGAGCCCCACCGCTGCAGAGCGGGGGGCAAAATCAGAAGTGGCCCACAAGTGGGCAAATTGGCTACCTCACCCCTGCCGTATCGGGGAGCCCCACCGCTGCAGAGCGGGGGGCAAAATCAGAAGTGGCCCACAAGTGGGCAAATTGGCTACCTCACCCCTGCCGTATCGGGGAGCCCCACGGCTGCAGAGCGGGGGGCAAAATCAGAAGTGGCCCACAAGTGGGCAAATTGGCTACCTCACCCCTGCCGTATCAAGGATCCCCACCGCTGCAGAGCGGGTGGCAAAATCAGAAGTGGCCCACAAGTGGGCAAATTGGCTACCTCACCCCTGCCGTATCGGGGAGCCCCACCGCTGCAGAGCGGGGGGCAAAATCAGAAGTGGCCCACAAGTGGGCAAGGTGGCTACCTCACCCCTGCCGTATCGGGGAGCCCCACGGCTGCAGAGAGGGGGGCAAAATCAGAAGTGGCCCACAAGTGGGCAAATTGGCTACCTCACCCCTGCCATATCGGGGAGCCCCACCGCTTCAGAGCAGGGGGCAAAATCAGAAGTGGCCCACAAGTGGGCAAATTGGCTACCTCACCCCTGCCGTATCGGGGAGCCCCACCGCTGCAGAGCGGGGGGCAGAATCAGAAGTGGCCCACAAGTGGGCAAATTGGCTACCTCACCCCTGCCGTATCGGGGAGCCCCACCGCTGCAGAGCGGGGGGCAAAATCAGAAGTGGCCCACAAGTGGGCAAATTGGCTACCTCACCCCTGCCGTATCGGGGAGCCCCACGGCTGCAGAGCGGGGGGCAAAATCAGAAGTGGCCCACAAGTGGGCAAATTGGCTACCTCACCCCTGCCGTATCAAGGATCCCCACCGCTGCAGAGCGGGGGGCAAAATCAGAAGTGGCCCACAAGTGGGCAAATTGGCTACCTCACCCCTGCCGTATCGGGGAGCCCCACCGCTGCAGAGCGGGGGGCAAAATCAGAAGTGGCCCACAAGTGGGCAAGGTGGCTACCTCACCCCTGCCGTATCGGGGAGCCCCACGGCTGCAGAGAGGGGGGCAAAATCAGAAGTGGCCCACAAGTGGGCAAATTGGCTACCTCACCCCTGCCATATCGGGGAGCCCCACCGCTTCAGAGCGGGGGGCAAAATCAGAAGTGGCCCACAAGTGGGCAAATTGGCTACCTCACCCCTGCCGTATCGGGGAGCCCCACCGCTGCAGAGCGGGGGGCAGAATCAGAAGTGGCCCACAAGTGGGCAAATTGGCTACCTCACCCCTGCCGTATCGGGGAGCCCCACCGCTGCAGAGCGGGGGGCAGAATCAGAAGTGGCCCACAAGTGGGCAAATTGGCTACCTCACCCCTGCCGTATCAAGGATCCCCACCGCTGCAGAGCGGGGGGCAAAATCAGAAGTGGCCCACAAGTGGGCAAATTGGCTACCTCACCCCTGCCGTATCGGGGAGCCCCACCGCTGCAGAGCGGGGGGCAAAATCAGAAGTGGCCCACAAGTGGGCAAGGTGGCTACCTCACCCCTGCCGTATCGGGGAGCCCCACGGCTGCAGAGAGGGGGGCAAAATCAGAAGTGGCCCACAAGTGCGCAAATTGGCTACCTCACCCCTGCCATATCGGGGAGCCCCACCGCTTCAGAGCGGGGGGCAAAATCAGAAGTGGCCCACAAGTGGGCAAATTGGCTACCTCACCCCTGCCGTATCGGGGAGCCCCACCGCTGCAGAGCGGGGGGCAGAATCAGAAGTGGCCCACAAGTGGGCAAATTGGCTACCTCAACCCTGCCATATCGGGGATCCCCACCACTGCAGAGCGGGGGGCAGAATCAGAAGTGGCCCACAAGTGGGCAAATTGGCTACCTCACCCCTGCCGTATCGGGGATCCCCACGGCTGCAGAGCGGGGGGCAAAATCAGAAGTGGCCCACAAGTGGGCAAATTGGCTACCTCACCCCTGCCGTATCAAGGATCCCCACCGCTGCAGAGCGGGGGGCAAAATCAGAAGTGGCCCACAAGTGGGCAAATTGGCTACCTCACCCCTGCCGTATCGGGGAGCCCCACCGCTGCAGAGCGGGGGGCAAAATCAGAAGTGGCCCACAAGTGGGCAAGGTGGCTACCTCACCCCTGCCGTATCGGGGAGCCCCACGGCTGCAGAGAGGGGGGCAAAATCAGAAGTGGCCCACAAGTGGGCAAATTGGCTACCTCACCCCTGCCATATCGGGGAGCCCCACCGCTTCAGAGCGGGGGGCAAAATCAGAAGTGGCCCACAAGTGGGCAAATTGGCTACCTCACCCCTGCCGTATCGGGGAGCCCCACCGCTGCAGAGCGGGGGGCAGAATCAGAAGTGGCCCACAAGTGGGCAAATTGGCTACCTCACCCCTGCCGTATCGGGGAGCCCCACCGCTGCAGAGCGGGGGGCAGAATCAGAAGTGGCCCACAAGTGGGCAAATTGGCTACCTCACCCCTGCCGTATCAAGGATCCCCACCGCTGCAGAGCGGGGGGCAAAATCAGAAGTGGCCCACAAGTGGGCAAATTGGCTACCTCACCCCTGCCGTATCGGGGAGCCCCACCGCTGCAGAGCGGGGGGCAAAATCAGAAGTGGCCCACAAGTGGGCAAGGTGGCTACCTCACCCCTGCCGTATCGGGGAGCCCCACGGCTGCAGAGAGGGGGGCAAAATCAGAAGTGGCCCACAAGTGCGCAAATTGGCTACCTCACCCCTGCCATATCGGGGAGCCCCACCGCTTCAGAGCGGGGGGCAAAATCAGAAGTGGCCCACAAGTGGGCAAATTGGCTACCTCACCCCTGCCGTATCGGGGAGCCCCACCGCTGCAGAGCGGGGGGCAGAATCAGAAGTGGCTCACAAGTGGGCAAATTGGCTACCTCAACCCTGCCATATCGGGGATCCCCACCACTGCAGAGCGGGGGGCAGAATCAGAAGTGGCCCACAAGTGGGCAAATTGGCTACCTCACCCCTGCCGTATCGGGGAGCCCCACCGCTGCAGAGCGGGGGGCAGAATCAGAAGTGGCCCACAAGTGGGCAAATTGGCTACCTCACCCCTGCCGTATCGGGGAGCCCCACCGCTGCAGAGCGGGGGGCAAAATCAGAAGTGGCCCACAAGTGGGCAAATTGGCTACCTCACCCCTGCCGTATCGGGGAGCCCCACCGCTGCAGAGCGGGGGGCAAAATCAGAAGTGGCCCACAAGTGGGCAAATTGGCTACCTCACCCCTGCCGTATCGGGGAGCCCCACCGCTGCAGAGCGGGGGGCAAAATCAGAAGTGGCCCACAAGTGGGCAAATTGGCTACCTCACCCCTGCCGTATCGGGGAGCCCCACCACTGCAGAGCGGGGGGCAGAATCAGAAGTGGCCCACAAGTGGGCAAATTGGCTACCTCACCCCTGCCGTATTGGGGAGCCCCACCGCTTCAGAGCGGGGGGCAAAATCAGAAGTGGCCCACAAGTGGGCAAATTGGCTACCTCACCCCTGCCGTATCGGGGAGCCCCACCGCTGCAGAGCGGGGGGCAGAATCAGAAGTGGCCCACAAGTGGGCAAATTGGCTACCTCACCCCTGCCGTATCGGGGAGCCCCACCGCTGCAGAGCGGGGGGCAAAATCAGAAGTGGCCCACAAGTGGGCAAATTGGCTACCTCACCCCTGCCGTATCGGGGAGCCCCACCACTGCAGAGCGGGGGGCAGAATCAGAAGTGGCCCACAAGTGGGCAAATTGGCTACCTCACCCCTGCCGTATTGGGGAGCCCCACCGCTTCAGAGCGGGGGGCAAAATCAGAAGTGGCCCACAAGTGGGCAAATTGGCTACCTCACCCCTGCCGTATCAGGGAGCCCCACCGCTGCAGAGCGGGGGGCAAAATCAGAAGTGGCCCACAGGTGGGCAAATTGGCTACCTCACCCCTGCCGTATCAGGGAGCCCCACCGCTGCAGAGCGGGGGGCAAAATCAGAAGTGGCCCACAAGTGGGCAAATTGGCTACCTCACCCCTGCCGTATCGGGGAGCCCCACCGCTGCACAGCGGGGGGCAAAATCAGAAGTGGCCCACAAGTGGGCAAGGTCACCTCACCCCTGACGCTTTTTTTTTCTGCTGTAAATGCGTGTAACAAAAAACGGTCAGGTCGTGTATTTTTTTTTTTTGCTGTAAGTCGTGTAATTTTTTTTTTTCGCCTTAAATGCGTGTAACAAAAAAACCGCCAGGTCGTGTAATTTTTTTTTTTTGCTGTAAGTCGTGTAATTTTTTTTTTCCGCTGTAAATGCGTGTAACAAAAAAACCCTGAGGTGTTGTAATTTTTTTTTTCGCTGTAAAATGTGTAAGCCGGCTTACACGACTTACAGCGAAAAAAAAAATTACACAACTATACAGTTTTTTTGTTTCGCGCATTTACAGCGAAAAAAAAAAAATTACACGAATTACAACATACACCCCACAAGCGGGCAAGGTGGCTACATAACCCCTGCCGCTTGAGGGGTTCCCACTGCTTCAGAGCGGGGGGGCAGAATCAGAGGTGGCCCACAAGTGGGCAAAGTGGCTACATAACCCCGGCCGCCGGGGGGGTCCCCACCGCTTCAGAGCAGCGGGCAGAATCAGAGGTGGCCCTCAAGCGGGCAAGGTGGCTACATAACCCCTGCCGCCTGAGGGGGTCCCCACCGCTTGAGAGCGGGGGGCAGACCCAGAGGTGGCCCACAAGTGGGCAAGGTGGCTACATAACCCTTGCCGCTTGGGGGGTCCCCACCGCTTCAGAGCGGGGAGCAGAATCAGAGGTGGCCCACAAGTGGACAAGGTGGCTACACAACCCCTGGGGATCAATGGTCGGTTCTGATAGACTGAATGTCCCCGCCATACTGACTGAATGTCCCCGCTGGCTACACAACCCCTGCCGCCGGGGGGTCCCCACCGCTTCAGAGTGGGGGGCAGAACCACAGGTGGCCCACAAGTGGGCAAGGTGGCTACATAACCCCTGCCGCCTGGGCGGTCCCCACCAATTCAGAGCGGGGAGCAGAATTAGAGGTGGCCCACAAGTGGGCAAGGTTGCTACATAACCCCTGCCGCCTGGGCGGTCCCCACCGCTTCAGAGCAGGGGGCAAAATTAGAGGTGGCCCACAAGTGGGCAAGGTGGCTACATAACCCCTGCCGCCTGAGGGGTCCCCACCACTTCATAGTGGGGGCAGAATCAGAGGTGGCCCACAAGTGGGCAAGGTGGCTACATAACCCCCGCCGCCTGAGGGGTCCCCACCGCTTCAGAGCGGGGCAGAATCAGATGGCCCACAAGCGGGCAAGGTGGCTACATAACCCCTGCCGCCTGAGGGGTTCCCACTGCTTCAGAGCGGGGGGGCAGAATCACAGATGGCCCACAAGTGGGCAAAGTGGCTACATAACCCCAGCCGCCTGGGGGGTCCCCACCACTTCAGATTGGGGGCAGAATCAGAGGTGGCCCTCAAGCGGGCAAGGTGGCTACATAACCCCAGCCGCCTAGGGGGTCCCCACCGCTTCAGAGCGGGGCAGAATCAGATGGCCCACAAGTGGGCAAGCTGGCTACATAACCCCTGCCGCCTAGGGGGGTCCCCACCGCTTCAGAGCGGGGGGCAGAATCAGAGGTGGCCCACAAGTGGGCAAGGTGGCTACATAACCCTTGCCGCTTGGGGGGTCCCCACCGCTTCAGAGTGGGGGGCAGAATCAGAGGTGGCCCATAAGTGCATAAGGGCAAGGTGGCCACCTGCAAATGTTGGTGGCCCGGCTCAAGTTGGCAGTCTGGCGGTCGCAAAAGCGACTTATGCAATCTTTTATGGGCTTCCTTCACTGGCAGGTACGGCCGCTAGGCGTGGTGTGCCCTTTTGCTGCGGGGGCCTACTGTTGGGTCAACAGGGAACAGGCTGGCCATGCTCCTGTGGCGGTCATGGACTCTCTTGCCGTTCTTCCGACCATGGCTGCTGAGCCGTGGCGCGCACCCCTGCCTGGAGTCCCGACCTTGTGTCTGGAGCTGGGATTACACAGATTAGACCCGGTCCTGCTGGGGAGGTGGTGGGAGGGGCCTGGGCTGGTGCTTTTCGTTGATGGTGCACATGACAGTTCGTCCTGGAGAGTAGGCGGTTTTTCGGCGTTTCTGGGAGTCCGATCGGAGGTAGCCCGGCGGCTGTGCGCCCAGAGCCAACAGTTGGTAGAATAGCAGGCCCTTATCTGGGGAGTGCGCCTGGCGGTGCGCCTAGGGTATACGACGGTCACTCTCGTGAGGAACAAGGACATATCCAAGGTCAAAAGAGAGTTAAATCAACGGCAGATGCGAACAGGTCCCCTCTTTCCAAGTGGGTCGTCTGTTTGCCAAAGCTTCTGGACATTTTTCTAAAGGCAGTATGGTTGTGTTGAGAAATTTTCAGGCTCCAAACAGCACACCATGAGCTAAAGGTAGGCCAAAACACATGTATGAGCATGTGATCTCAGATCACTAGTGGAAAGGTGGATTTTCAGTTGTGGCCCATTCAGGGGCCAAAACGGCCCGTTTTTTTCAAGATTTTTGAGATCTTTGGAGGGTCAAACCAGCTCACCATGGGTTTAAAACTGCTGAAAACACCTGTCGGGACCAAAATAGTGTAGATTCAGTTTTAAATACATTGTTTACCCTTATTTGACCCTATTGTGGTCCCACAATGGCTCATTTACAAGGCTTCTTAGACATGTGGAGGGCCAAAACAGTTCAAAATGGGCTCAAAACGGACTGACAATGGGGTAAAAAAAAGCACTTGCTTGGGCATCCTACCCCCCCCCCTTGCATAGTCAGCAATTGTGCGCGGCGGTTTCCTCGCACCCCGGAGGGAACATACCCCAAAATACCCCAAGTGACGGTTCCCTTGCACCCCCAATTACTCTGCAAAGGGCGCGCGACACGAAACAAGACGCGCAAACACAAAGGCACATGAACAACAAAACGAGCCCAGAAATGGGATGCGTGTTCAGCTCCACTGAGAAATAGGCTCTGTGTGCCACTTTTCTGGCAGGAGTATTTGACTCTGAAGAGCTGCACATGCTCACCAGGGGCCACAGGAAGGGGCTCTCCAGCTGCAGGCTGGGCTGCAGCCTTGGCTGCCACCTGGGCAGCAGGTTTGGCTGCACTCTTGGTTGAGGGTTTGGCACGAGGTTTGGCAGCTTTGGGAGCAGGCTTGGCAGGGGGCTTGACAGGGAGCTCCAGCCCCTGTGGCAAACAGTTTTCCTCAGGAATATCACGCTTGACGTACAACTTTCCGTCGGCAATGGCAAAAACATTTGCCAGTCCCCATACACCACGCGCATGGACATCCGCGCTATAGGGGCACAGTCATGCGTCGCCATAGTGCCAGAGCGCTCATATGTGATGGTCCGGTAGTCAACACCGCGCTCTGAGGGGTCCAGAATGTTGGCAGACGCAGTAGTGCCACCAGAACGTTTGAAATTGACAACAGCACCAACTGGGTACATGTCAATATCATCAACATCCAAGTGAAGTGTTCTGCAGTTCTGAAGTGTTCTGCATAATAAGGGTACAGCGGAGTGCCTTGGATGCCAAAAATCTGAAGTATTTCCACTAGAAATCTGAAGTACTTGCGCTGCGTGTGCACTACGTGCGCACTACGCGCTACTTTTGGACTATTTCCCCCCCGAAGAGCCCCCAGGCACACCCCTTCGAAACGCCCTTAGAATTAGGTGACCCAAAACTGCCCCAGATCAAGAAAGTTGCAAACTACCTTCCCTGAACATAAGACACATCATGCACAACTGGAAAAGCCATGAACAGCGCATTGGTCGCCACCCTCAACAACACACAAACGTCTTTTTGTTCCATTGTCAACTAAGTAAGAATTGAGAATATGCAACTTGTGTGCACAACATGACACAGTTGCAGAATTAAAGAAATGCTACATTGTCAAATGTGTGTGTGTCAATGCAATCCGTACAATATTGTAATTCACACTTGTTACACATGGACATCTTTTCAGGGTCAGACTTGGTGCAACAAAGGGCACATACATCCCCATCATCACCCACAATGGCCTCATCATCATTGTCCTCCTGTGTAAGTACAGTCCATAAATGTGTAGGCACATGTTCCCACGGACCATATGGAGGGTACCGTACTTGTCTTCGAATCAAAAATTGTTGCAAATGCAAGAGTATATGCACATACTCATGCAACTCGGTATTGGATCCCCTCCATATGTTCCTTACGATGCCCCAATGCCACATGTGTGCGAGCAAGTGCTCAATACGTGCCCTATAGAAACCATGAACATCATTGTACTCCTTTTGTCGCTCGGTCAACTGCGGTCAGCCATCCCAACCACAGTGGCAGGAACTCGCAGACCGTTGGAGCAGGTGTAGAACACCCTGTCCCCAATACTGAGATCCATGGAGAAAGTGGACCTGAGAAAGGAGGAGGGAAGTATGATGTCCCGTAGCAAGCACCCTGAAAGTGTATCACCATATACCGAGCTCAGGGTGCGTGTTTCACAACGTGTGTGCAAGCGGAATAGGGCAAGTGATGATCCGCCCCTCGCATCACATGTGGCACACATGGTAACGCGATGCAATGCAACGTCAAAACGTTACTAGGATTGACTAGGTTTCCTCAATAGCACCGGAAGGTTGAATGGAAGCGTGGGAGTCCTTATCCCCAACTCAAGGGGCCACACCGAAGCATGGGAGTCCGTACCCCCAACTCAAGGGACCACACCGAAGCGTGGGAGTCCATCACCCCAACTCGAGGGGCCTCCAACGTGGAGGAGAGGACTATGAACCGGTTATCCTCAATAGCACCAAAAGGTTAACGATAATTGACCCGGTTTCCTCGAAAGCACCGGAAGGTTGAAGGCCCACAATTGGGCTGATTGGCTACATCACCCCTACCTTCTCGGGGTCCCCATGGTGGGGAGAAATCGACGTAGAAAAAGAGTGAATTTGGTGAAAATGAGCTAAAAATGTGTGCAAAAAAGGTAGAAATGGGTGAAACAAGGTGAAAATCCAAAAATGCCATATCCCCAATACATCAGAACCTACTACCAAACAACAATGATGCCCAAAGGACTACAAAGTATGGGTTTCTACTACGGCCAAACGCCCAAATAGTTGCACTGCGCGCGCATTGCGCTTAAGGCAATGCACCAATAACATCACCTCGTCCAGCCAGCAAACGCACAAGAGAAGCTCAATATCCGACCTTCTAAGTAAATTTGAAAAACAAAAAGTGACGGTTCCCTCGCCCCCCCCCCCCCCGCTTACTATGCAGGGGCAATCACTATGCAAGGGGGATAAGTGGTTTGGGAACAAGAATGAAACAAGTCATTTTTGAGCCCCTAGGGAACCGTTGCATTTATTTTGGCTCAAGCTGGTTTGGGCACTGTGCGCTGTATTTGTAAGTCCAAGTGCACAACGGGGCAGGGGCCTAGGCGTCTTTGGGAGGTGCCCACTCAAATCCACATGATTAGTGTAATTAGGCTCCAAAGAGCCCGAAACCAAGAATAGGTCATATGCTACATGGCTCAAAAACCAATTTTGAGGACACCTAGCCTACCTACAATCCACCATTTTTTGCCCCGCAAAATTACCTACCCCCCCCCCCCCGTGTCCAGAGTCATCAACACCACTACTATCATCGGAGTCACCTGAGTCATCTGTATCAGTTTGTGACCCATCATCAGAGTCGGACTGAGGATCATGCTTCTTGAAAAATTCTGTGTCCTCCAATTGGGACAACTTCAAACCACTCGGAAAATACGCGGTGCGGCATGCCTCACGAATGGCATCATCCATAATGGCCGCAAAAGCACGCACAACCCAGTTTGCAACCTCTTTACGCGAGGGCTGAGGTACCGGGCCCTGTTTTCTGGTTCGGCCCATGATGTTTTCCTCCGCCCACATGGCATACTCCTCCTCTAGCTCCCCTTTGAAAGTGCCGTTGAATCCGGGCTTGTCACATGCTTGTGCATATGGCGTACCATTTGGTGGTCCAATAAAAAGGGGCTTGTACAGCACCTCACGGCCAGGTGCCAGTAGGGAGTCAGTCATAGTGGGCAATAGAGGTCCTGTAGTTGAGGGACACCACTTCCCCACACCCTGCTTTACAGTTTTCTGCAACATACATTGCAACAGCCCCTCATTTCCCCGCACCTTTGGCCTGAAACCTCCATTCTGATGTCTCGTACCTAATTATGTACCGAATTAATTAGGTACACAAAAAATACGGTTCGAACGGGTAGTGTTCGTTGGACACAGTGTTCGTTGGACACGGGGGGGGGGGGGTAAACATGGTGGTAATGTCCCAATGGCAGTGTTTCCAAGGATACCCACTGCCCACTGCCCCCCACAGTGCGGCAGTGTACATTGTTACCGCTACCTCGTGCAAGGCTGCTGGTGCCAACCTTGGCCCGCCCATCAGTCGGCTTTGTCGGACTTGATACAAATCCAAGCGCCGCAATAGCTGAGGTATGAGGCCATGTCCAAGTTTGCTGCAGCTAGTTGCCAAGCCAGTAACACATTTCAGAACAACAACACACTATTGCTCAATCCCTGTGCTCCCAATTCTGCTTGGAGGACGCTGTCGCGATCCAAAACATGCACACCATACACTACAAGCAAATGGTTGCAAAGTGTTTTGTGTACTCAATCTGATCTTACTACTTATCCACCGCAGAGGGACTCTTTGTTGTGTCCCTTGCAGTTCTCACCTCCAACGAGCACATCACACTGGTACACACACTGTATGCTTGTATGCTGCGTCCCCCACAGCGACTCATTCATGGCCAAAGGGGGTGGGCACCCATGTGCAGGTGGTGCTTGGTGTCAATTGCCACCACCCTTTCCAATGCGGCGGCTTGAGATGGCTTCATGGCCCTCATTTGGCTGACTGGGTTGTCCATTTGCTCGGACAAGGACATGGAGACGCTAAGGATTCTCTAGGAAAAGAACTTGCAGGGCCATTATACTGTTGCGACGGTGTACTGGTATAGCCATGGTGAAATGGACTGGTATAGCCATGGTGAAATGGACTGGTATAGCCATGGTGAAATGGACTGGTATAGCCATGGTGAAATGGTAGCTCTAGGTGGGGGAAATCCGCATTTAAACACGAAAAAAAATCAAAGCGACTGAAGGTGCTCCTTGGCCACAAGCACGTCACAAAGAGCTCCAAACATGCACATTGTGGTATGCATATGCAGCAGTGTTTGGCAGTTCATTGGAATTTAATTAGTCCCATGGGATATCCATCGTGATTGGCTAGTGTGGACCACACTCATGTTTCTTTTCTGTGGGCCAATTTTGTTGGCACCATGCCTTCATAAAACAGTACAAGTGGGTGCCCTTGGCGGTGTTTGCGCACAGAACATGTTTTTTTGGCACACTGTAATGGAACCAACCCCAGGACACCAACCACTCAAACAGTGCGTACAAGGACCAAAAGCTGGAAATTGAAACGTGTCGTAGCAGTGCAACTTCAGTGTCTGAATATAGCTCATGGTTTAATGTACAAAGACATATAGGGGCAGTGTTGAAGAACACAACCTTATACTGTTATACAGTTAGAGGAAAATAACTCCGGACACAGCCCTCGTTCTGAAGGGGGTAAATGAGAGGAAACAGGCCAGGAATACCCATGCGACGGTGAAATTTTCCGACACCGGGCTGCGGACGACTGGGAAGGTGCACAGCGCTCAAACCCTCCTCCTTCAAGGTAGTGAATGGAGACGGGGAGGAGTAGGAGTTGTTTCTGCTCACATCATTGATGGATTAAGCAATATAGACCCCGGAAGCTTTCATCAGTGGCACCAGCAAGCTGGATCTGACGGAAGAGAGCTTCGCCTTTTGCACATATTATTCACAGATGGCGGCAGGTGTGGAAAGGGTCTGTCGGGCTGCTGACCAACGTTTGTTGCAGGATGACGTGTGCACATGAAGCAGCTGTGCCGACACAGCGCACCCACCACTATTCTCCATCCATTTGCATCGCATGTAAAACCCCCACACACCTATAGAAATAATAATAATCGCCTCAATTCAATTAGAGCCGCAATGGGCACAAAGCACCCGAAAGAAAATTTCTATCAAGAATCTTGTAACCCCTGTGGGGTCATAGGTGGGGGGGGGGGGCTATGTGTGTGTCTGGACGCAGTTGCAGATCCTCTACACCTCAGCCTGCGCCACGCACAATGAAAGCTCCACCGAACAATGATCTAGAGCACGTTTGTACAGCAACATATGCTACAGTTACTGCATCTGCCGCATCCCCTGATCCAGCTGACTATAGAGTACTGGGAGGGGGTGGCAGGGTCGGGGAAAGGCCCTGTTCCACTGCAGCCAGGCCCCCAAACTATCTGTTGAAAGGAGCGGGCACCAGGGGTTGGAGGGGCTACTCTTGGGAGGTGGGCAGGGAAAGAGGAGTGGGTTGACAGGAGATTGGCAACCTTGGAGAAGGAAGGCGCAACAGGAATATCGTCATTAGTTTACACATCCGCAGGGCAGCAACCAGCAAACCAATTCAGCCACCATAAACCACCACGAAGGTCCAAAAGTATACACTGCTCAAAAAGCCCCACCAGTGCCAACAGCCTTTACTGGCTTCACTTCAGTCAGCGGGGTACTGTCTTTCAAAAAGCTGGAGGTGGTGAGGGAGGGGTGGGTCGTAGGGTACAAGGCGCACCCCATACCCCCCCCCCCCCCCCCGCCCATTCCCCCTTGTGCTGCAGAGTTGAAGTTGGCTCCAAGCAGCGCCGGTCAAAAGCTGAAACCGTAGCCAATCCACTGGGGCAAAATAAGTATGCTCCAAAACTTGGTATCATGAAACGCTGCAACCAAGATTGCCCCAAATCTTGCACCCAAAATCAGCGTGCCAACGAGAAGCATGCAGTACAAAACCAACCATTGGGTCTGTCATCCAGATGAGATGCAAGTGTCCGTGGAGCTTCCAAATGCCTACCCTACAAGAGTGTCTGCTAGATAGTTCTTCTGTGTCTTAGACAAGGGAGAGGGAGGATGTCTGAATTGGACAGCATCCCTCCAGGTCTAATTATCTTAATTTCATGGTCCCAAAGGGCTTCAGGAGTCGCTTCTCCCACACCCTCATGTCCCCGCCAACGCCTCAATACCCTCCCAAACTTCCCATGCAGTCCTACCACACCATTGTGCCTGGTTGACCACTTTTGACTTCACGTCACCACAAAGAACAGGCCAAAAGGCACACAAACGTCGAGGATGCTGCTCTAGTCGTGATCCCTGCAGTGATGATGCAGTGATGATGTGACAACATGTGTTGAAGAAGTTGAATGGGTCTCTGACTGCCCAAGGGGTTGCAAAACGAAAACGGAGCTGCCCCAGCTTGTTTCTTCCCTGTTGTTCCAAGCTCAGTCACGAGCTCAACAAGGAACTAAAGCAGGATTGGACGTCTTTAAAACCCAGTGAGCCACCACCTCGGGCATTCACATCAATTTGTGTGTATGGATGTGAGAGAGAGAGTGCCTATTTAGGAGCATGGGCCTTGGGCTTGAGGGTACCGAGTCCACAGTTGCTTCCCCAAGGGTCGCACAGCAGGGTGCCTTCAGCGCCAACAGAACAAGAGGCTCCACAACTGACTCAGGTCATGTTTGCTCAGTGGTAGCCTGGCCATGCCCTGTGCGTTCACGTGGCTGCTGCCGGTTAGGTCGCATGCTGTACACCATGGTGTAGTGCTGCAAGGGCAAGCCCTGATTGCATTGGGAAGAGCGGACGTCCATTCACCCGCGCCAGCCCAGGTACGGCCTGACAGTCCAGGATGGGTCCATGAGATGAGAGTTGTGTGCACGGGGGGGGCGACCCCTCGGTCCTGGACGCCAACTACCCCCCCAACTAACTGTTGGCCGAAGGCCCCTAGGGGGGGGGGGGGGGGGGGGCTTGGAGGGGGGGGTCTAGCAGGGGCGCCGGGGAGGGCGGTTCCCGGGGGGGGGGGGGGGGGTTCCCGGGGTTCCCGTGGGGGGGGGGGGGGGTGTCGGGCACCTCCGAACAGTTGGGTATGCGGCCCAGGTGTGATCCGACAGTTCGCACCGCCCCTTCCCACAATAGAGGGTAGGGTATCATCGGCTTGGGTATTCCCAGCCACACTGAGAACCTCAGGGGGGTGGGCTCCTGAGGCGGCCATGGGATTAGAGTTACACCATGCCACAAGACATACATACATACATACAAAGATATATATATATATATATATATATATATATTTATATTCATATATATAGGGGTTGGAATGCAACTGCAAACGTGTGGTCATAGCAACTCGGGGCGGTGGCCTCGGACCACACCGCCATGATGGTACATCACCCCTCCCCGCTTACACCACACTTGCAGCAGCCTTCTCCCCAAACGTTTCGAGGAATGAAAAAGAAGGGCCTAAGACCAAGATTGACTCCTTGGAACACTTTCTACGGATCGACCTAAGGAGGGAGGGGCCTAAGACCAAGAGTGGCTCCTTGGAACACTTTCTACGTATCGACCTAATAAGGGCACAGGAAAAAGCCCTTACTTAAATAACTCACCTTCACTTGATGAGCTATCAGAATCATATGCTGCGGCGGCCGACCTCTTCTTTGGCTGCCAACTAAACACCTGGTTCCTCCTCCCTACACTCTGCAACGGGCGAGAACGCTCCGCCCCGGAAGATGCCTCGGAGGAGCACTTACCTAAGAAAACGCGGAAAATCGCGACGCAACAGACGCAACAATCAGAAGTGGCCCACTTGTGGGCAAGGTGGCTACGTCACCCCTGCCTACGCCTACGCCTACGAGAAAGGAAAGGAAGAAAGAAAGCCCCTGAATGCCTCCTTCTCGAGCCGGGGAAAAGCTCGAGGCAGGGATCTCCAAGCCCCTGATTGCCTCCTCCTCGAGCCGGGGTATGAAAGCTCGAGGCAGGGATCTTCAAGTGCCGGTCTCGGCGAATTGGCTACATCTCACCATGATGGTTGGGGCCCAAAAGAGGGCGGAAATGCTACATCACCCCTGCATTCTCGGGGGTCCCCAACAAAGGGAACAAAATCAGAAGTCAAAACCTACGCTGGGGGTCACCCTGATGCACCACGCAACAAAGCGTGGATTCAAAGATTGTCCCGGTTTCCTCAATAGCACCGGACGGTTGGGGCCCAAAAGAGGGCGGAAATGCTACATCACCCCTGCATTCTCGGGGGTCCCCAACAAAGGGAACAAAATCAGAACTCAAAACCTACGCCGGGGGTCACCATGATGCCCCTAGGGGCCCCTAGTATCTCAAAGTATGGGTCTCTAGTACGGCCAGACGCCCAAATAGCCACCGCTATAGAACGGGGGGGCAGAATCAGAATTGGCCCACTTGTGGACAAGGTGGCTACATAACCCCTGCCGCCTAGGGGATCCCCACCGCCTCAGAGCGGGGGGCAGAATCAGAAAAGGGCCCACAAGTGGGCAAGGTGGCTACATAACCCCATTGGGCGCCTTCGGCGCCGGGGCGCCTTTGGCGCCCGTTGGCTCCTTGGGCTCATACCTTTGACAACTAACTGTCGGCCGGAGGCCCCTTGGGGGGGGGGGGGGGGGGGGGGTAGTTGGCGTCCTAGGACCCGCGGAGTCGCCCCCCCCGGGGTTGTGTGTATGGAATTGTGGTGTGCTGGGAAACATCATTGAGGGAAACCAGTACCAGTCAGCAAGTATCAGGCCATCACAAAAGGTCAGGAGTTGGTGGGAGGAATCGGAGGGACATGGAGAGAGTCATGAACATCTGCTGTCTGCCAACCAGCTGAATCAACCCAGGCCCCAGTAACTGGCTCAAAAAAACTTCGGCCGGATACGTTACCATTCAGTCATAGTACAACATAGTACAAAGCAGATGCTCCCTTCAGCCCTGCAAGCGCTTGCGCACCACGGGCTCCCACGTTGTTGGCCCACAGACTCAAAGTCAAGGTGTGCAGCGCAGGGGCTTCTTTCAGCCCCGCAAGGGCTTGTGCACCGTTGTCTCCCACATTGTTTTCTTCAAGATACAAATGCAGTGTGTGAAGCGCAGGTGCTATCTTCAACCCTGCAAGGGCTTGTGCACCATTGTCTCCCACATCGTTTCCCCTAAGATCCAAATGCAGTGTGTGCAGCGCAGGTGCTATCTTCAACCCTGCAAGGGCTTGTGCACCATTGTCTCCCACATTGTTTTCCCTAAGATACAAATGCAGTGTGTGAAGCGCAGGTGCTTCCTTCAGCCCTGCAAGGGCTTGTGCGCCATTGTCTCCCACATTGTTATACCCAAGATCCAAATACAGAGTGTGCAGCGCAGGTGCTATCTTCAACCCTGCAAGGGCTTGTGCGCCATTGTCTCCCGCATTGTTATTCCCAAGATACAAATGCAGTGTGTGCAGCGCAGGTGCTATCTTCAGCCCTGCAAGGGCTTGTGCACCATTGTCTCCCACATTGTTTCCCCCAAGATCCAAATGCAGTGTGTGCAGCACAGGTGCTTCCTTCAGCCCTGCAAGGGCTTGTGCGCCGTTGTCTCCCACATTGTTTCCCCCAAGATAAAAATGCAGTGTGTGAAGCGCAGGTGCTTCCTTCAGCCCCGCAAGGGCTTGTGCACCATTGTCTCCCACATTGTTGTACTCCAGATTCAAATCCAGAGTGTGAAGCGCAGGTGCTTCCTTCAGCCCTGCAAGGGCTTGTGCGCCATTGTCTCCCACGTGGTTGTGCCCAAGACCCAAATGCAGTGTGTGCAGCACAGGTGCTTCCTTCAGCCCTGCAAGGGCTTGTGCACCGTTGTCTCCCACATTGTTTTCTTCAAGATACAAATGCAGTGTGTGCAGCGCAGGTGCTATCTTCAACCCTGCAAGGGCTTGTGCACCATTGTCTCCCACATCGTTTCCCCTAAGATCCAAATGCAGTGTGTGCAGCGCAGGTGCTATCTTCAACCCTGCAAGGGCTTGTGCACCATTGTCTCCCACATCGTTTTCCCCAAGATCCAAATGCAGTGTGTGCAGCGCAGGTGCTATCTTCAGCCCTGCAAGGGCTTGTGCACCATTGTCTCCCACATTGTTTCCCCCAAGATCCAAATGCAGTGTGTGCAGCGCAGGTGCTGACTTCAGCCCTGCAAGGGCTTGTGCACCATTGTCTCCCACATTGTTGTCCTCCAGATTCAAATCCAGAGTGTGCAGCGCAGGTGCTTCCTTCAGCCCTGCAAGGGCTTGTGCACCATTGTCTCCCAAGTGGTTGTGCCCAAGATCCAAATGCAGAGTGTGCAGCGCAGGTGCTGTCTTCAGCCCTGCAAGGGCTTGTGCACCCTTGTCCCCATTGCCACGGAAACGTAAAGATGCAGTGCGCAATGCTTGCATGCATAGGGTGTCCATTATTTGAGGGAGAGCATTTTCATGTCGAATGTAGTACCGCAAATGCCGTTGCTGCAAATGATACCACATTTGTGCACACACGTGACTGCACGCTGCTGTCCCTGAGAAGTCGGAAATACAACGCAATACATCTACTGGCAGCTCATGCAACTTCATCTTTGCCGAGAAATAGATGGTCTGCAAAAAGTTGGCCCAAAAAATGATGCAAGCTTTTGTGTTGTGCTAGTACAGATGTCCCCATTGCCACGGAAACGTACAGATGCAATGCGCAATGCTTGCATGCATAGGGGGTATTTGGTAAAACTTAGTACCAGATGAGGTAACACTTAATAAAATTTGGTAAAACTTAGTAGAAATGAGGTAAAACTTAGCAAAAAAAAATTCTAAAAACATTTTTTCAAACAAAAATTTTTACTAAGTTTTACCTCGGTCCACTAAGCCCCCCCCCCCCCCCCCCGGCTGTCGTTTTAAACAAGGTAGTCAACACTTCGATGGTAGGTGGTACTTTTGTTTAAGGGCACAAGGCCCCCGACTCGATTCTCGGCCACTTGTGTTAGTGGCGCCCCACCCAGGCCAAACCATCATGCACACCAATTAGTTGGCACTCGGCCAACATAACAAAATATAATTGGGGTTGGGCAGTAGAAACAAAATCAGGCTCAAGAAAAGAGTCCTGACAGGGCCATGGCCAACATCTGTGGGAACTACTTACAAGTAGTTACAAAAGACACGCTTCAAAAGCAAGTCGGCCTTGGTATCTGCATGGCACGGTTTGCCTCGCACTGTGGGATTATTGCTGCACATCCCAAACAGAGCCGTTTTCAAATCCCCTTGCAGCTCGGTGCAAAATGCTTGGTCATTTCTCAGTTGACCATGGGCATTTTGGGGATATTGAGGAGGCACTGCATACCACTTGCGACAGATCCACATGCCCTTGCATTTTCAATTGCACCCCTGCATTCCACCTTCATCCAGCAGCTTGATGGTGTCAGTTGCCATCCGGCATGTCTCTTGACGTTGCATTGTGCCTTGTCTCGGCGCGTTGTCAAGGGCATATTGCAAGTGCCACAAGATCGATTTTGGTTGTTGCGTGAAATGGCTAAGGCTACTCTGTACTTCAGTCGTTCAAAGTTGGCCTCCACCCCAAGGACCCCAGCGGTACATTGGCTCGGATGTACCCCGAACCGAAATCTGTGGACTTCGTTGACACATGCTTTTCTTGTGATGGCACACCGCAGATGACGTGCCACGAATGTAAGGTTCTTCATTGTGCCTTGCATGCGTCCATCTTGTGTCAATCGGAGATTTGTGTTGGGTTGTGCCAATTCTAGACGGCCAACCTTGCTGTTTTGTTGTTGCTTCTGCTGTTGCTTCTGCTGTTGTTGCTGCTTCAGTTGTTGACACCCGTCCTGGTGTGCCTACTGTTGTTGCTACTTCTGCTGTTAACACCCGAATCTTTGACCACTTCTTCCGCTGTTGTGGTTCAACGCCTTCTCACTCGGCAATCAAATCCACAACAGCCAACTCCTCCTAGTTTGCCCCAACAATGAGTGGCCGGTCACACATTGGGTCAAACTTAAGGCAGAGGTATTCGCGAGTTGGGGCAATCAACAATAAGCGGAGCACCCAATGCCAATTGCTCATATTATACACTTGCGCCACAATCAAGGGTGGTGCGAAAGACGACGAGGCGATGGACGACGCTTGCAAAGTGCGCTCTGCCCACAATTTAACCAGCTGTTTGCGGCGTTGTGCACTGGCACGTGAGGCATTCCACAAAGAGTCGCGGACAACCCACGCCACGCCCATTGTGTCCCAATCCGCACCGAGAGCGGTTTGGGCAGCCCACCGTGATACACCACAATCTGAGCACAATCTATGACATAGTTCTCGGTGGTGAGGTCCTTGAAATGGCGTGCCTCGAACTCAAATTGTTGCGGCGACAAACCTGGAACTGTGACATGTAGTGGCCGCCTCCAATTGTTGCCAAGCAGTGCCTCTACCTCTGACATAGATGGGTGAAACGAGCCTTGGCTATCATCATTAGCCAGGATTTGTTCTGCACTAGGGCACCCAGTAGGAGATGTTGGGTGATCACCAGATGGTGCAGCGATTCCGGACAAAATGGAACTGGGTGGGATGGGGTCTAGTGGGGTACTCGATGCCTCAGCCACAGAGGTGTTGCTTCCATCCACATGCATAGAGGGGGTGGGGTGCAAGATGCTTTCCACATGCACCTCCTTCTCCCACTTTTGCAGCACCCATTTCACTTCATCCCTATCCTTGAACTGTCGGGCTAGACACTCCACTCCAACCAAGCAGTGAATGCACCCATCGCAAAAGATACACCACAAATATACGGCCCTGTTGCATTGACCACAAGTAAAAGGTGAACGGTACAAGCGCATTGAATGCCACAATGCACTCCCACGGGCCAACTCACATTGCGCCTCTTTGGCCAAAGAAAGAGGCTGCCCATCACAGCTACCTTCACTGGAGGAGTGCATGTGTATTCCAAGGGTATCATCCGTGCCCATGGGACTCATTGAGGCCGATTTCTCCGTGCATGCCTCGCTGCCATCCGCAGAGCTTTGCTGGGAGGACGCCGTTGCAAACACGAAGGGCAAAAGAAAAAAAGGGAGGGGGGAAAAAATCAGAAGTGGCCCACAAGTGGGCAAAGTGGCTACATAACCCCTGCCGCCTGAGGGGTCCCCACCGCTTCAGAGCGGGGGGCAGAATCAGAGGTGGCCCACAAGTGGGCAAGGTGGCTACATAACCCCTGCCGCCTGGGCGGTCCCCACCGCTTCAGAGCACGGGGCAGAATGGGGGGGGGGGCCACTAGTGGGCAAGGTGGCTACATAACCCCTGCCGCCTGAGGGGGTCACCACCGCTTCAAAGCGGGGAGCAAAATCAGAGGTGGCCCACAAGTGGGCAAGGTGGCTACATAACCCCTGCCGCCCGAGGGGACCCCACCGCTTCAGAGTGGGGCAGAATCAGATGGCCCACAAGCGGGCAAGCTGGCTACATAACCCCTGCCGCCTGAGGGGTCCCCACCGCTTCAGAGCGGGGGGCAGAATCACAGATGGCCCACAAGCGGGCAAAGTGGCTACAAAACCCTTGCAGCCTGAGGGGTTCCCACTGCTTCAGAGCGGGGGCAGAATCCGAGGTGGCCCACAAGTGGGCAAGGTGGCTACGTAACCCCTGCCGCGGGGGGGTCCCCACCGCTTCAGAGCGGGGGGGCAGAATCAGGGGTGGCCCGCAGGCGGGCAAGCTGGCTACATAACCCCTACCGCCTAGGGGGGTCCCCACCGCTTCAGAGCGGGGGGCAGAATCAGAGGTGGCCCACAAGTGGGCAAGGTGGCTACATAACCCTTGCCGCTTGGGGGGTCCCCACCGCTTGAGAGTGGGGGGCAGAATCAGAGGTGGCCCATAAGTGGGCAAGGTGGCCACCTGCAAATGTTGGTGGCCCGGCTCAAGTTGGCAGTCTGGCGGTCGCAAAAGCGACTTATGAAATCTTTTATGGGCTTCCTTCACTGGCAGGTACGGCCGCTAGGCGTGGTGTGCCCTTTTGCTGCGGGGGCCTACTGTTGGGTCAACAGGGAACAGGCTGGCCATACTCCTGTGGCGGTCATGGACTCTCTTGCCGTTCTTCCGACCATGGCTGCTGAGCCGTGGCGCGCACCCCTGCCTGGAGTCCCGACCTTGTGTCTGGAGCTGGGATTACACAGATTAGACCCGGTCCTGCTGGGGAGGTGGTGGGAGGGGCCTGGGCTGGTGCTTTTCGTTGATGGTGCACATGACAGTTCGTCCTGGAGAGTAGGCGGTTTTTCGGCGTTTCTGGGAGTCCGATCGGAGGTAGCCCGGCGGCTGTGCGCCCAGAGCCAACAGTTGGTAGAATAGCAGGCCCTTATCTGGGGAGTGCGCCTGGCGGTGCGCCTAGGGTATACGACGGTCACTCTCGTGAGGAACAAGGACATATCCAAGGTCAAAAGAGAGTTAAATCAACGGCAGATGCGAACAGGTCCCCTCTTTCCAAGTGGGTCGTCTGTTTGCCAAAGCTTCTGGACATTTTTCTAAAGGCAGTATGGTTGTGTTGAGAAATTTTCAGGCTCCAAACAGCACACCATGAGCTAAAGGTAGGCCAAAACACATGTATGAGCATGTGATCTCAGATCACTAGTGGAAAGGTGGATTTTCAGTTGTGGCCCATTCAGGGGCCAAAACGGCCCGTTTTTTTCAAGATTTTTGAGATCTTTGGAGGGTCAAACCAGCTCACCATGGGTTTAAAACTGCTGAAAACACCTGTCGGGACCAAAATAGTGTAGATTCAGTTTTAAATACATTGTTTACCCTTATTTGACCCTATTGTGGTCCCACAATGGCTCATTTACAAGGCTTCTTAGACATGTGGAGGGCCAAAACAGTTCAAAATGGGCTCAAAACGGACTGACAATGGGGTAAAAAAAGCACTTGCTTGGGCATCCTACCCCCCCCCCTTGCATAGTCAGCAATTGTGCGCGGCGGTTTCCTCGCACCCCGGAGGGAACATACCCCAAAATACCCCAAGTGACGGTTCCCTTGCACCCCCAATTACTCTGCAAAGGGCGCGCGACACGAAACAAGACGCGCAAACACAAAGGCACATGAACAACAAAACGAGCCCGGAAATGGGATGCGTGTTCAGCTCCACTGAGAAATAGGCTCTGTGTGCCACTTTTCTGGCAGGAGTATTTGACTCTGAAGAGCTGCACATGCTCACCAGGGGCCACAGGAAGGGGCTCTCCAGCTGCAGGCTGGGCTGCAGCCTTGGCTGCCACCTGGGCAGCAGGTTTGGCTGCACTCTTGGTTGAGGGTTTGGCACGAGGTTTGGCAGCTTTGGGAGCAGGCTTGGCAGGGGGCTTGACAGGGAGCTCCAGCCCCTGTGGCAAACAGTTTTCCTCAGGAATATCACGCTTGACGTACAACTTTCCGTCGGCAATGGCAAAAACATTTGCCAGTCCCCATACACCACGCGCATGGACATCCGCGCTATAGGGGCACAGTCATGCGTCGCCATAGTGCCAGAGCGCTCATATGTGATGGTCCGGTAGTCAACACCGCGCTCTGAGGGGTCCAGAATGTTGGCAGACGCAGTAGTGCCACCAGAACGTTTGAAATTGACAACAGCACCAACTGGGTACATGTCAATATCATCAACATCCAAGTGAAGTGTTCTGCAGTTCTGAAGTGTTCTGCATAATAAGGGTACAGCGGAGTGCCTTGGATGCCAAAAATCTGAAGTATTTCCACTAGAAATCTGAAGTACTTGCGCTGCGTGTGCACTACGTGCGCACTACGCGCTACTTTTGGACTATTTCCCCCCCGAAGAGCCCCCAGGCACACTCCTTCGAAACGCCCTTAGAATTAGGTGACCCAAAACTGCCCCAGATCAAGAAAGTTGCAAACTACCTTCCCTTCACACGACACACATCATGCACAACTGGAAAAGCCATGAACAGCGCATTGGTCGCCACCCTCAACAACACACAAACGTCTTTTTGTTCCATTGTCAACTAAGTAAGAATTGAGAATACGTAACTTGTGTGCACAACATGACACAGTTGCAGAATTAAAGAAATGTTACATTGTCAAATGTGTGTGTGTCAATGCAATCCGTACAATATTGTAATTCACACTTGTTACACATGGACATCTTTTCAGGGTCAGACTTGGTGCAACAAAGGGCACATACATCCCCATCATCACCCACAATGGCCTCATCATCATTGTCCTCTTGTGTAGGTACAGTCCATAAATGTGTAGGTACATGTTCCCACGGACCATATGGAGGGTACCGTACTTGTCTTCGAATCAAAAATTGTTGCAAATGCAAGAGTATATGCACATACTCATGCAACTCGGTATTGGATCCCCTCCCTATGTTCCTTACGATGCCCCAATGCCACATGTATGCGAGCAAGTGCTCAATACGTGCCCTATAGAAACCATGAACATCATTGTACTCCTTTTGTCGCTCGGTCAACTGCGGTCAGCCATCCCAACCACAGTGGCAGGAACTCGCAGACCGTTGGAGCAGGTGTAGAACACCCTGTCCCCAATACTGAGATCCATGGAGAAAGTGGACCTGAGAAAGGAGGAGGGAAGTATGATGTCCCGTAGCAAGCACCCTGAAAGTGTATCACCATATACCGAGCTCAGGGTGCGTGTTTCACAACGTGTGTGCAAGCGGAATAGGGCAAGTGATGATCCGCCCCTCGCATCACATGCGGCACACATGGTAACGCGATGCAATGCAACGTCAAAACGTTACTAGGATTGACTAGGTTTCCTCAATAGCACCGGAAGGTTGAATGGAAGCGTGGGAGTCCTTATCCCCAACTCAAGGGGCCACACCGAAGCATGGGAGTCCGTACCCCCAACTCAAGGGACCACACCGAAGCGTGGGAGTCCATCACCCCAACTCGAGGGGCCTCCAACGTGGAGGAGAGGACTATGAACCGGTTATCCTCAATAGCACCAAAAGGTTAACGATAATTGGCCCGGTTTCCTCAAAAGCACCGGAAGGTTGAAGGCCCACAATTGGGCTGATTGGCTACATCACCCCTACCTTCTCGGGGTCCCCATGGTGGGGAGAAATCGACGTAGAAAAAGAGTGAATTTGGTGAAAATGAGCTAAAAATGTGTGCAAAAAAAGGTAGAAATGGGTGAAACAAGGTGAAAATCCAAAAATGCCATATCCCCAATACATCAGAACCTACTACCAAACAACAATGATGCCCAAAGGACTACAAAGTATGGGTTTCTACTACGGCCAAACGCCCAAATAGTTGCACTGCGCGCGCATTGCGCTTAAGGCAATGCACCAATAACATCACCTCGTCCAGCCAGCAAACGCACAAGAGAAGCTCAATATCCGACCTTCTAAGTAAATTTGAAAAACAAAAAGTGCCGGTTCCCTCGCCCCCCCCCCCCCCCCGCTTACTATGCAGGGGCAATCACTATGCAAGGGGGGGGGGGGATAGATGGTTTGGGAACAAGAATGAAACAAGTCATTTTTGAGCCCCTAGGGAACCGTTGCATTTATTTTGGCTCAAGCTGGTTTGGGCACTGTGCGCTGTATTTGTAAGTCCAAGTGCACAACACGGGAGGGGCCTAGGCATCTTTGGGAGGTGCCCACTCAAATCTACATGATTAGTGTAATTAGGCTCCAAAGAGCCCGAAACCAAGAATAGGTCATATGCTACATGGCTCAAAAACCAATTTTGGGGGCACCTAGCCTACCTACAATCCACCATTTTTTGCCCCTCAAAATTACCTAAACATGGTGGTAATGTCCCAGTGGCAGTGTTTCCAAGGATACCCACTGCCCACTGCCCCCCACAGTGCGGCAGTGTACATTGTTACCGCTACCTCGTGCAAGGCTGCTGGTGCCAACCTTGGCCCGCCCATCAGTCGGCTTTGTCGGACTTGATACAAATCCAAGCGCCGCAATAGCTGAGGTATGAGGCCATGTCCAAGTTTGCTGCAGCTAGTTGCCAAGCCAGTAACACATTTCAGAACAACAACACACTATTGCTCAATCCCTGTGCTCCCAATTCTGCTTGGAGGACGCTGTCGCGATCCAAAACATGCACACCATACACTACAAGCAAATGGTTGCAAAGTGTTTTGTGTACTCAATCTGATCTTACTACTTATCCACCGCAGAGGGACTCTTTGTTGTGTCCCTTGCAGTTCTCACCTCCAACGAGCACATCACACTGGTACACACACTGTATGCTTGTATGCTGCGTCCCCCACAGCGACTCATTCATGGCCAAAGGGGGTGGGCACCCATGTGCAGGTGGTGCTTGGTGTCAATTGCCACCACCCTTTCCAATGCGGCGGCTTGAGATGGCTTCATGGCCCTCATTTGGCTGACTGGGTTGTCCATTTGCTCGGACAAGGACATGGAGACGCTTAGGATTCTCTAGGAAAAGAACTTGCAGGGCCATTATACTGTTGCGACGGTGTACTGGTATAGCCATGGTGAAATGGACTGGTATAGCCATGGTGAAATGGTAGCTCTAGGTGGGGGAAATCCGCATTTAAACACGAAAAAAAAAATCAAAGCGACTGAAGGTGCTCCTTGGCCACAAGCACGTCACAAAGAGCTCCAAACATGCACATTGTGGTATGCATATGCAGCAGTGTTTGGCAGTTCATTGGAATTTAATTAGTCCCATGGGATATCCATCGTGATTGGCTAGTGTGGACCACACTCATGTTTCTTTTCTGTGGGCCAATTTTGTTGGCACCATGCCTTCATAAAACAGTACAAGTGGGTGCCCTTGGCGGTGTTTGCGCACAGAACATGTTTTTTTGGCACACTGTAATGGAACCAACCCCAGGACACCAACCACTAAAACAGTGCGTACAAGGACCAAAAGCTGGAAATTGAAACGTGTCGTAGCAGTGCAACTTCAGTGTCTGAATATAGCTCATGGTTTAATGTACAAAGACATATAGGGGCAGTGTTGAAGAACACAACCTTATACTGTTATACAGTTAGAGGAAAATAACTCCGGACACAGCCCTCGTTCTGAAGGGGGTAAATGAGAGGAAACAGGCCAGGAATACCCATGCGACGGTGAAATTTTCCGACACCGGGCTGCGGACGACTGGGAAGGTGCACAGCGCTCAAACCCTCCTCCTTCAAGGTAGTGAATGGAGACGGGGAGGAGTAGGAGTTGTTTCTGCTCACATCATTGATGGATTAAGC
The DNA here is from genome assembly GCA_964036045.1 of Eutreptiella sp. 'Long Island Sound 2002'. NCBI lineage: Eukaryota > Euglenozoa > Euglenophyceae > Eutreptiales > Eutreptiaceae > Eutreptiella > Eutreptiella sp. 'Long Island Sound 2002'. Next base: position 47,672,069 of record OZ038385.1, read on the forward strand.
AATATAGACCCCGGAAGCTTTCATCAGTGGCACCAGCAAGCTGGATCTGACGGAAGAGAGCTTCGCCTTTTGCACATATTATTCACAGATGGCGGCAGGTGTGGAAAGGGTCTGTCGGGCTGCTGACCAACGTTTGTTGCAGGATGACGTGTGCACATGAAGCAGCTGTGCCGACACAGCGCACCCACCACTATTCTCCATCCATTTGCATCGCATGTAAAACCCCCACACACCTATAGAAATAATAATAATCGCCTCAATTCAATTAGAGCCGCAATGGGCACAAAGCACCCGAAAGAAAATTTCTATCAAGAATCTTGTAACCCCTGTGGGGTCATAGGTGGGGGGGGGGGGGGGGGCTATGTGTGTGTCTGGACGCAGTTGCAGATCCTCTACACCTCAGCCTGCGCCACGCACAATGAAAGCTCCACCGAACAATGATCTAGAGCACGTTTGTAAAGCAACATATGCTACAGTTACTGCATCTGCCGCATCCCCTGATCCAGCTGACTATAGAGTACGGGGAGGGGGTGGCAGGGTCGGGGAAAGGCCCTGTTCCACTGCAGCCAGGCCCCCAAACTATCTGTTGAAAGGAGCGGGCACCAGGGGTTGGAGGGGCTACTCTTGGGAGGTGGGCAGGGAAAGAGGAGTGGGTTGACAGGAGATTGGCAACCTTGGAGAAGGAAGGCGCAACAGGAATATCGTCATTAGTTTACACATCCGCAGGGCAGCAACCAGCAAACCAATTCAGCCACCATAAACCACCACGAAGGTCCAAAAGTATACACTGCTCAAAAAGCCCCACCAGTGCCAACAGCCTTTACTGGCTTCACTTCAGTCAGCGGGGTACTGTCTTTCAAAAAGCTGGAGGTGGTGAGGGAGGGGTGGGTCGTAGGGTACAAGGCGCACCCCATACCCCCCCCCCCCCCGCCCATTCCCCCTTGTGCTGCAGAGTTGAAGTTGGCTCCAAGCAGCGCCGGTCAAAAGCTGAAACCGTAGCCAATCCACTGGGGCAAAATAAGTATGCTCCAAAACTTGGTATCATGAAACGCTGCAACCAAGATTGCCCCAAATCTTGCACCCAAAATCAGCGTGCCAACGAGAAGCATGCAGTACAAAACCAACCATTGGGTCTGTCATCCAGATGAGATGCAAGTGTCCGTGGAGCTTCCAAATGCCTACCCTACAAGAGTGTCTGCTAGATAGTTCTTCTGTGTCTTAGACAAGGGAGAGGGAGGATGTCTGAATTGGACAGCATCCCTCCAGGTCTAATTATCTTAATTTCATGGTCCCAAAGGGCTTCAGGAGTCGCTTCTCCCACACCCTCATGTCCCCGCCAACGCCTCAATACCCTCCCAAACTTCCCATGCAGTCCTACCACACCATTGTGCCTGGTTGACCACTTTTGACTTCACGTCACCACAAAGAACATGCCAAAAGGCACACAAACGTCGAGGATGCTGCTCTAGTCGTGATCCCTGCAGTGATGATGCGGTGATGATGTGACAACATGTGTTGAAGAAGTTGAATGGGTCTCTGACTGCCCAAGGGGTTGCAAAACGAAAACGGAGCTGCCCCAGCTTGTTTCTTCCCTGTTGTTCCAAGCTCAGTCACGAGCTCAACAAGGAACTAAAGCAGGATTGGACGTCTTTAAAACCCAGTGAGCCACCACCTCGGGCATTCACATCAATTTGTGTGTATGGATGTGTGAGAGAGAGAGTGCCTATTTAGGAGCATGGGCCTTGGGCTTGAGGGTACCGAGTCCACAGTTGCTTCCCCAAGGGTCGCACAGCAGGGTGCCTTCAGCGCCAACAGAACAAGAGGCTCCACAACTGACTCAGGTCATGTTTGCTCAGTGGTAGCCTGGCCATGCCCTGTGCGTTCACGTGGCTGCTGCCGGTTAGGTCGCATGCTGTACACCATGGTGTAGTGCTGCAAGGGCAAGCCCTGATTGCATTGGGAAAGGCGGACGTCCATTCACCCGCGCCAGCCCAGGTACGGCCTGACAGTCCAGGATGGGTCCATGAGATGACAGTTGTGTGTATGGAATTGTGGTGTGCTGGGAAACATCATTGAGGGAAACCAGTACCAGTCAGCAAGTATCAGGCCATCACAAAAGGTCAGGAGCTGGTGGGAGGAATCGGAGGGACATGGAGAGAGTCATGAACATCTGCTGTCTGCCAACCAGCTGAATCAACCCAGGCCCCAGTAACTGGCTCAAAAAAACTTCGGCCGGATACGTTACCATTCAGTCATAGTACAAATGCAGGTTAAGGAGAGCAGATGCTCCCTTCAGCCCTGCAAGCGCTTGCGCACCACGGGCTCCCACGTTGTTGGCCCACAGACTCAAAGTCAAGGTGTGCAGCGCAGGGGCTTCTTTCAGCCCTGCAAGCGCTTGCGCACCACTATCTCCCACGTTGTTACCCTCGAGATTCAAGGTCAAAGTGTGCAGGGCCCCAGCCTCTTTCAACGCCCCAAGGTCTTGGGCACCACTGTCTCCCACATTGTTGCCCGCGAGATACAAAGTCAAAGTGTGCAGCGCAGTAGCTTCTTTCAGTCCTGCCAGTGCTTGCACACCACTGGCTCCGACGTTATTGAATATCAGATTCAAAGTGAGGGTATGCAGGGAAGTTGCTTCTTTCAGCCCTGCAAGTGCCCGCGCACCACTGTCTCCCACGTTGTTGTCCGCAAGATCCAACGTCAAAGTGTGCAGGGAAGGTGCTTCCTTCAGCGCTGCCAGCGATTGCGCACCACTGCCTCCCACATTGTTGCCTGCAAGGTATAAACTCAGCGTTTGCAGCACAGCTGCTTCCTTCAAGCCTGCAAGCGCTTGCACACCACTGTCTCCCACATTGTTCCCTGCAAGATCCAAAGTCAGTGTGTGCAGGGCACCCGCTTCCTTTAGCCCTGCAAGTGCCTGTGCACCACTGACTCCCAGTGTGCTGCCCATGAAATTCAGATACACAGTACCCATTGCGCGCATGTGCAAATTCCGCATCATTTGGTGCATGTCGCAGTCATCTGGAATGAAGTAGCGCAGATGTCGCTGCTGCAACCCATTCCACATCAGGCTACACACATGGCTGCACGATGCCGTCCCAGAGAAGTCAGAAATGCAGCGCAGTACATCCAAAGGCAACTCATGCAATTTCATCTTGGCACGGAAATAAGATCTGCAAATACAAAGCCCATGGGAATGATACACAACTAAATCCACTGCTTCAATACAGGACTACAACAAATGCCTCCCTGCAATTCCACATGAAAAGAGAGGGCACTGTCTTTGGCTACAACATCAATGCCCCTCACCTACACTCACACCCAAACAAATGGCCCCCGAAAAAGCATCTGTACATTCCATCAGCATGGACCCGGTCCTTTGCTTTTGAGCTAAACACCGAAACGGTGGTCCCACAGAGACCCCATGCTATGGGCGAGTGTTTGCTCTGCGCGTGCCCTGCGCGTGTCCTGCGCGCTACTTTTATTATGACTTTTCCGGATTCAGTCCCCAAGTTCACCATTACCCAATGAAGCCTCGGGATGGGGAATGTGATGACGGTTGTGTCGGGGAGCGACCGCTGACACGGCTTCCATCAACAAGGGGGTCCAAAGGAACTTCCGGAGAAACATCAATTGCGGGAATTGATGGGGATGGTGGTAGAGACTCGAGACTGGGGATACCAAAGGAGATGGAGTCCGTGGGGCATCAATGATTGACGAACCACTCACCACCTTGATCATGCTCCAACTCCACATGCCCATCATGCAAAAGGCCAACCACCTTCGCGGATACCCGAAGCCCAGTAGACTTGGTGTAGAACCCTGTATCCAATGCTCAACTCCATAACAAATAGCAAAAGAGGTGGACACGAGGGGCAAAAATTGATGCTCCACAGCAGAAACGCTGAATGTATCACCATGTACCCAGCTCAATGTGCCTGTTTGACAATACACATAGCCTTGTAGCCCTAAAACGCATCAAACTAGGTGAACTGGACCCCACCCACCCACCCACTCACCCATCCGAAGGGTAGAATCCACCCCAAAAGCAGGGGTAGGAATCGGGAGTAGCCCAAAAAATTGCCCGGCGTGCGCCCTGCGGACTAACGCTCCCTCTATTGCCAAGCAATTCTCAAGTGGAGTTGACCCTAGCCACCCTGTGCACAAGCGTGCCATCATGTAGTGCTCAAAGTACACCATGCTTCACCATTCACCACCCTTCAGCAGAGATGCACTGAAGGGAGCAACAAGCTAAAGGGAGAACTCCATCTCCAGTCCACCTCAGTCGACCTCTTGGCCTCTAGTCAATCTCCAATCCCAGCTGCAGTGCACCTTGGGGTCCGGGGCTATGCAATTTCAAGGATCCAAAAGAGAGGTCACAAGTGTCATGCATGAATAATACTGTACACATAGGCAAGATGAGCACGGACGATACTCCTTAGAAGGCATTATGCACGTGATACCGTGTGTTGGCACATGCCACCAGCAGAACAATATTAAAGGAGCACATTGGGAAACCTCCACACAGGGCACCCCGCAACCCCCCTTTTCTAAGCAGCGGTACATCGCCAGAAATTGGCGCACCAGCACCTCGTGTTGCTTGGACAAGGGCATTGCTTGTGCACTGTACTTTGCATGGTCCACACATGGGGCTTAAAGCTCAAGACTGTGCTCCCACAAGTCTCTGTGCCTTACCCCTACTGAAGACGCCTTCCAACTGTGCTGTCTCCATTTTGGGGAGCACTCCACAACCCCTTTATACACATACTCAGAGACCAATATGACCACCATCTTTTCCCCCACATCCCGCTGTAACAACATCCAGAGAATCCCCCTCAGCTCTCCATGACTGATGCTTTCACGCTCATACGGCGGTGATGAGCCAACCCCATACCCTTTTCACCAACCTATCAATGTACACCACCACCCAACCCTTGAACCCCAATGTCTCCAGCTCCAACTGAAATTGTTTCTTGTGGTCAGCCCATTTCGCCTCTTTGACGTCCAACAGGTTAACCTCTGTCCCCAGTTTTTGTAATGTGGCTGGGGGATTCAGTGCCACCTTCAACAGAGTCTTGGTCTCGAACCAACCCTACAGCTATGTCACAACGTGCCATAACGTACTTCTACTCCATGACATACTCTTCTCCCCACCTGCTCTCGGAAATGGTACACCACAACGCCACGAAACCCACGAAGCCATCCAAAATGACCGTGCATCTCTGCAACCCACATCACACCTTGATTTCTTTTGTGCCTTCAGCATTGCCCACAACACCAGCCCCTATCTGGTGAGCATGACAGGGCTGATTGCTGCAGCAACAGCCCTCGTACTGGACCAACCCAAAGCCTCGAGTGCCAGACATAAACTGGGGAAAGTAATAATTTGTTGGCACATATTCGTCATCCTCCAAATTTTTTTATCAAATAGGCCAAACTCTCAGTGCCAAACGCCGCTTGGGCAAACTTCCTGCGAAGTACAGATTTCGGCAAAGCTAGGGTGAGCATTTGGAAGTCACTGGACTGGTTCCCCATGGTTTCCCATAGTGGTTGGAGTGTGCGTGTTGATGGGGATTCCCCACTCCGTTGGATCTCAGTGCTCTTTGTGTCATTTAGGGAGGGGTTGTAAGGCGATTCCCCCACAAGGTGGGGTCCCACTCCTCCCGTGCACGCTTTCGTATGAGAAACAGTGTCTGTTGTGCTGTTTTTGTTGTGTGCAGGTACATTGTTTCTTTCTGTTGGTACAAGTGTGTTATCATGTTCTACAGCCGTGTAGAAATTCCAATCATATGGAAGGTGAGAAGCCGATATCTTGGTTTGGCGAATATCCTAATTAGCAACGAACTTCACCACTTTCTGAATTGTGCCAACGACGCGTTTATCATTTTGGGCCGGGGCCGTGTGTCTGGGCGGTGGGTACGCTCCAAACCAACAATTGCAAGTATAATCCCCGTTTGGGCTCTGCTTGGTTGCAAGTCTGTCAGCAGCTTTGACATGGCAGAAGCCAACTCTTTGCTGATGGATCCACAGGGCTTTTTGCGAGTCAAGCAGCTTGCAAATATTGACATGGAAGAACGTGCTCCGACATCACAAGGGGGGCGTGTGTGCACAGGGCGCGCACAGGTAGAACAATATTAAAGAGGGGGGGGCGCATGGGTCACCGACCCCCATGGCTGCCTGCAGCGCCGTCACAGGGCGCGCACAGCATAGCGCGTACATGACACGAAGAAAGTCGGGGTTTTTGCTACAATTGGCAATATTCTTGCGTATACAAACCATACTACACCCCCACAACGTTGGACAGCCTGATGTTTCACCCCACCCCCAGCATAAGAGATGCCAGTGTACCCAGCCACAGCAAAGACACATGCAAAAAAAGGCAAGGATAAATCAAAGTGTGAACGCCGTACTCCCCTTCGCTTAGCATGCGCACAGGACATGCATCACTCCACATGGCGTCCACATCCACAACCTCCTTTCGGCTATGTACAGCCACACAACAATACTTCTTGCTTCGCGATGGGAAATCTGTGCTGCCGGCTGATGAGGAGGACGAATCAGAACTATCTGCACTTAAAGTAGAGCCACTGTATATGTATTGGGCAAATCTTGAAAAAGATATCACCAACCTATAGGAAAGGATGCACAACAACGCATACCAATGCACTAGAAATGAGGGCAACGCATGCATGCAACTCATATAAATGCATAACAAGGCTCATTGTTAAGGGTACTAGGCACTACTATGCAGGTTGGGCATGGTCCTGTACAAAATTTGTGCACGGCGCGCACACAGCGCGGGCACAGCGCGTGCAGTGCGCGAAACAACCCCAAGAAATGCGCGTTGCGGCCACAACACAAACAAAAAGCATCAGTTCTGGCTTGCACTATTTTGAAAACACTTTATGTCTTCCTCATGCAGTGCTGCTGTGGCCAGTGAAGAAAACTACTGAATTTCATTTCGCCGATGCCCATGTTTAGTGACCCAGCAGTCTCCAACCTTTCGCCTCGAAATAGTCTTCCATTACCATCTGTCAGTCACTTTCTGAGTGTCTAATTGTTTCGATTTCAGCATTCCCAAAATGCAGAGAAAATCAAAGACAAATTGCCCAGATTTGTCGCATTTCGGGTGTGCAGATCGAATCATCTCCTTCAAAGTCAGCGGCAAATTTCCTTTTGCAGCTGGAGAAACATAGGAAACTGTGCGTCTGGCTGGCAACATGCGGCACTAAGGACGGTGTGCACCTGCGGATCCCCGTTGCTGATGTTTTATCCAGAGTGTTTGGTGAGTGCCCGCCCCAGAGCACATTGTCATAGCAGTCCCTGAAATGCACTGTAACGCATTGCATTCGACAGTCTGCGCTGTGGCATTGTGTAGTCAGTAAGTGGCTGTGCCAGACAGTGCCTGTTCGCGGGCACAAAACTGGCTGGCGAAATCGGCCATCAAAAGGTAGAGCTTGAGCGGGCGAAATGCACCCCTTCGGTAACCGCAGCACAGAAGAGTCTATGTACAACAATGGCCTCTTCCTGCATCCCCGTCCCCTGGGCCACGTGGGGTTGCGAAACTTAGCTCCATAATTGGAAATGATCTACACAAAAAAAAAACACAGGGAAGGAGAACGCTTGTTGCGCGCTGTAGGCGCGCCACAGTTGTCGCAGGGTCAATGTAATCTGCTGAATTGTGTGTACACCCCGGCGTCTCTGCCTGTCAGCCAAAAAAAAAACGGTGCAATACGGGGCACACAGTGCGTTGCACGGTGCGCTGACAGCAAGGTCACTGCTCATGTGTATCCCCTACAGCGCTTACCATGGGCTCCGTGGTGGTGGTGATGCACGGTGTGCGCATGGCACGCGGGTCTACAGAAAAAGGGCGCCACGTACCCCACTTGTAAAGAGAAGCGAACTGAAGGGCTAATACAACAATTGAAGTAACGGCAAATGACGGTAGAATGTGTGCATTTGTGCGTGCGTGCACAACCTTCAGGCCCTCGGAAAATTATCCGCACTGGGCGCCAAAGAGCGCACAGGTCGTGCCGCAGGTGCCGCGGGCGCCACTGGAAGAGCATTGTGAAGGGGAACTCTGTTGGGGTACAACTGCTGAAATCAAAACTCCGGAAATTTTCCGATGAAAACGGCCGTTCAGAAGGATGATGGCCGTTGGGATGCGCTCAACGGGGCATCGACAGTCGGAGGAACAAAGTCAACTGAAAAGTGCCCACAAAGGGTGCACGACACCTGTCGCCTTTTCAAGCAAACGCTGCTTCCCGGGTGCGTGCTGCGAACCACATATAATTGTGGGTAATGGGACCGGTTTTTCAAATCGCCAGTGCGACGGTCGGGGATGGGCTTCACGGTCGCGAGGGAAACAACCCAGAAACGCTAGCTAAGGCCCCACCCAACATAATCGCTCAGTGATACAGGAACCGGTGGTGCACCATACAACAACGTCCCACCTGGACGCAGGCGAGGGTCAGGTGCCCACCGGCCCAGTCGGCTGTCTTATTAGTGCAGATCCGAACTATGCAGGAACTACGCAGAGAGTACCAGGAAATGCCCAAACAGTTTTCTGCAACAATCAGTGCAAACATGGCGGACAGAATGACAAAGCATCTACAAAGCAGGTGATGTAAACAACGAGAGACACTAATTCAGTGCCGCAAGTGCGGTAGGGTAGAAACTACGCAGGAACTACGCACAGATTTTCCGGAAGTATGCAACTCTCTGTGAGGAAAAACAATGGGTGAAGGGTTTGTGCTGCAGTGGGTCGGGTTGTGTGACATTGGGCCCGCCCTCGGTCAGGTTAGGTTTGCTGATGTGGGTTTCTTGGACCGCCATGCCATGAGCCAGGTCTTGCCTCAGGCCTCCTCTGGTGGGGTGTTGAAGGTTGTTGTTAGGTCTCCACATCCCGCGTCGTCGTTTTGGACTGCGCCGCGGCCAAGCCTCTTTTAGTAACCGGGGGAGCGGGGGGCGGGTGAAATCCTGGAGGAGGCAGGCACCTTTTTTGGGACAATCGCTCTCATACGTCCTGCTGCTACCCTTCTACCCCTTGGCTGTCAAGAGGAAAATCCCGAGGGTCCCGCATATGATGCATGATGCTTGCAGTCTGAACACCCACCCTTGGGCAAGGGGGGTGCCTGTGCCCCATCCTCTATGCTATGGTGAGTGGGTGCCTGCCTCCTGGGCTAGCCCCCCACTCCCTGGGGTGGCATCTCCCACTCAGCAAACCTCCAGATCTGACAGTGAGTCAGGTGATCTACACGTTGAACACCACCTGAAAAACCCCCTGGCCCACTGCCGGCGCCATCCCTACCCCGGAGGCTTAAGGGGGTGGTTCTGGGGGAGGCACCCAAGGTACCAAAAAAGGCACGCAAGCACCCTCCCCCCCGTAGGGTATCCGACCCAGTACCAAAAAAGGCTTGACGCAACTCAGTGAAACCCCCCTCCGAAAGCTTTGCTGGAAATCTGCATCGCCCTTCGGAATCATCATGTAGGCCGTTTGGACAGGGAGGGGGCCGCAAAGCACACTGAAACACCTGCGCACCGTACCACGCCCTTGCGAGTGCGGGATGTTCATATGGTGGCGTGCCTGCCACACGGAGCTTTGTCATACAGGAATGCGCACTGCCAAGCATCATGCACACCCCGGTCTCCTGGGACAAGGCCTCGATCCCCCTGCCCTTGGCCCAACGACCGAGGATCAGCCCGCGACAACGAGTCACTGACCCACCCTCACCATGACTGGCGCATCGGCGGGGAGGGACGAGGACAGTGTGTGCTACACCGACACCACTTCTCCTCTGGGGCGGACCCCCACCCCTCCCCCCCCGAACTTCGCGGGCGTTTTTCTGACGACATCTCAACTGCCCCCGGGTGTGGGCAGGGGGTAAGGGCTTGGCATGGGGACAACGAGTACAGTCTGAGGGCAACGGGTTACAGGTATTGACTGACTGGTCGGACTCAGTTCACCATATCCGGCGTTGGTCGACGCGGGGGGCACAATGCATCCAAAGCGACGGGTGGGAGGGGGGGTGGGGGGCATATCCAGCCCCGCCCCGCTCTCACAGGGCTCACACACGCTTACTGCACGCCACCCCGTGACACAGTGCAGCCCATGACCCCGTGAGGCCCTGTACCACACACACACTCTTGTAGTATACAATACACACACACACACACACACACATATCCCTCGCCCCCACGTGGTGCACCCCCCTTCACCTGCGCTCCTCCGTGATCCCTTGCCCCTCCACCGATGGAGTTCCGCGGCTGGTGGGCGTGTCTGCCATGCGCGCAGGCGACCGCAGCAGCCATCCTCCGTGTCAGAGTTGCGGGACGGGTCTGGCCCCGCAACTTGTACACCTCAGATCCGCAAACTTGAAATAAGAAGCGAGCACTTTGGGGCCCACTTGCCCATCGGCCCCTTGCTTCGGGGTTGGCATGATTACGCCTGTCGCCTGCACGCAGGGCAGACACTGCCGCTCAGAGCCGCAGCCCCTGTCGATTGCAGACCCCGTAGCGGTACACGGTCTGGACCGACCCCGGGGGCAGCGCCACGTCCCACACGCACATCTCCGCAACACAGCCCTGCAGCGCCTCCTGCCCCTTCACCTCCATGGACATCAGGTGGCAGGGGATCGAGAGCCAGGACCGGGCACTGTCACGCTGCTGCCCGTCCACGTAGAGCGTCAGCCGGACGCCGCCGGGGTCGTAAAGAGTGCCCTGCGGTGGAGTGGGCAGAGGTGGGGCCGAGGCAGAGGGGACCGGTCGGTCAGGGCACGCACACAAGACCGAACGCAGCAACGGATAGACTCTCCCACCGGCCCGAAGGGTCGGCACAAGTTCGATGGTGTACTGGGGCCCGGTTGGGGAGGCCGGGTTTTCGTTTCCGGGGGGGGGGGGGTCGATAGAGCCCTCCGGCCGGACCCCCCCCTCCCCCAAAAAGGGCTCAATTGACAGGACCCCCAAAATCCTACCGAGTCTGACCCCCCGGGCCTTGGAGGTGACCCAAACCCAAAAATCGGGAAAAAAAGAAAATGGGATTTTTGGAATCAGCGCGTCGAGGGGGTTCAGAAAAGTCATCATTTGCCATATATTTGGTGGGGAAAAAAATCGACCAGTTTTAGTGCTCCAAAAAATTTTCGGCGCCTTTGGCGCCAGACTTCATAATGACTGATTAATTGTGCCTGTCAATTGTGCCCTTTTCCCGGATCCCCCCCCTCAGTTTTGGGGGGCTCTATTGACCCCCCCCCCGGAAGTAAAAACCCGACATGCCTTGGGGGGGGGGGGGGGCGGGCATGTGCCTGAGCTATCGTGCGCGAAACACGCCGTCCTGTCCCTATCCCTGCCTGGCAAAGCCTGAATGACAAAATGCAGGCATATAGCGGCGGCTCCGCTGCATTTCTGGCAAGCAAGCAAGGAAGGTACCCACCGACTCCCACTCACAAAAATCTTTCCCATCCTAACGTCAAAGCTAATACCTAACTGTCCATGCAAGTGTTAGCTAGCCTACGCATCGCCGGGGGGCGGGCGCGACAGGGGAGGGCTGGACCCGGTCCCACTGCGACCCCCCAACTATTTGGCTAAAATTCAGGGGGGAGGGGCTGAGAAGAGGGGGGGGGGTGGGCTGGCTTGGAGTGGGGGGCGGGGATATTGGGGTTGGGCGAGGGGGAGGGGGATCCATGTCAGCATGTTTTGCCCTCGAGGTATCGTTTAGCAGTGTTAGTAGAGAGCTAGCTTCTAGAGCCCTCTCTTCAATGCAGGAGGTCCCAAAATGGCGTCTCGGTGCATTGTGCGCATTTGTGGGCAGTGACCCGCAGGGCTGTCCGGACCAGTTCCACCGCGACCCATCCACCACATATCCATCGATTAGGAGGCGGGGGCATCATATGCAGCTTTCCACAGATGCATGTGCGGCTTTTCCGAAGGGAGGGGGGGCAGGGCCTTGCTGTGGGGGGGTCCAGGGAGGAGGGGACCCCCCCCCCTTGCCGGAATGTATCCCGTACCCAGCAAATAGAAAAATTGTTGGACAATGACCCATTCAGTACATGGGAATGCCATGTTGGCAGGAAACAAAGCATCATCATTGTAACCGAATTCAGGGTTCCCTCGCCTCACCAACACACAACAAACACAAGAGAGCAGGACACTGCACATCTCTCGCCATTACCAACTCTTTGTTTTGTTTGTACAAAAAATTGACTGCGTTGCATGAAATTCATGCAGCAGACAGCGTACTTCACAGTCTCGCGCTGCCATTTCCTGCACCACAGTGACAACCTCGCACAGCTTTGCCATTGGTACGCTCAAAAACAGTGCGGACGGTGCCTGTTGTGGTATGCTTCTTGTCTCTTCCGTCTAGTGAGCCTATCTTGAAACCCGAAATAAAGTAGCACATCGATTACATCTTCGGGTTTCACATGGGGCGGCAGTTGGACCAGGAAGCGAAAATACGCAGACAACGCGCGCTCCGACATGGCAATCCGCAAGACAATGAACATAGAGTACACATGGAACATTAACCAGACACTCTTTGATATGCGCCAAAGGCACGGAGAAAAATTTTCTGGTCACAGGAAAAAGATCCCAAAATTCAGGGTTTCAGCTAATTTAGCGTGGAGGAGGGGGGGAGGGGGTCCAGGTTAGCCCCTCCCGCTGAAATGAAAATTAAAGCAAGGCCCTGGGGGGGGGGGGTCGAGCCTTCACAATCTTTCAAGTGTATCCGGCTTCTTCTTGTGCACTTTCTTGGTCCTCACTGCACCACAGGAGTCGGGCTGGGGGGTGGAGATGGGGGTCCATGGACCAGCCTCCCTCCCCGGGGTAATTCGCACCTGGGATCCCAGGAGCCACTATGGTACCAAAGGTTCACGTTGCTTGCACGTTGCGTGAACGGCGTTCTCTATATCGAGATCTACATCAGCCACCGAGACAACAAGGCCAAAAAAAAAACCTTGAGCAATGGCTATTGGTTGAAGGTTGAACCTCAAAACTGAAGGACCACAATCAGTGGTGCTCAAACAAAAAGATGGTAAACAATCATGCTAGTATCTAAAACTGTGCCTACAATATCTTTCATTGCTCTGCTTGAGCGTGTCCGTGTGCAATATGTCTGAGCACGCACACGGCCCTAATGGCGCCTCAGGGGGATGGCCAGCCCTAAACCTAAGGCTGATATGGGGGTCATGCCCAATAGAGCGGTTACTCGTTGAGGAAAAAGTGGTTGCCTGGGGGCGGGGGGGGGGGGCAAATGGAAGACAATTGTGAGGGGCACTTGGGTGGATGGGGGGGGGGGGGCGCTCCTGGAGGGGGCAGGGGTCCGCTCCCTCCCCCCTTTCAAACATAGGTATTGGGGTGCTATGAGCCTGGAGAAGGAAGGGGGGGATGTCAAATGGGTCAGCCCCAATAATGGTTGGGCCTCCACCAGCAGTAGCTTCTTTGTGAGGCATGCGATGGGCATGTGCAATGCACATGCACATACCTCATCGTCGCTGCTATCCAACGCCAGTGTACAATAGTCACTGGGGTCCTCCACGCGAGGTGTGCAGTCCCCATCACATTGGTCGCGTTGTGGCGTGCCCCAGGTCAGTGCAAGGTGGTGCCACCGCTGAGCAAGCGCCTGAACCGGTCGAAAAACTGCGCTGGTTTTGAGCGAGCGCAACAGTTCAGACATTCACACACACCCAAACACACACACACACACACCCACACACACACACGGCAGTCAAACACTGCGAGAACCGAAGAACTAGCAACAGGTGCCGACAGTACACACACACACACACACAATGTACGGAACAAACGTGCAACGGCCAAGACAGTGAGTAGCAATCAAGGAGGCCGGCTTGCACTGAATCTCGTCAGGCACAGTCAGAACAAAAAAATAAAAATTGCCTGCGCTAGGCGCCTTTCTGTGGTACAGGAGGAGAGGAGTAGGACCAGATAACCCATGAGCCGTACTGATTTCGGTACAGCCTGGCGCTGAACCACACCCACACACACACACACACACACTTCGGCGACAAACAGAGCACAGAAAAGACTGGTCTGGATGTACTAGATCTCGTCAGGTGCAAAGCAGAACAAAAACAGTAGCATGTCCCGCCTGCACTAGGCGCCTTTCTGTGTGAAGAGAAGCAGGGCCAGCAGCTCAACGGCAGCCTTGGGCAAGCCCGCGGTCACGCCTGCACAGCAAGCCGAGCGTAAGGCTCTGCAAAAATACCTCAGGGTGGGTTCACCCCTATCCCTGCCCACTGCCCCTCTTCACCAGGAACCCGGACGATAGACCAACAGCGTTGCTTCGGATTAGTTACCCTGCCGCAATACCACCTGGTGTCTATACTCCTTTTTCCCAGTCGTAGCATTGAAACAGAGCATGGGGGACGGAAGGCAAGTATGAAAAACAGAGAGTCCCGTTGCCGGGGCTCCACACACACACACACACACACACACACACACACACACACACACACACACACACCGCGCGCGCACACACACACACACACCTACACACACGTGCCACATGCAAACGTCTACACACACGCACGCACACACACACCCGCGCGCGCACACACACACACACACCTACACACACGTGCCACATGCAAACGTCTACACACACGCACGCACACACACACACACAGTGCAGCAATGTCAGCAGAAAAGGCCGATTCTCAACAAAGCATGAATCTTGGACAGTAAGAGGGCGAATGTTGCTCTCATGAAAGTCCGAAAGGAAAGAACGTCACAATCAAGTCACAAGATTAGACGGGTCATTGCAACGGGTACGACTGATCTACATGGTGACATATGCATGAAACATGATTGATGTCGACGTCATAGTTCGTTAACAACGAAGCATGGAATGGCATCTTGCCGCAAAGGGAATCATCTTTTTCATGTGCTCGTCAGCATAATTGCAAATCACTTGTCTTACCTAAAGCAAACATATCAATCTTATACAAATGAGAGTGAACCATGAAAGACACCAGAGAAACATGTCCTATAATGCCAAGCAGGATTTCTCGTACCTTTTCACATTGACGCTTACATCTAGTAATGCGATCTATACAACAGTTCAATCCATGTAGAGGGTCCATGAAAATTCATCCACACACACACACACACACAACCAATGAACACCTCGTCAGGCCAAAGAGAACACAAGACAATCGAATCAATGATCATAACATGTTAAGGCTAGGCACCATTCTGAACACACACACACACACACACACACACAGACACACACACACACACACACAGAGAGAGAGAGAGAGAGAGAGAGAAGAAGAAGAAGAAGAAGGTGCAGAAATGCGACTGAGGCTGCGTGAATGGTTGGGGCAGCTACTTGGGGCAACCACGGTTTTGCCAAGCAGTTCATTTCAGAAGCACAACAACTGGGGTAGCCTACTTGGCTATGGGGCTGCTACACACAGCATCACACACAAATCCACCTCAAGCCATACAGTGCCACACATATCCAAGCAGTGCAACAAGGCAAGGCAGAGCCACCCAGAGCAACACAACACTGAACCACACACAGCAACACTGAGCCACACAAAACCACACACATCCACATAGACCCACACAATGCCACACAAGGCCACATGGACCTGAGGCACTGGGCAACACTGAGGAAAGAGCTACTTAGAGTCAAATAGAGCCACACAGAGTCTGAAACTGCCACACACACAATGCAGAGTCACACAAGAACAGGGAGTTCCTCAGACTCTGATGCAGGCCTGTGCTTGACTGAGAGGAATGCAACATGGGGTCGGTGGTGGTGGGTCTCCAGGACTTACACCTGCGGGTATGTCCAACGGGGTACATGATTGGGGCCCACGGTCCTCACCAGTGAACACTTGGGCACCACAGGGTGCAGGGTGACCAGGTGTGTGGGTTATGAGGGGATGGCTCATCCCCGGCAGTCCCTTCGGCTGTTGTGTGAGCTGGTCGGGACGGGGTGTGAGGACAGGGCCTCAACACCTCTTCGTAATGTCACAGCACGAGGACGACCCCTGTTTCTCCAGCCTTCCTGCTCCGAGGATCAGAGGTTGACAGGGGATGACTCAGTTCGTTGTGGACCTTGCTAGAGTGTTCGGCAGAAGGAGTTAGGTGGTGGTCAATAGTGGGGTGGGTAGCCCGGAGCCAAAGCTCCAGGCCATACGGCCGATGCCGGGAGGGGGGAGAGGGGGGGGTAAAGCGGCAACCGGCCATTGGGGGCGTCCTTGCACTGTGCGCTACTTTTGTGACCAGGTTCCCCATGAAGAGTCCCCAAGCACACCCCTTCCAAACGCCCTTATATCACCCTTGCCTGAGGAGCATGACGCACTATAGACCCTGGGAGACCTCCTTCATTGGGGGCGGGAGGTGGTCCATCATTCACGAACGGGGGTGGGACGATGGACCCGGGGGTGTTGGGTATGGTTATCTAGCATAGCCCTGATACCGACCGTCTCGGGGTGATGGCATGGTACATCTTGGCGAGCACGAAGGATCCTTGGCGTTGATCAAGCCCGTGAGGTCACCTTCAATTATAGTACTTGGACGTGATACAACACTTGGAGAGGATGCTGGATTGTCCCTCGGCCTTGATCATGATCTTGAGGTCCAACATGAGCCGTGCCTGCTCGGGGCCCCCATGATGGGAGGAAAACAACATGGATACATCACCTCTGCCTTCTCGAGGTCCCATGGTGGGGAGAAATCAACCTAGATGAGTGGATGTGGTGTAAATGAGCAGCGTGAAAAAGGTGGAAATGAGCAGTGTGAAAAAGGTGGAAATGGGTGAAGCTAGGTAAAAATCCAAAAATGCCATGTCCCAAATGTGGAAGAAGTATCAAAACCTACTCTCAAACAACAATGATGCCCCCCTAGTATCAAAAAGTATGGGTCTCTAGTACGGCCACATGCCCAAATAGCTGCACTGCACTTGCTTGCGCTTGCACTGCGCGTGCACTGCGCTAAGTGCACCCCCGTTGGCAACACGTTTGGGCCCAGTTTCGGGCGTCTACAAAACGCTTGGAGAGCCCTGGGGGACGGACGGACCCACAGTTCCGAAGTGGGGGAGGGGGTCAACCCCTCGAAGCACTGGCCTGCATGAGCAACTCAGCAACCGAGGCACACCCAAAGCTCCTTTTGAGGGGTGGGGTTGGGGGGTCCATGGGGGGGTAGGGGGGTGGGTCTGGCCCCCCCACCCCACCCCATTGGAGTGCCGAGTTTATAGAGGTGAAAAAAAAAGTTGGTGAAATAATGAGAGCCAACATGAAAAAAAAAATCACCAGCAAACAACTATTGAATTCCACAATGAGGGCTCCAAGCCTTTTTCGAAAATATCTACAAGCAAAAAGGCCGCAGCTTTAGCACCCCATCACGTGCTTGCGATTGGAGACATCCTGACCATGGAAGGGCAGCTTCAGGCTCTCCATTTCATGGACATAGATGCCATAGCTGTAGTATAGGGACACACAATGCAACACGCAAACGGAGGTAACAACGGCAGAACAAGGAATGCAGTACAGAGTGCAAAGCAGGCAACTGCATGGATCAATTGCGCCAAAGGCGCCAAAGCAAAAATTAGGTCCAATCTTTTAAGAGGGGGGGGTCCGGGGGGCACCCCACCCACCCCCTTAGGGTGCTGAGTTGTCAAAAGGAACTCTGGGCACACCTTGACACAGAACAGCTCCTCGACCGGGTCAGCATCAAGAAGGTACATTGCGTGCCTGCCTGAGGCAGTGTTTGCGTAATCCTGGGCCACAATCAGCGACTGCGACGGAGTCACACGCACGTTGAGGGATTGGCTCCAAGACATTGAGGGGGAGAGCAAGTGCAAGGAGAGCAGTGTGTGCCTGCGGGACGGCACGTGGTCCATCCGGAGCCATAAAGACACTGTGAGGCCCTAAGAGCATGGGTGCAGCATCTGGAGGCAGGAGGTCATATGGCCAAGCGCGGCCCAGAAGTGAGTGCTGCGGGTCCAGGTGCTCCCCAATTAAACAGAAAAACAGAAAATGGCTGACCATACACTCGGTCATATTCGGGCGGTAACCGCCGGCGGTTGGAAGGTAACGGGCGGCGGTCGAGCAGGTGTTTTGGGCGCTCAAAGAGGCCCGTTGGCGCAAAAAGAAAAGAAAAGAAAAGAAAAGGCAGGGTGATAAAAGAGCGCGCTGGTGTGGGTAGGTCTGAATGTAAGCAAAAGCGATGGGGACAGGAGCCACATGGAGCCAACCCCCCGTTCCCAAGCCAGCGTTTCTTGGAGAGGGGGGTTCGCAGGGCTGTGCCGGAATGTGGGTGGGGGGGGGGGGGGGGCTGGGACCCAAGGTTTTGCACATGAAAAAAAAAATTGTTCTGGGAAGAGGGGGGGTTGGCATGACGCCTGAGTGAAATACTTCGCTGTGCCTCCCTCGGGCAGGGTCCGCGGCGGTCTTCAGCCCCAGGTCCAGCGCACAGGGGCGTGAGATGCCCTGACAGATCGGTCACTCGCTGTGCGAGTAGTAGTAACGTGGTCACACTAAAGTCAAAGATGGTTGCAGACCTGATATCATTCTTCCTCTCACCACTTACCCTTGTCCTTTCCTTGAACCCTTCCCCTCCGTCGGCAGCGGTGGCCTTGGCCTCTCATCGCCCGGTGCCCTTGATCTCCCCTTCTTGCCTATCCTTACATCCCTGCACTCCCTCCCCTTCCCTTGGTACGTTGTGCGGGGCTCCTCCTTTCAATTTTCCCATTCAAGCTCAGCCCTGGGTTCAGGTGCGGCGAAGTGGCATGGAAGCAGTTGGGTTATGCACCGGCGCTTGGCAGCCACACTGACCAATTTACGGCGTGCTTTGAAGAGCACCAATCATCCGGGTCCCTACACCAAAAGAACACGGCAACCCTGCAGGCCAAAGCATAAAGGGGCGCAGTGGGGCGCACAGGGGGCTGAGTGGGTGCATAGTGGGTGGCTTTTTCAGGCACCACAACACCAATTACGATGGACTGGCAACCAGCACTGAGCTCCAGGGGCCCTGGATCTTGGCAACCACAATGGTGCCTCAGAGCATTTGAAACATGAACATGCGTACCTGGAGGGGAGATGTCCACTCCTCCCCGTGTGCCCCCAATTTCCCTAATGATTGCACCGCGCACGCACAGCGCGTCAAATCCTCTCCCGACGACCATGGCCACATGGTGATCACATGTGACATGGTGACAAGTCCAGGCCCAGCCCACACTTCTGACAATCAATGGACGGGACCACGACACCAACCATTACGGCACGAAGCATCGCAATGCAAATGTCCATTCATTCATGTATCTCAAGGTTTTAAAACCGCTTTCAAAACAGCATGATTCATTACTTGTCTGCTGCTCAAAAAGGTGACCACAATAATATTTGAAGTCTTCCAAATCCGAAAACTAGAAAACACATGCGTCATTTTCTCCCAACAAAAAAAATGCTCAACAAATATTGGATACGCTGGATACAACCATTCCGAAGAATCTACCCATTTGCCACAAAAAGAGCCTTTGATGATGATAAAAGAGGTAATTATCAAAAAAAAAAAAGCTTCTGACACAACTACACAAGGGAAGCAGCCCCTCTAAACAAGCCCCATACAAACGCACAAAGACCAATCAAACGAAATGGAACGACACATTCGGAACAACAGGGGTGCCCGAAATTCATGTAAACCGATCGCTTCAAACAAAAGTGTTTCTCAGAACCAGCTGAGAGAAACATGCGAAGTGCACCGTCGGTGAGCCGCTGCCATCGTGCCATCTGTCAAGGATTGAGTTGCCGTTGTTAGCACAAAGCCTCTGTGCTCCCCCAACCCCGGCCATTGCGGGGAGGGATAAGGTGCTCCGCTATACTTCGCTCAAAGCAAACTTCGCTGCGTACCTGAGCGTGCATCATGGCAGCACAGCTGCAACTGAGTGACGGGCTGAGGATCAGGCTCTCCGTCTCTAACAGGCTAATCAAGGGCTCCCCAGAGTCGTCCATGAGCGGGGCCACTCCGTAGTGATCACAGGTACTGCCAACTGCGGCTAACAGCCAGGCATGACGAGGCTGCGGCAGCCCGAAGAGTTGACGTGTGGCGTGCAACCCGTCCTGACCGACCTGAGCAGAGAGGAGTCGAGGGATGTAGCGGAGTAGGTCACAAGATATGAGTAGGACCAGAGGCGGAGGAACGGCGGGCTGTACGCGTGTGTGTTGTGCAGATGTAACACTGAAGGAAAATGATCAGATCATGAGTGCGTTTGTGTGTGCGTGTGTTTGTGTGTGTGTGTGTGTGTGTGTGTGTGTGTGTGTGTGTGTGTGTGTGTGTGTGTGTGTGTGTGTGTGTGTGGCTGGGTGTGGAGGTAGGTGTGTGTGGCCCAATTTAGGACAGCGTATGGACATGCTTTTCACACCTTCGTGCAGCTCAGACCTTCAGGATCATATGAGGTATGGACTTCCGGCTTGCTGTCCCCCCTGGCCCTGAACAAGGACTCACGCATCCCATATCCATGTCCCATGTGCTTTCTTCACGGATGCCCACCTCGGGGGCGAGCCCACGATGGGTAAAGCTGCAAAGCGCCCTTCCGCGTGCGTGCATGTGTAGGTGCGTGTCAAAACGCACACGCCCAATGCCAACTGCCCCACCACAGGGGGTTGTTTTTGCAGAGCACTACCGCTAACGTCGCTCTGGTTCTCATCTCTGGCAGTCCTTTGTTCGTGGGATGTTGCTTCATGCAAGTCTCCCTTCTAGGAACTAACTTGCAATTCCAACAGTCGGGGCTTTTCAGCTTGGTCCCCACAAGACAAAGGTACGCCGAACAGTCGGCGGAGGAGGCACACACAGTTTTCTTCGCCCTTGTGACTGTGTGTGGTACTCATATATGGACCCCAAGCGACCGCCCGGAATCGGGGGCTAGGCCTTCGCTTGGTCGATCCGGTTCCGCGATGGGGTAATTCAATAGGCCCCGGACTGTGTTAGTGAGCGAGTGAGTGTGTAAAACGCAATGCCACAAGCAACGAGCAAAAGCTCTACAATGTTAAAAACAAAAATACGCGCGCGCGTGTGCGTGCAACGCAATGCCAAAGGCAACGAGCAAAAGCTCCACACTGTCAAAAAGACATAACCTGTAATTCAGTAGCAAAAGCGTCAAGAGAGTCATCATGACATATGTACACCGAAGACAGAATTTTCGCTAGAACTCTAAACAGACAATTGGCACTTCAAATCTTGCTCCTGTGTGTGTGTGTGCACCATCCTCTCCTACCCAATGAGTCTGCCACGCGGGCACCCTCACTCGCCCACACCTTGAGGCCACGGTGTGCTTAGACCCGGCACCTCAAGCCGGCATTTGAGCGGTAGATACCACCGCTCGAATTGGTAGCGCTTGTACTCACAGCCCATAGCTATGTGAGTATGTTTTTCAGCACGACCATGTGGGACCGTTGGCCCGACCGATGGTCCCCGTGGTGTTGCCGTGGTGTTGCAATCCATGGTGCCAGCCCTTGTACATAAGTCTTTACAGTTATTTGCTGCTGTTGTTCACATTACATGCTGTTTTAGCCGTGGAGCCTCTGTTGTGCATGCTTGCATTGTGTTTGATGCATCTCTGCGTTGTGCCACGAGCATAATATCAGAGCCATGTGCAACGCAATGCCAAAGGCAACGGGCAAACGCTCCACGGTGTTCACAAAACTGTGTGTGTGTGCGTGTGCGTGTGCGTGTGCGTGGCGCGTGCGCGCGTGCTTGTGTGCAGGCGTGTGTGTGTAATAGGAAGCACCCACATTAAGCAGCATGATCGGCAATGGAATGGGGCAAAGGGGATAGGGAAGGGGAAAGGGGGAGGGGGCACAGTGACGGTGAGGTGGAGAGGAGAGATGTACCGTACAACACAGCGCCAAAAGCGATAAAAAAATCGCCGAAAATTACGCAAATTACGAAAATTACAAAAATTACGAAAATTACAAAAATTACGATCGTAATCTGGGCCTGTCCTAGGTCACGGTTTGCAGGAGTTGAATGCAGGAACGATTGCGCAGGACTTGATTTGGACAAGCCGTACCCGACCGCCCCGGTGCACAAGCCGCGGTACTGGAGGTGACAATGGAGACTGCACCAGCAGTTTGATACACAGTTCCTGCCGACTGCAACATTGTGGGGCCGCGGGGCTTGGAGAAGGCAACACAAACAGGACGGGGGCTGTGGCAGATATAAATCGGCATGGGCCATTTTATGGTTTTGGGGGCACGTGCGCGGGGGGCCCTCAGTGGTCAGAGGTGGGCAGGTTCGGAATGACGGACAGAGGTCTCACTGGAATGTGCAGTGAGACGGAGGGTAAAGGCCGGATGCAGTCGGCTGAGGGCAGCCGGGGCCCTTCAGTGGTCGTGGGGGCAGAGCTTGGGTGCCTTTGCGGCTGCCTTCCCAGGCTAGGCCCTGTGTTCCAGGGTTTACGGGTCAGCATCTGCGACAGAGAGGGGCAGGAACGCAGACAGTAATGTGACCATTTTGAGCAGGCACGACAGTAAGTCACAGAGGACGCTGTTGCAGTTAGCCTGCTGAAACCAAGCAGTTGCCTGCTCTACGTCCGCCTTGCCTCCGAGCACAATGCCTCTGACAACAACAGGCAATATCTCAGGCTCTATCATCCCATGTTGCAACCCACATGTCAGCTCCGCCGGAACCCCCCGTTGAGCCCCAGTTGCTCAAATTTGGGAGAACGTTGCATACATGGTCTGTCCCCAGACGGTGAGGAAACGTATTTTGGGAGGTCAGAGTAGGACAGTCGTCCCTCTGCGCCTTCGCTTTCGCCCCCAACGAAAATTTTCAGGACCACTACCAGTGGCCCTAACATGTTCGTGTCTGCCACACGGCACACTCTCACAAAATGGCTCCAACAACACTTCTGCCATGAGCAGCACAGGCGAATTGTCAACGAACTAGACGAACCAACCAAGATGGAACCCACCATCAAAATGGCCTCCTTCCACCGTGAGCACCGACCCTGTGACATGCCGAGCCACGAAGGGGTACAATACCTCCAACCGGTGATTGGCAAATCACACTCTTATTGGACTGAGCGTTTTCGGATGGGTGGACTGTTGGGTGGACTATGGCGTATTTACTCCGGGAATCCCCAACGGATGCTGTAACCCCTCATTCCCGTGTCCCATGCAGGTCCCGACGCCAAGCACAGTACCATGGGTTCACATCTGACGAAACCAAACTTACCGACCAACCGACCAACCGACTGCCACCGTGCGCCGAAATTACGCTACTTGGGATTCTCACAGCTACTCTCCGCTTGATGCAAGGGAGGTGCGCAGAAAGATTGCCGCACCGAGCTCCAAAATCCCAATGAGTGCCACAGGGAGTAGGTCCAATGGTCGTGTTCGGACCCGGAAACACCGCCTGACCCTACTACTGCCTGAAACCAACCAATCCCCGGCAGCTCCGTGGCCATAGATCCCGACGCCAGGCACGGTGCCCTGGGGCCGGACCCCACCGAACCCAGCTGACCGACCGACCGACCCATCGACGCTGTGTGTTACTTGGAATGACCCTGCGCCACTTGGAGCTACTCACAGCTGCCATCCGCGTGTAGCGCGCTGCGGGGGAGGTGGACACGAGGATCGCCACACCGTCCGCTCCAACCGGGGAAGGCCAACCGCCAACCGCCCAACCGCCGACCGCCGACCGCACAACCGCCGACGGCCGACCGCACAACCGCCGAACCGCCCAACTGCTGACCTTGGTCCTAAACTTCCCTGAACTCAGGCAGACAAAGTAGCTCGTGCCTTGGTACACCCTCGGCGGCGACTGCACACCTTTCTGTCTTGGGGGACTCGCGGGCGTTTCCGGGCGGATTGACGTGGGCGGGAACCGCCGGTAATGGAAGGAGACCGTGGGCATGAAGTGCGGGCCCGTGACGCTGTCGGTGAGCCCCGCGCCGGTCGTTGTGGGCGGGAAGAAGGAGTGGCGGGCGGGATTGGGGCAGGAGGGCCGGCGGCCGGCCTCCGTCTCAGGGGTGGCCGTCACGGAGGGCGGGTACGGGTACAGCCGCCGCGCCGACTGCCCGGCGGTCAGGGGCGACTCGGCGGCGCTGGGCTGCCGCATGGGGCTACTGCCGGTGGCGGTGTCGGGGGGCCGGGGCCGTGAGGGGGAGGGGCCCGGGGCCCGGGCCGGGGGTGCGGGGCGGGCGGCCGAGGGCTCGGTCGGTTCGTTGCCGGAACGGACCGGGACCAGAGGGGACCCCTCGCTGCCGGAGGACGGGGGGCTGGCGTGGCGCATGTGGGGCACGGTCTGGGGCCGCCCGAGGCCGGGGGTGGGCGTCGCGACGGCGATGCTGGACCCTGGGATCGGGGTGGACGCGGCCTGGGGCATGACGCTCCAGAGAGACTGGCTGGAATTCAGAAGGGGGGACCCGCTGGGGCCGGCCTCTGGGGAGGCGGAGGGGGACGAATGGGAGAGGCGTCGCTGGGGCTGAGGGATGGTCCTCGGGGCGGCCGGTTCGGTCGGTTGGGGGGTGCAGCGACCCGGGGGTTGGTCTGCCGGGTGCCGGGCGGCGCCGGGGCCGGAGGGCTCCGACGGCACGGACGATCCGCGGGACGTTGTGGTCTGAGGAGAGACGGGGTCGGAGGGGAGGGAGAAGCGCCGTTGAAGAGGGTTGGCGACGGCGACGTCGGGCGGGTCGGGGGAGGGCCTGACGGGGGAGAAGCCCGACGGCTGGAGGGAGGCGGAGGGCCCCAGGCCGCGGCGCGGCAGGTGGATGACCGTCGGGGACGCCGGGACTGTCGGAGAGGCCCTGCTAAGGGCCGTTACAGGCGGTTGCGGCGGGGACTTTGCGGAGGTGGACGGTTGTATGAAAGAGCTCGAGGCCGGAGGAGGCGCCAGTGCCTTTGGCAGCCCCGGCGGCGACGTTTGCGACCCGGCAGACTCACGAAGATCGCCTCGCGGAGGCGACGGCGGCGTGAAACCCGTCGTGGAGGTGGTCGTGGTGGTGCATTCCTCGTCCATATCCACGAGCGCCAGAGGCTCGACGAGGTTGCTCTGCGTCGGCTGCGGCAGAGGAGGTGGGAGGTTGGGGTGACTGCCGGCCGTCGGCATCGGCATGGCCCGCCTACTGCTCATCTGCATGTCGTCGGCATCGGAGGCCTACAGTTCAGCGGGAGGGCGTCCTCAGTGCAGCCGCTTCTGGAGGATTTTGTATTGTGCAAAGGGCACAGGGTGTGCGCGTGGGCGTGGGCGTGGGCGTGAGTGTGAGTGTGGGTGTGGGTGCATTTCCAGTCATACGTACCGCTAACGCACAATTCCCTGAAGTCCCACTTTGGTGTACTTGCGCTCCTCCCCCCCCCCCCTTCTCCCCGACACCCACTCCCACGCCCACAACCCCAGGAACCGAGAGAGGCGGCGACAAATTCCCACGGCAACAGGTATGTCCAGTATGAAGACCTCGCACAGGAATCATGATAAGGCGCACTAGCCGACCGTACCAGGCTGTCGCCAAGCCCGCACCCACACCCACACCCACACCGACACCCGTGCACAGAGTGCGCCCGGTGCGCAGGCTGTAGTGCATACGGGTATGGGTATGGACGGCGTCATTGTGCCGAATACTCGGCGAGCACTGTCTCACTGTACGCTGTGCTGCAGTCGTCTCTCCCGACGCATGAGGCCCAACGGACCGCCGGGATCGGCCTCGAAGGGCCCATGAAGCGGTGAACTTACTGCCAGCGGCCTGCTGCCACGTACCTCAACCCCCCCCCCCACCCGCAGGACATGCATACAGCCACGTCGTTTCATGGTGGCTGCTGGGGAACGTGTCGGCTCCAACTTGCGGGTGGATGCCTTGCATCAGCAGAGGGTGATAAACAGGGAGGTCCTCAGTGCGGACTGGTCCCACTGCAGATCCGCATACGGAGAGGCTTGGACACCGCCTGCGCAAGCACTCCCGAGCCTAAGGCTGAGAAGGCCCCCCTCTCCAAGGACCGACCTGACTGGGTGGGCCACAAGCCACATTCGCCTCCGCGGAGCATCCTCAGGCGCCAGGCCACTGGGGACACTGGAGGATGAATGCAACCGGTCCACAACACCCCTTGTGACAGTAAAGACCACGGACAATCCCCAAGGAATATCCCCTCTCATGCAAGGTCACCGCTCTG
Source organism: Eutreptiella sp. 'Long Island Sound 2002' (assembly GCA_964036045.1). Classification (NCBI taxonomy): domain Eukaryota; phylum Euglenozoa; class Euglenophyceae; order Eutreptiales; family Eutreptiaceae; genus Eutreptiella; species Eutreptiella sp. 'Long Island Sound 2002'. The sequence goes on from OZ038385.1 coordinate 47,698,195, forward strand.
TGGGGTGAGGTGCTGGGCTCTTGGCCACTTGTTCACGTGGGTGCACTGATCAGAAATGGCAGTGCCACACAGATCAGAAACGGGAGGGCACAATACCGGAAAGTGACCGAAGCACGGGGGGGGGGGGGGGGGGCTGAAAGGACATCAGACCCGTTCAGTGTGCCCTCGGCGTGCTGTTTGGAGGCGCCCCTGGCGCCCATTCAATGATGCACCAGGTCGGAATAACTTTTGCTAGGTGCCCCCCATCCCATACAACTCGGTGGTGGATGTCTTGACCTGCATGTGTTTGCTTACCCAGGTGGCTTGAACGAATGCCAATCTATGCCGCAATGGTATCCCCCTCACCCCCGGCATGCTGCAGACCCCACCAGCTGACTGCTGTTGGTCCTTGCCACAGAAAAATGCATGCGGGAACAGTGTGTCAACAGCAGAACAGCATGAGGCTACACTTACAAGACAGGCCAGGACCGGACAGGCCTGTCAGGACTGGAAGCCAGGCCAGCACCCCAAACAGTTGCGCACGCGCCATGTCACCTCCTCTCTGGGGAAAAACCGCACCTGCCCACCAAAAACTTACATGGGATTGCACATGGGCTGGCCGTTGTAGTGAGCAGTAGTGCCAACACCCAAGCCAAGTTTCACCTACCATAGACATGTCGCAAGGTTACATTTGTCTGCTGAAACACGGAAATGGAGGTACCCAGAGGAGCACGTCCCAGAGCTCCAAACCTGACCTGCAAGCCAACGTCCACATCAAACACAAGGGAAGGTCTAGAACCCGAAATCCTGCCCGCCATTGACACGGATATCGATGACGGCGATTTTGTCCCCGTTCTTGTCGCAGCTGTCGAATGAGTTCGTGGTCATCCCAGACACCTTCCCACTGGATCGCCACTGCTTCCCGGTGAGCGGTTTCCCGTTGTCCTTCATGTTGATGTTCTGGAAGTCAGACGCAAGATCCCCTGTCTGGTACTCGCACTCTACAGCGAGCCCTGTTACAAATGTGCGGAGGGCGGCCACGTTGTCGCGCAGCACCTGCAAATGCTGCGGACCTAGGATTGTCAACCCATTACCGGTGCTGATGGCTGATGAGCTCTTGGGGTCGTCAGTGGGGGACTTTCCGCCCACGGAGGTGAGCTGGCCCCCCTGGAACCACTCGGTGTTCTCCACATTGCGACTGACGCTGCCACCTGCCACAAACCCAACATCCGCGAAGATGTGCCAGTCGCTGATTTGGAACTTGCCCCCACCGTCAGCGGCGGGGGCCGTAATCGCCGCATTACCAGACCAGTCGATGCCCTGGAACACCTTCTTGGCGCCTGGGGGTGACAAATGCCCACCCCCAGTGGGATTGGCACGCCCACCAGAACACATCTTTCCTACCCCGTCATCCAATTTTTCCCCCGGGCTCTGCACAAAGCGCTCCTGATAGACACCGTATAGACTAGGATCGGCTTCACTGAGCACGCAGCGGTCCGCTCCCAGTTCGTTGGAGCTGCCCTGGTTGAAGGAGTCGCCCGCAGCAGTTTCCGTGTTCATGGCGATCACCAGGTACGTGGCAGGCTCCAGCAGCCGGTCTGTTTGTCCGGCCACCAATGCGCACCATAGGGCGCAGATTGCTATGCGCAACCACACTGACATCAGGATCTGACAAACGCAGCGGTGCACGATTTGCTGTGTTCAGAGCGTTGGGACAATTGGTTCAACAAGAGGCAGCTTGCCTGCGTGTGTCCGTGTGCGTGGACGGACAACGAATATGTGTTGGGGTGCAACTTAAAAGCAATGACCCAGAAAAAGGGGCGTGCCTTGCAATCAGCTTGGGTGATTCGATCCACTCACTAAGCAACCAAAAAGCCCACCACCCAACTTGCTGCCCACAAAAATGTATTCTGACAAATCAGGTTGTCGTCTTTCCCCTTTCGGCTGATGCCATCCCTGGGGGATCATTAAAGCCCGCAATCGAAAAGCCTGCGTCTGAACTAGCAAGGTTCCTCCAATTGCCTGAACAACTCTCAACTTGCAGGTGCCACAAATTTCGTTGCGCAACCTTCTCGAGTTGCACCTTTGAGATCGAAGTTGTGCATCCTGCAGGGTGTCATACCCAATTTGGTCAACCAGGCCCACTACGCCACTCAAAGTGACTAGGTGGATGCGTTTGGCACTCAGATGTAGGTGGCACGCAGGTCCATGATCACGTCCTTAGGTGCCCGTCGAGGAGCGGTCACTGTTGCTGCTGCTGCTGCTGCTGTTGATGCTGCTGTTGTTGTTGGTGCTGCTGCTGCTGCTGCTGTTGTTGATGTTGCTGATGCTCTTGTTGTTGCTGCTGCTGCTGCTGCTGCTGTTGTTGATGCTGCTGCTGCTGCTGTTGATAGAGGGCGCATAGAGGGCGCATAGTGGGCGCACAGTGGGCGCATACAGGGCGCAGTGGTGGTGATGCTGCTGCTGCTGCTGCTGTTGATGAGGCTGCTGTTGGGGGGACTTGGGGCGACAAACCATCACTGGGACACGGGGCAGCAGCAACAGCAACAGCAACAGCAGCAGCAGCACCACCACCACCACCACCACCACCCGCACCAACAGCAGCAACAGCAGCGGCAGCAACATCAACAACAACAGCAACAGAAGCAACAGCAGCAGCAGCAGCAGCAGCAACATCAACAACAACAGCAGCAGCAGCAACATCAACAACAGCAGCAGCAGCAGCAGCAGCAGCAGCAGCAGCAGGAAGAACAACAACAACACTGCCTCGCACACTTGCTCTGGCACTCTTGGCGCTGAAAAACCACTGAAAACAAGAAAGGAAAACAATTGCTGAACACGTTTTTTTGCACTGACTTGTTCGTGACAGTTGTTGCCCAAGCAAGCATTCGTTGAAATCAAACATCTGTACTCCACTGGAGTTCATGTGCAGCACAGTTCACAAGACTGCGTGGTCTTTCTAACACCTGCGTTGTTATCTGGTAGATAAGAGTTGTATCCATCTACATGCACAGCGGGTGCTTCACACGCAGATATGTCCATCGAGTAGATGCGATCCGAGGTGCAAAGCTTCTGCAAGAAAGCTGAGCCTTGGTTCCCTGCGTCACGTTGGACAATCCACAGATCCAGGTTCACCTTGCAAATTTGGATGCATGACCGAAAAAAGATTCCACACGTTGCCCCTACCCTACGAAAACCAGGGGTTCCGGAATCACAGGAACCCTCTGTAAACAAATGGTGGTTGGCAGGGCACCAGGTGCACCACGGCTGAATTTAAGCAAATGTTTCGGGAGCCCTGTGCTCCCATACGAGAACACACAAGTTATGCCTTTGTTTGCCACTCTTTGATGTGAAAGTTCGAGCCAAGCTTGCGAAAGTAGAGCACACATGTTCCCAAGTTCTCCAGGAGACGCAAGCGATGACCAAAGTGCCACAATAAAGAAACCCCATCCAAAGGACACAAAAGGTCTCCAACTGCAGTCCAGCTGCCACGAGGTCGCCCTTTTTCGCATGCATACCACACGTGGTCCCGTGGTCCAGGGCAGTCTGTGATTTTGCGAACGACGTGATCAAACGCAGTTGTCTTCCAATGCACAAGCTCCTGTTGGTGCGTCTGCAAAACCTGCGAAGCCTTGATACATCAGATGAAGTTGTCACCAAATTCAAATCCATGTTTCGTTTCTATCTTTTGTTTGAAGTTCATATCTGACGTGTAACTCACTCTCTTGCACAACTATAAAAATGTGAAAAATACCCGCAACGAACAGTTGACAGTAGGATTTGATAAAATGAACGTTGACGCGCAACACCAAATATTTTTGATAGATCTGTAAGGCAGTAACTTCACTAGATGGGGGAAATGGTGACTGGAGGAGAAAAATGCCTTAAAAAAGGAAGATCTTGGAGGATAAAAAGGAAGATTTGGATCTATAAATTGGAAGATTTGGGATGGATTGTGTGGAGTGCAAAACAGGTCAGCAAATGGGTACTTTTGCCCACATTCCACTGGAAGCATTCCCCTTATATGATGGGCACAAGGGCAAGAAGTTTTGTTGCAAGGAGCATTGGGGTGTATGATTCGAAGACTGGTTCAATTGGTCTCCACGTTGCCTTCGGGGAAGAGGGGTCGGTTAGAAGATGCTGCTTCGCCACCTTCAACACCAATCACAACTCCAACAATCCCCAAACCACTTGCTAATGGCTTTGAGGAAAGGGATGTGATATTGTGTGATGTATCCCAAGTATCCCTGTAAGAATGAATACAATATGGACTCTCATTTTTTCACGAGAACTAATACTGTTCGACGTTATTACCTCGGTGCTCCCGTGTTAACCTCGAAAAGCGTTCATGTTTGTGATGCATGTGAGAAGGATTTGACAACCCTTCGCCGCGCGATTGGCAAGCCATGGCACAAGTTTGGACCTCCCGAAGGTGTGCAAATTGCCCACACCTTGTGTGTCTCAAGCATCCTCTCTCGTGATGTTTCGAATGACAAAGAAAAGCAAAGAGCGCAAGAGTACTGTGTCTGCCACCCAGGTTGAGGTACCCATCACCGCCCGCTATCTCGTTGTGCCAAATAAAGAAGACAAGCAAACCCAAACGGAGGAGATACATTCACGTTGCACTCTTCCGGATACAATCCGCCCCTTCTTGGCCTCGCTGCAAGCTCTGCATGATGTCTCTGCAAACAACGTTTCAGTAGTGCACAAATTGTGTACGGATGGCCACATTGAGGATGCTGTTTCGCGACAAACCGCCGAGAAGTGTTTGATTGAGTATCGCCTTGTTCTCGTTGAACTCTTTGTCCTTCGTGAGATTCATGGTTGTGTAGATCTTGTTTTAGGTTTGGATGGCACATCTACCTATTTTGGCCGTGCTTTTAATGGGATCCTCCCCACCGGCCGCAATGTGACCCAGTTAATTGGTTTGGTTGGCACCGTTGAAAAGACCGCGCTTGACATGCTTAACCAATTCACCTTGTGTTGGGCTCGGGTTAATGATGTTGAAAAGAGGTATGGTTGCACCGGACAACAACGCAAACAACATGCCTGCATGGTGCAAACAATGGCAGGTATTGCACAACGGTGTACGGGGGTGAGGGACGTGGTATATGGCATAGCCCCGATATTGCAACCCCACTACCCTACCATTATGGTGGTCCATAGGGCCTTGCACCACGGTACTCAAACCCGACCGGGGGGACGGAGGTGCCATTAAGCGCACTCTGTGCGACCACAGACTTTCGAAAAGCACCCTAGGGTGAGTGAGATGGATTGTAAATTGTGCGACAAAGCATCACTCTATTTTGTGAGAAGACTGGTAAAGAGAGCAAAAATGCCGTGGCACACCTACGGGTGACAAACATATGTTCGCTAGTGTTGGACTGGGAGGTGTCCGAACCCTCGGCTTTGGACGTGCTGAATAAGGTTGCCAACGGTTGTGGAACCCGGTTAGGGTTTTTGGTCGAACATTGGTTGCTTGGGTCTTGGCTGGGGGGTGTTTGCCCAAGGGTGAATCACCACGAGCCATCTGTGTAAGGGTGCGCACGTCCGTCTTCTCATGAATGTGCTACTTCATCGGGGGAGGGGCCGGCTGTGCAAGTTTTTCCTTGCTGGAGTTAGTAGTGGGCCGCATGGGCAGCAGCGAAGTAGGAAGACAACCGACAGCTGCGCTCAGCGTAGGTTGGCTAGCTGGGGCCTTGAATTGCATTGCTACATGTGGTCCTGCCGGTTTTTCCTTCAAAGGTGCACGGGGTGGAGGGCACTTAGGGTCTATGGCAGAGGCAATAGCCGATGCCCTTTCTAGACTGGGCCCAAGAACATTGCTCCGGACGGCATGCTCCCCTTGGAGGTACAACTGAAGCGACCCACGGTGCTCCACGGCAAATATGTTGCGCATGAAGCCGATATCAAGTATGTGTATAGGGCCTGATGTCTGATGTGACAGGTTGTATTTACATAGCGGTGTTTGTATGCTGTGAAGGAAAAAGTCTTATAAACCTTGGTAAAGCATAGGCGATCGGTGTAGGAAGAAAAAGAAGTTTCCATAGGTGCCTAGATGTCGCCATGGGTCTTCATAGGTCCCTATAGGTCTAAGTAAGCCTCCATTGGTCCCAATAGGTCCTTATAGGTATTCGTAGGTCTCCATAGGTCTCCATGGGCCCTTATCGGTCTTCGTAGGTCTCCATACACCCCTATAGGTCACCATAGGTCCCCATAAATTCCTACCACTCCCCATAGGTCCCCATATGTGCTCAAAAGTCCCCATAGAACCTCATAGGTCTCCATAACTCTCCATTAGTCCCCATTGGGCCCCATGGGTCCCCAAAAGTCCCCATAGGTCCCCTAAGGCCCCCATAGGTCCCCATAGGTCTCTATTGGTCCCCATGGGCCTCCAAAGGTCCCCATAGGTCCCCAAAGGTCCCCATAGGTCCCCAATGTGGATGTAGAAAAAGCACTCTTTTTGCAGCAAAACCAGTCACGCTGCAGTGTCAGTCCCACTGCATTTCTACCGGCTGGCCTGCGATGCCGCATTTCCAAATGCACCTCTATGCTGGATGCACTCTCTCTGCTCGTTCCCGTTGCTGGTGGCTGGCGGATGGTCCTGTTGTATCCTGGAGATTGGTTCACATCTCTGTGAGATGTTGGGCCCATGTAGCAGCTTTGCCCCGAAAGGAAAAAATTACATGATTTTACAGGGGGGACACTGCATGCATGTGGCCAATCTCCCCAGCAATTGTGTAGATGCCCCACCATTGACTGCAAAAATCCTTTGTGGCAAAAACAAGGATGCTGCAGGGGTACTTGATCCTTAACGCACCATGCAACTACCTGAAACTGGCTCTGAAACCATCTCTCAGGAGCAGATCGTTCTACAAAGCACCTGTCAAGAGAATAGAGCTGCACACAATGGAATCAAGTGCCCCAAGCAAGCACTAGAGTGCAAAGTTTCCATGCACAAGATGCACATGATATTCATAAGGTCCTTGCCGACCATGCTGGCGCAAGGGTTTTGGGGCCAGCACATCGTTCTCCGATCCCTGTTGGCTGTCGGTGCGTGCCCGGGGAAGTGGACCAGACCAACACATACATCCGTGGCAAAACAACCTTCAAGTGGTGCAGAGCGGAATGCTATACAGGCCCAAGACTGCCGGGCCACAGTGCACACACCATAGACAACAGGAAATCGACACTCTGTGGACTGCGTGCCTCAGCCCTCAGACAACAACAAAAGAAGATATATGAAGAGAAAGTCAAAACAAAAAAAGTGGCCACTGAAAGTGAATAGCTGAGTTCAGTTGGGTGACATCCATAAAATACAGACAGATCAGCGAGGCACTCCGGGGCACCAAAGCCCGCGGATGCCAAACCGTGCCACATGAGGTACTGGAACACGGCCGGGGGCATGCAATGAGATCTTCTGCAAGGCATGCCCGCAGCCCCTGTTTCCCATGCGGCACGGGACACACAAACGACTCCAATAAAACCAGGCAAGAATCGAGTGAAGCCCGGACCCAGACAATCAATAAAACACACTTTATGAATGGGAAACAAAGCGAAGCCACACAAAATAAATTGCTCCAGACACCAAACGCGGCGGGGACAACATGCACAAAGAAGGGGGGGACGGGGGGCACACGTCCCACGCCGTGATAGAGCTGCACCACTCGCGATGGTGCAATGGATGGCTTGGCTTCCCCGACGGAAGTGGTGGCAGGGGCACTTGGCGAGAGGATGGCTTTGGAACGTCAAAGGGCACCCAATCCCCCCGTACCAAAAAAAAAATAATAAAAAAATTGCCCGTGCAGAAGCAGAAGGATCGGAGCGCCGGGGTGTGCCTGATTGGCAGAGACACCCTCGGATCCTTTGGCCTCCAGTCAATGATGCTCGGCAGAAGCAGCACCGGCCCCTCCTCTGCGCCGCGCGACAGCGACACAAGCGACGGACATGGGGCGGTCGACGCGGAGGCTGAGGAGTCCCGGTCCGTTCCCTGGAAGCCCCGGGCGCAGGGGCACAGATGGGGCTTTGGGACGGATCTGGGGGGTAGGATGGCATGTGGGGGTCCCAGGCATGAGCTCGTGCCGGTCCCTGGGAACGGGCCCAAGTGACGGCGCAGTGGCACAGGAGGCAGCGGATGGGCTCCGTACTGCGCAGTGCCGTAGGATCTTGGGGTGGACTCAGGAGCGGCGGATAAAAGATAAAGACGGCTCAACGCACATCGTCCGTGGGCCTCACGCGGCCGAAGGACTTCCCTGACCGAGAGCATTGCGGATGCCATGGGACACGCCCATGGGCATCAGATCTGAGGGAGGGACGGGGCGGACTTGCTGTCCTTCTCCCACTCCTTGTACTCGGTCTTGCCCTTGTACATCACCGCCCCGCCCTCCTCCTCCACGAACCAGCACCCCTCCATCGTCTTGGCGAAGGCATTGAGGATGGGGGTGTCGTCAAACATGTAGTACTTGCCCAGAAGCGGCTTGATGGCCTGAACGAGGGAGGGAGGGGGGCGCGGGGGGGTATGACCGAGATTATGTGAGAGATATTGAACTAAGAAGAGAGAGATTCAGAAACAGAGCAGCAAAACAGACAGAGGTAATGCACTCCTCAGCATGGCATAAGTGCATCTTTATTCTCTATGCCATACCTGGTTGAACCTCAGTAAAACAGGCAGTACAGACATCAGACCAGGCGTCCCTGGTCGTCACAACAGCTGACCTGTACATTCAGTGCAGTAGTGCAAATAATGAAAAATGGCAGAAGACAGAGAAATACAGAGGGGCTCTGAAAAACATCAGATGGAATCGTTCAAGTGTTCGGTAACAACAAAGCAATCATCATTGGGAGCCATCAAAATTGGGGTAGAGGAGGTCTTGAGAGGCTTTTTGGGGCGAAGATCTGCTGGTACCCGAGGCTTTGTAAGTCCTGGGGCACGGGGGGGGGGGGGGGCTAATTGAAAAACAGACAAATGCAAACCAGAGGTAGTGCACTCCACAGCAAGGCATAAGTGCATCATCATTCTCTGTGCCGAACCTGCCAAACCTCAAGACACACACTGTGTCTGAAACAGAAAACAGAACATCATGTCTGACTACAGTTAGTCAGACAATCACAGTCAGTGGCTGTCAGTCAGACATTAGCAATCAGTGTCGGATAAATAAACCATGCATTACTGGCATGGCCGCGGGGGGGGGGGGGGGATGTAACTCGTGTACAAAAAAATTGTCGAGTTGTATTATTTTTTTGCGGTAAACGAATTTTGCGGTAAACGAAAAAAAATTGTCACGTCGTGTAAATTTTTTTGTGGTGATGCAACAAGTTTACACAACTTACGGCAAAAAAAAAAAATACACAACGTGACGATTTTTTTGTTACACGCATTTACCGCAAAAAAAAAACACGAATTACAACGTACACGGGGGGGGGGGGGGGGGGTCGGTTGCACCTACTGCCACAACCTCTGGGGGCCCGCCACGGCCGTCTCCTCCCGTCATGACTCCAACAACCTGCTGGTCCCCGTGGACCCAGAACAGACTCTCATTCATCCTCCAACACCCTGAATGACCCACAAATCAGGCATTTCAAGAGGGGTATGCAAGACAACACACCACAAGCACAAAGACATCACATGCACAACACATTACAACGCAGGCCACACGGTACCTCAGTGGCTTTCTTGAGATTGTAATGGGGGATCTGCGTGAAGAAGATGTGATGGACTACATGTCCATCAGAAATATTGTGATGCAAATGATCAATGATCTTCCCGTAGCCCAAGTTAAAAGGGTCGATGATCTGTTTGTAGGTGCGGTCCACAGTGCTCAGGGCCCCCCGGAGGTAACTCCAAGTCTCCCCTCGGAAATACGAGACTTTGGGGTCCGTGTGCTGCATCAATGTCACAAGGTTCAGCCATGCAGCAAAGATGAGATAAGGCACGCCGTAGAGCTCCATGACAGTGCCCTGCACATGGACATGCATTGCAGGGGGGCATGGGATCTGAGTCCCTCGGTGTAAGCAGTTGTAGCATTCAAATCTGAACCAACGTCGTTCCATTTCAGTCTTCTTTCCAGGTCGGTTACACCCGGTTACAGCCCGATACACCCGCTGGTACTGCTCCCCAATTGCAGCTCAGCAGGATTTCCAGTGCCTAGAAAGGGGTTTCTCCGTTTGTGACACTGTTCAAGAGGAAAGGGGCCTCTCGACCCGAGGCCCAGTCCGAACCCCCTCCCCCTCTTTGTGAGGAAAACTGTCACAACCCAAAGCTCAAGACAGTAGAGACTTAACGGGGAGAAGGGGTGTTGGGTGTTCTCTGTCCCATGGAGCTCTCTCACAGTTTTCCCTGCAAAAATGTCTACTCGCATGGCTGCCCCCCCCCCCTACCCACCCTCAAGCCATGCCACGATGGCGTGAGAGCGAAGTGGGGCAGCCTTTGAGGCAGCCCCACTCCCAATCCAAAGGCTGACAGTGGCCGATGGGCCAGGCCATTCTTACCCCCCCCCCCTTGTATAAGCTACACAAAAGCCCCAAATTAATACGGTCCCTACGCCTACTGTAGCTTGGACAAGGCCGTAGTAGGCTGCACAGTGAGCTGGTGCAAGAAAGGGGAATATAATGCACAAATATCCCCCAAAATCAGAGCTGTGTGGGTTCAAGTGGGCAAACACTCACAACAGATGTGTCCATGACCCTATGTGACTGGCACATTTGTCACCAAATCCATGTCTTATGCGGCCGCACTACATTTGCACCGAATCAAATTAGGTGCCAAATTAATACGGTCCCTACACCCGCTGTAGCTTGAACAAGGGCGTAGCTTATACAAGGGGGGGGGGGGGGTAAGGTCTGCTCCTCCACATTCACAACACCAGCGGCAAATGGCGTGGCCAGTGGGGCAGCGTTCGCTGCCCTTCCCGGTGCTGCCCGAGCAGCTGGTGGTGGTCTGTTCTGGGGGCCACACTCGAACGACGAGTCTTTTGAGGACGAGACAGAGGACATCACAGAGTCAAGTGCATTGCTGCCGGGCGTTGATTCCCCCGTCCGTCGATATGGTGCACATGCGTCCACACGAGCCGCGGTGTTCATGGCACGTGATGCTGTGGATTGTACTGCGATTCAGAGGCACCGTTTACGGTGTCTTTTGTCTTGGGAATGGCAGGTCCTCCCCCCCAAAAAAAAATAAACATTAAGTCAAAACCCCCCCCAAATTCATGGCGCCTACTGGGCCCATTCTTTCATGGCTGGAATTACTGAGTAAATCAAAAGTGGGAGCAACTCATTATCACAACAACAGAAAGGTGACCGGACAATTTTGCTGCAGACTTCCAAACCAACATGCCGCCCAAGCAAGTAGCACGTGGCGGGTGGTTCTGCACGCTCGGGCAGAGGCCTTTGTTTGATTTCGAATTGAGGTGCTCCAGTTCCAACATCTGTTTTTGGCGCTGCTTCGATTTCCCTTCTGCGCTCATTCATTTCCATTTGTGGGTTTGGTGCCGGTTTCAACATCATCGCGCATTCCCCTTCCCATTTTGGGCTTGTGTCCGGTTTCATTTGGGCAACATTGTCCACTTTCGGGGTTGGGTTTGGTTTCACATCATGTTTCAATTTTAGGTTCAGATTTAGGTCCAGAGTGGCCGCAAGAAGCGGCGGGCACGAGCCTCTACCTTCGGGTGCCTGTGCCATTGGAGGGCAAGGGTATGCACCCTCGCAGCTCCTGAAGTGGGGAGGATTTGGGGCTCTGTGGCCCCCGGCATCTTATGGTGGTGGTGGGGGGGGGGGGGGCGTGGGTGGCACACCACCTGCCGAGTTGGGGTGTCAAGGTACAGGCCACATCCCTCATGCCAGCCATATCCCCCCCCCGAAGCAAAATTTTGGCTATCAGCCTCAAACATTGGAAGGGGAGGCAGGGGGGGGGGGTACACCCCCTCCTCCTGCGGTGTACGGCCGTTCTAATACATCACTGCCCGGCCCAAAAGCGCTGGAGTCCCCTTCCACGGGCCACCGCACATGGCCATGCCCCAGGGGCATGCGCTGCTCTTGTGGCGGGGGGGGGGGGCGGGGGGGCAGGGCGTGGGGCATGACAGAGCCGCTGCAGAGCACG